>JANAVB010019800.1:25160231-25253373 GCA_029216955.1 Iris pallida
ACCCGCTCATCCCAGTATGCCACACCTGAAAATGGCACACTTCCTACCCAGTCGGTTGACCAGTTGACCGATGCACCTCCACCTCCACCTATTATACTCCCCTACTCCACAAATCCACCAACCCAGATGCCTCCACCACCTTCCACATCACAGTCCCAGCAGGACCCGATACTCCCACCACCACCTATTACTATACCTGCCCAGGCTTCCGTCACTCTCGACGGGAACCAACTGCTCACTCTGATCCAGGGGTTCCTAACGACCCATCAGGAGCATACCACCTTACTCTGCCAGAGCATGGATTGTTCTGAGGAGCGTACCGTGGTCCCACCACCGGTAGAGCCACGGCAGAGAGCGGGGAACGTCAAGGACTTCATGGGTTTGAACCCCAACGAGTTCATGGGGACCGAGGGCATCATAGTAACAGATGACTGGCTAGACTCGGTAGAGAGAAAGCTCCTTGGAGCTAGGTTGCCGGGTGACCTCCAGGTCGAGGCAGCGAGATTTCTGCTAACAGACATGGCAGGACTTTGGTTTAGGAATGAGCCGCTATTCGCGAGAGGAAAGGCTACTTGGGATCAGTTTAAGATCCAGTTCAAGAAGAAATTCTTCTCGACCACCGCTAGGGTAGCCATGGGGCTACGATTCCAGAACATCCAGCAGGGAAACTGTAGTGCCCCGCTTCTCGCGGTCCACTATGTAATACATACGGCTTGTTGACTCAGTCATGAACTGAGTATTTGGTGAAACCTTTTCCGGTATCGATTGATCATGGATGAAATGCAATAAATCTTTCCAATTGATGGATTGGCTTCTATTGAAATGAATCCAAGAGTTTTGCTGAATGTTTTCTCTTCACTGCTTGGTTTTGATGAATGCATTTTCGTGTTGGTTTTCGATGATTGGTTTTCATTGTTCGCTTTCATCGCATTTCGCATTCATTTCGAATCTTGAGAGAAAGAGACGAAGTATGCTAATCAACTATTGGTGCTAATGTAGGGCGCGTGAATTGTTCGTGAACAGCGCGTGAAGTCCCTCCTTCTCTCAACTAATATTTGTTTCGGTGAGTTGCTTCAACCGAACAAACATTGATCTGTACGCCTAAAAAATGATCTCTAGTCCACTCTGTTGCCTTGTCCCAATGATCAACGATACCACATCCACAAAAGATAAGAGAAGATAATTAAATTGAATCAAATGCAAGAATATGTGGCTACTCTATCTGCTCGATAAGAATGATCATCTGCTTGTCACTAGTATGCTTGAAAATGTAGACACGTACAGACGAACTTATACGTGTTGAGAAGAACCTGAAGGCACGAATCAAACGTGTCGTATATCTGTGCATAAGTCCAAGTGTGTCTCATCTGATAGAATGGCTAGAGCATGCATTTGGTCTCGGACAACTTGTATACAAGGAATTATTTGTCTCTCGGGGGGTATCTGGGGGCACCTGGAACCGCTCGGCCTAGGAGAGATTATGAGCATACTGGGTAAAAGAAACCCATGTTAAAAGTGTAGCCGATATCTGAGTCCTTAGCGACGAGCTGAACCAAAGAGTCACAGTGGCTAATCATGGGGATAACCCATGGACCAACATGTAGAATAGTCCACCTGCATGACCCGAATGACAACTTCAATATCTGCAAGAATGAATCATGAATTACTCATTATGCAAATTGTGCTAACGTGGTCTTGTGCAGGGATGACTGCCGGCGAGGGTAAGTTGCTATGATTATATTCTACTGTCATGTTTTTATGAATTGTTAAAAAGAACCTAGACAAGTAGAAAGATCACTAGTAAATGTTAGCTCAACATATTGATTTAGTGTAGAGATTTGCGAGTTCGACCAAAAGCCGCTCGCCAGTACATGATGTGTACTGACCCACGTTGTGGGCATCCTTTTCAAAAAACAAAAGGAGACAGGAGGATTTCAAGGAGGCACTAAAGCTCGTCTAGCCCAGTAGAGCTGCAGACTGCCTCGAAGCTTTCTTTCATTTCAAGTCAAGTTCAAGTTTCTTTTCCTTCTGAAGGTGTCTTTCAATTCCAGCTTGTAATAAAGGGATATCATGTATGGGCATTGTGGCTAATTTCAAAAGAGTGTTTCAAAGAGAATCCTGTAGCCAAATTATAAGGCAAATCTGAGTTGCAAAGCTTTGTACTTGTATTACAATCAAGCTATGAATAAAATAAGTATTTCTATTTCAAATCTCTGTGTCCAACATTTGGTTTTCTGCAATGGGTACGTGCGTGTGTTTTGCTTGACTAATGGGTGCGTGCGTGTGTTTTGCTTGACTAGTTATTTTTGTGCATGTACATGGCCTTGTGCAAGCGCAACTTAGGCTTGCACGGCATTACACCTTAGCGAGGACGATCGATCCCGCAGGGATCCAAGCAAGACGGACGACCCTAGTAGAATCGGGGCATGACAGAAACCGTTCTGTTAACGAGTATGCAACAGAGTTTAGTCGTTTGAGCCGTTTCGCTCCTAGTCTGGTTGCAGACCCAGAGGAGATGACGCGTAGGTTTTGCCATGGTCTAGTTCCAGATATTGGCATTCTTATAGTGGTGAACGGGACGACTGACTACTACCAGAGCCTAGAGTTGGCCCGGAGCATAGAGGAGCGTCTTCAGTCTTGCAAGAGGCAGGCTTCTGTACACCTCGAGGGACCCTCCAAGCGTCAGGCTTTCCAGCCGAAAGCACCGGTGCCGCACCAGCAGACTTACCGTCCTCCCATACCACATCACCCAACCCCGCCAGTTAGAGCCCCGGGACCCCGGCAGCAGAAGAGAGGGGTGTGTTCATTCTGTAAAAGGCCAGGCCATGACGCTTTCGTCTGTAGGAAGAGGTTGGGGCAGCGTTTAGCTTGTGGGTCTACCACCCATCAGCTTCGGGACTGCCCAGTAGCCAGGGTACTAGGTGCCGGACCCCCATCTAGAGGACCGCCGCTTCCGACTCAGCAGCAGAGGTTTGGGCAACATCTACAGCAGCAGAAGGGACCCCAGGAAAGGCTTATAGTCTGGCTCTTGAGGCAGAACCGGAGCAGGTTTTGGAACCATATTATTTGGCTGACATCATCACAGGTCATATTTATTTGCATACTTTTCTAGCTCTATGCTTGTTTGATTCCGGTGCATATCGCATAGCTTTCTGTCATTAGAGTTTCTGCATAAACACCACTTAGTAGCTACACCTACCGAGGAGATGAGTAGAGTAATGACGGGAGGCGGACCAGTGCCCATTAGGGCTATCTATAGATGCTCTATTACTATAGCCGGGAGAGAGTTTAGGGGACGATTCTTTGTGATGCCACTCCCCGGGTATAATATCATACTAAGGACGGACTGGCTTAGCTATGCTTACGCAGCTATAGACTGTCATGAGGTTAGTATTCTGTTCAGTCCCCCAGGCACGGCACCATTCAGTGTCAGAAGGACAGGGCCGGAGATCAGCCTAGAGCCGAACTATTGTGCGACAGTTGGGGAGTTAGCACAGCCACACCCTATCATTAGGGAGTTTATGGATGTATTCTCAGAGGATCTTCCAGGACTTCCGCCTGACAAAGATGTGGAGTTCACTATAGATTAAGTACCGGGTTCATCACTATTATCCCGGACTTGCTATAGAGTGAACCCCAAGGAGGCCGTAGAGATGAAGGAGCAGATTGATGACCTGTTGAAAAAGGGTTTCATTCGATCTAGTGCTTCTCCATGGGGAGCGCCAGTACTCTTTGTACCAAAGAAGGATGGTACAGTCCGGTTGTGTATTGACTACCGGACGTTGAATACCATCACCATTAAGAACAAATATCTTCTGCCCAGGATAGATGATTTGTTCGACCAGTTGAGTGGGGCGAAGATATTTTCCAGGATAGATTTGAGATCCGGTTACCACCAGGTGAAAGTCAGGGCTGCAGACATCCAGAAGACGGCATTCAACATGAAGTACGGGTAGTACAAGTTTTTGGTAATGCTATTTGGTCTCACAAATGCGCCAGCTGTCTTTATGAACTTGATGAATAAGACATTTTACCAGTATCTGGATAAGTTCGTCATAATATTTATCGACGACATCCTGATATACTCGAAGATGCCGGAGGAGCACGTAGAGCACTTGCGGACAATTTTGGGGATTCTGAGGCAGGAAAGGTTGTATGCCAAATTGTCGAAGTGCGAGTTCTTTTTGGACCGAGTGGAATTTCTCGGTCATGTGGTCACTAGAGAGGGGATCTCAGTGGATCCCAGGAAGATTGCTGCCGTAGAAACATAGAAGGCTCCGATGTCAGTTTCAGAGATCAGGAGCTTCTTGGGTTTAGCAGGCTATTATAGGATGTTCATCCAGGACTTTGCTAGGATAGCTTAACCCATGACGAAACTGATGCGGAAGGACGCAGAGTACATCTGGTCAGAGGACTGCCAGACAGCATTTGAGGAGCTGAAAAGGAGGCTGGCGACTGCTCCAGTTCTGACATTACCTTCATGATCTGGAGGTTTTACCATATACAGCGATGCTTCGAGAAAGGGGCTAGGATGTGTCCTACAACAGCATAGAAAAGTGATTGCTTATGCATCTAGGCAATTACGGACTCATGAGCAGAACTATCCTATCCACGACCTAGAGTTAGCTGCGTTGATCTTTGCACTCAAGTTGTGGAAACACTACTTATACGGAGAGCGAGTAAAAATATTTACTGACCACAAGAGCTTGAAGTATGTGTTCACGCAGAAAGAGTTAAAAATGAGGCAAAGACGATGGTTGGAGTTGATGAAGGACTTCGACATCGATTTACAATATCACCACGGAAAGGCAAATATGGTGGCGGATGCACTGAGCAGGCATCCGATGGCATGGTATCTGATGATAGATCGACATTTTCGGGAAGATTTGGAGAAGCTCGGTATAGAGATAGTTCGGCCAGGATCAGTGATACAGATGATGGTGCTAGACATTCAGTCAAGTTTGATGGGGCAATCAAGGAGGCACAATCTACAGATGAGAGCCACCGCAGACTCAGGGCCCAGGCTTTAGCTGGATTGCTAGATAACTTCACCGTAGCAAAGGATGGATCCTTGAGGCATGGCAGCCAGTTATGCGTGTCGAAGGGGGAGCTGATAGAGGCAGTCTTGCAGGAGGCACATCGATCGCGATATTCTATTCACCCTGGTGCCAACAAGATGTACCGTGACTTGCGGGAATATCTTTGGTGGCACGGGATGAAGAGGGATGTATCACTTTTTATTTCGAGATGCCTAGTTTGCCCGCAGGTCAAGGCGGAGCGTCAGAGGCCAGCCGGTCTATTGCAGCCGTTACCCATTCTCGAGTGGAAGTGGGAACATATTATGATGGACTTCGTCTCAGGGCTTCCTCGTTCCCAAGGAGGGAAAGATGTCATTTGGGTCATCGTTGACAGGCTGACGAAGTGTGCACACTTCATATCCTTCAAGGTGGAGCTCTCCACCGAGAAATTGGCGAAGCTATACATGCAGTAGATAGTTCGCTTGCACGGAGTACCAGTGAGCATCGTATCAGACCGGGATAGCAGATTCATGTCCCACTACTGGAGGAGCTTGCAGGAAGAGTTGGATAGTCGGCTCAAGTTCAGTACAGCGTACCACCCACAGACAGATGGACAGTCTGAGAGGATGATACAGACGCTAGAGGACATGCTGAGTTGTGTGCTGGACTTTGGCGGATCATGGGAGAGCCATCTGCACTTGGTAGAGTTTTTATACAACAACAGCTACCAAGGCAACATCGGTATGTCTCCTTTCGAGACACTATATGGACGACGATGCCATACACCGCTCTTTTGGGAAGATGTTGGGGATAGAGTTATTCTTAGGCCAGAGATGATCACGGATGCAGCAGAGAAGGTCGGGATGATCAGAGACAGGTTCAGAGTCGCTCAAGACAGGCAGAAACACTGGGCCGATGCTAGTCGCAGAACGATGGAGTTCGTTGACGGAGATATGGTGCTGGTGAAGATATCACCTACTATAGGGACGATCCTGTTCGGACGAGGCGACAAGTTGAGCCCCAGATACATTGGGCCGTTCGAGATACTTGGGAGGATCGGAGATGTAGCTTACAGAGTTGCACTTTCACCCAATCTAGTAGGAGTTCATGATGTCTTTCATGTGTCTCAGCTGAGGAGATACGTTCCAGACCCCAGCCATATGCTAGATCATTCAGAGTTGGAGATCGGACCGAGCCTTGCAGTTACTGAACAGCCAGTGGAGATATTGGACAGGAGGGAAAAGAGGCTAAGGAACAAAGTCATACCCTTGGTACGAGTAGCTTGGAGCCGTCACTCTCCGGAGGAATCTACTTGGGAGAGGGAGTCGGATATGAGGGAGAGATATCCTTACTTGTTCGACCCAACAGCCGCGAGGGAACCACCCATTCCCGCTTGATACCTTAGAGGTTAGTCTTAATAGCAGCCTTAGTCTTTGTTTGCATTGTTTGCTATATTAAATGTTTGTAGAGTCTTCTACCCTTATGAATTTCGAGGACGAAATTTTTTAAGGAGAAAAGATTTGTAAGCTCCTAGATTTTAAAATATTATTTTTATAATTTTAAATAGTATTTATATCTTTAAAATGAATTATTATAATTATTAGAAATTTTCTAGAATTTTTTAAGTGATTTTAAAGCTAAAAATATCGATTTATAATTTATTAAATTATTTTAAATACGATTTGCAATTATTTAAATCATCTTTATATCAGTTTGCAATTAATCCAATTGTTTTACTATCAGTTTGCAAATTATATTTGCAAACTGTTATGGCGGTGGGGGCTATGTGTAAATACTAGATTTGGGGGGGGGTTTCTCAAAAACGTCGACAATCACCGCCGTCGTCACCGGCTAACCCACCGACCTACTGCTAAACCCTAACCCTAATCCCGACCAAAACCCTAATTCCTACCGCCTTTCCAGCCTATAAAAGCCCCCCGACCTAAACCCTAACCCTAGACATCACCCCGACCACCTTAGCCACCGCCCTACCCTATTTCTTCCCCGACGAACTCGCCGGAACCCTGGATCTATGAGCGCCACCCCTACAGGCCACTCGACGCCTCCAACCACCACCAATCGACGCGCCTCGACGAGACGACCACAGCGCCATTTTTTTTCGACCACCCCGACGTCTCCTCTGCCGTACAGCGCCCCCGAAAGCCACCACCTCTCGGACACGTACGTGTCAATTCTTCTGTGTGTCGATTCGTGTCTCGTGAACATGTGAGTAGACTCGTCCTGTGTCGACAAACCCAGTGGTGCACGTGGACACGCGAGATTCGTGTCGTGCGTGTTGTGCTCGCCACGGACACAGGATTCGTGTACTCGTGTCCTTAACTGTCAGGACACGAGTTTTTAAATAAATGTTTAAATGGGTTTGGGTTGAACAGTAACAGGTTTAACCCGCATAGTAATGGGTTTTTAATTAATGGGTTTACTGTATATAACGAGTATGGGTTTGGGCCCAGTGCGTTTTGGGACGGATTATATATATATATATATATATATATATATATATATATATATATATATATATATATATATATATATATATATATATATATATATATATATATATATATATATATATATACATATATATTTATTATATATGTATATGTTTATATGTAAATATCTATATATTTATATATATATATATATATATATATATATATATGTAACGCCCCAGTCCCAAAATACGTAGGACTAGGTACATCGACATGCCAGCTGTATACGTACGAAGTATACTCCAATATATGGAAACCTCGTATGAATACATAAGCTGTAAAATGCAGTAGAACCATAATAGCTAAATCTCATCCACTAGATAAATAAATGATATAAAATCAACTTTGAATTTGTCATGTATACAATCGTTGGGCGGAGACAAAGTCCACTACCAACTATCTCAAATAAAATGTACAAGAAGTGATCGATAAAATAACGAGACGAACCAAGCGCAATCGTCTTCGAAAGAATGGAGAAGATCACGGCCTTGGCTAGAACACCTGCAAAATCACAGAAGCACACACCTGGAGAGATAACCAGGTCCTCAGAGGGACGTAACAAGATACAGAAAGAACATGCCATATGAACTGAATATAAATGCACCATAAAATAAAGAAAAGTAAAAGTGTCCAAACCATAACACGACTCAATATCCCATCATCGAAACAGTAGGCTACCCCTACAACCAAACAAGGACAAGGGATAACTTACTATTCCACGATGTGACATTTTTCTATGCCATGATTGGAACATGAAATTTGCTAAGGTCTCCTAACCTTTCTAGTAGGCAATTTAGAAGACATATCGATGTATGGGCAGGTGAAGGCTGACTCCCCCAGGACAAGTAACAACTCACAGCACGCACACGTCAAGTACCAATACTATCAGCCGACATAACTCAAGGCTAGCGGCCCACGTGACCCATCAGTCCACATAGCTCGAGGCTAGTGACCCTCGCGACTCGACTACCATAGTACGCAGTTACTACAGTTGTTGGAATTGGGGTAGCCCATACATCAAACTGTCTTCACCCTCCCAAGGTTCACTAACAAAAGGGTAGTCCACTAAGACTAGGTCCACATGCATTTTAAAAGACAAGAAGGAAAAATAACCGAAACAAAATAAAGTGAACAAAATAGCAAGTAATGGATCCAACTGAAAACAGATAATAAATATGCAGTAAAGAAATAAATAAAGGTGCATGTAATTATAACAGTAAAAAGACAAGGTATCTTGCCTGAGGGTGGTGCGAGAAGCAGCAAAATCCAACAATCAGAATCGTCAACTCGAAAGTCAAAATCCACAAGAAGCTCCGGATGCTGAAACAAACATCACGAACGAGTTTGAAATAAAGGATATGCCTAGAAAACGCCTGTCCAAAAGTCAAATTCTGGAACAGGGGCAATTTCGTAATTTTGGGTCAAAATGATGTCCGTCGTTGGACCCGCTTTGTACCGAAATGCGTGCCAATATCTACGGTCTCTAAAGTTGTCAAAATACATGTCTACAGATTTGTTTTGATGAGACAAACCCAACGATACATAAAATTTTGGATTCCGGTGGACCGTGCACAAAATCGCCCGTTGAGTGGGATTGTGGGCCCGCCAAAATAGCGTCCCGATCAACGGTCTCATAATCGGACAAAACTTGGCTCACAGGACCAGAAAAATGTTTCGAGTCCAATGGCACAAGTTTCATCGCGATTTGATGAGTGTGCACAAAGTAATTGAAAATTTCGAAAAGCCCGATACGAAAAAATTTGACGGATACGGGTCAAATTCGTCGCGCACACGCAACCAATTTAAATTCCGTCAAAGTTCGCACGTCCGCAAAGTTGATACAGACCTTTCGGTACTCTCGGTTTACGACGGGGTCGCCCGGTTTGTCGGGACGTACCTCGTACGGGATTTTTAAGGTTTATAAAAAAAAACTGATTATCGAGATTTTTAATTTAATTAAAACTGAAATTTATTGCAGAATAAATAAATCGATTGAAGGGGATGATAGAGGGTCATGGGAGCTTTCTACACGAATTTACGGATCTAAAAACGGATTTAAATTGAGAGAGAAATTGATCGGAGAAGTGGGATACCTTAAAGTGGGAATTTGTTGTTGTTGTTGTCATCGTGACGACCGGGAGGCGGGACTGCTGCTGTTGGCCTGCTCGCCGGAGAGAGGTACGGAGACAGAGGAAGGAAGGAAGGAGAGAGGAGGATGAAGATTGAAGGAAGAAAAATTAGGGTTTGTATATATATATAACTATATATATAATTACGTGTTAAGAGTAGGGAGGGGGTTTCGGCCTATTCATAGGGAGCAAGAGCTGCTGCTCTTGCTAAAAAGTTGTGGGCACACCACATAATGGAGCTGCTGCTGCTAATTCATTTTTTTGTGTGTGGGTGGTCGGGTGGGACCGACCACCCCTTTATGATTATTTTATTTTTTTCTTTTTTTTTTCTTTTTCTAATCTTATCTTCAATATATATATATATATATATATATATATATATATATATATATATATATATATATATATATATATATATATATATATATATATATATATTTTTTTTTTTCTAAAAAACCAAGCGGCCGTGTCAAAGACACCCAGCCACCGCTTGGCCCGGGGGCCGTGGGCAAACCACCAAGCCGCCCCCGTGGGGGCTCGAACTCCGTCCGATGCCCCAAGTGCCGGTGCGCCTAGCCACTTGAGCTACAAGCGCCCGGCATATATATATATATATATATATATATATATATATATATATATATATATATATATATATATATATATATACACCAAAATCTATTTAAAATCTAATAACAAATTAAATATTATCTAATCCAATTATTTAATGTATTTAAACATATATACATATATATAAATTCAATCTTTAATAAATCAACTCAAATAATAATAATAATAATTAAATAGAAAAACATGTTTATTAAATCTTCACAAAATAACTTAAATTATAATAAAATAATAATAATCGTCCCAATGGGTGAACTTTACCGCTCACCCATGTATGGGTCCAGAAAATTTTTACCATCTTGTAAAATATTATTTTATTAATAAAACATAAATTTTGTACCAAGTTCAATAAATATTCAATAAGTTCTAAAAATAATTTCAAAAATATTTATACATACACAAAATATTTCTATATGACCACCTTAGTCACCCCACATGCTCTCATGGGCTTAAATTTTGTTCGGGCCCTGTTCGGACTGAATTGGCCAAATCGGGTCATCAAAAAAAAAAACCATAAATTGTATAAATTCATTTTTAAGTCTAATAAAATAATAAAAATAATTAAAAATAGGGGTTTTACAATATATATATATATATATATATATATATATATATATATATATATATATATATATATATATATATATATATATATATATATATATATATATATGTATGTATATGTATTTCAAATATAATTTTATGCAAAATGTTATTATGTGTAAATTTACAAGTTATTTTATTATATAATTTTGTGACTTGTATATTTCACTACTTTAATATATATTATTAAAATACCTTAATGTATATTTTAATATATTAATTGTTGTATTTTATTTATCATGGCCATTTGGTGTCCAAATCTAGGATGGGTTTTTGGACCCAAATGTATCTAAATACATTCAAGGCATGTACGAGTCATATCGGACTTGATTCATGGCTTTGGGTCCCGTATCTGAACTTCGATTCAATTTCGAATACGTAGACAAAATATTAAATAATTAATTAATTATTTTTCAAAAATTGTTACTTGCTATTTTTGAAATTTTATATATATTAAATGCTGTACAAATCTGGGAAAAATTGTATTTAAATACTATGTTAATTTAGCTAATTTAATATAATTTTTCCAGAATTTAATAATTATTTTTGGCATTTTTTAAAAATAGGAAAACAGAACTCATTTTCAGGATACTTATGTTTACTGATTTTTAATAAATATCTATGAGGGTTTATAAATTTTGAAAAAATTAGTATAAATTTCTATAATTTACAAGGATCATTTTGGTACTTTATTTTATGTATAATTGAGCTTTTGTTTATCTTAAAAATTGTTGGAATACAGTGTACAATTTGATTTAATTATTGATTAATTACGACTTGCGCTGTATTGTGTGATTTTGGGATATTGTAGTATTGGACCTCACATTACCATAGTGTAAAGGCCCTAGAAAGTTATTTTAGGTATTGTGTCATCCCATATTGGTCTTCTATGCTAAAGTCATCATTTGGCTAGGTGTCCAGTCAGAAAGTCATGTCGCACAACTAGTGTCTTAGTGTTCAACTTAGTATAAAACTAAGTTTATATATTATTTTTACAGTGACGAGACACCAGACATCCATAGCATTTCCTTCACTACCTTTCTTTGCTAGAGGCAAGTACCTCTACAAACTTTATTTATAACATATAATGAATTGTGTATAAACCATGTTAATATCTAAACTGCAAGTCGTATATCACCATGTTTCATATGCTTCATACTGCTCTCTGTATCCACCATGCTTCATACTGTTCTCGTATCACCCACATGTTATAAAATGGGTTAAGGGGAAACTGTTAGTAGAGTACGTGATCATGTCCCCCTTCTCCGTATGTATTTACCGTGCACGGTAACATTCTATATGTAATTTTGCCGTAGGTCTGATCCCGCGTTTGTGTATGGATATACACCGATGCCGTTAGTGCACGTATGTGCATTCCAAAAAAATTGATATGTACCACTGTACATCCTATTTACCTATTGACTGATCACGTACATGCTACGGTTTTAAATTTTAAACGAACATATGTTGCCATTTCTAAAAAATCAATTAAAACATGATATGCCATGATTCCAGTTTATTACACTTCGTTTCATTTCATGTTTCGTATACTTAGTTTGTTAGAATCACTACTTACACCCGTCCTGACAGGATAACGTTGTAGGTATACTTACAGAGGAGGAGTTATTATACGATTCCTATTATGGAGTTGCTGTCGAGGATCAGGCTTTACTTTACGAGGATGCACCTGCGGGAAAACTCGTCTAGTTTGTGTAGTTGCTCGGGACTTTGAGAGTAGTTACGTTGTTAGACTATGTATTTTATGACTGGACCTGAATCCAGCTTTACATTTTGGCCATGTACTTGGAACATATTTATATACGAGATGATTTTGTGTTTGGATATATTCTGCCTCATTATTACATATAGAACTGTTAGCACACTTTGGTCTTATCTTATTTGTCTTTAGAACAGCTTACTACGCTTTATCTCAAGCGTAGGCTGGACATGACTCGGTTCGGTCCAACAATTTGGGTAGCGGATCGTGACAGCAAGCGAATAACTTATAAATTTGGAACCATTTATAATAAGTACAAAAAATAGATACACTTATTAGGATCAAATTTACTTACAAGTGTGATCCTCCACAGAAGAATAAGTGAAAATAATAATAATAATAGAATACCCTAATTTCCTCATTATTCAGCTAGTATACTTCCATACTCCTCGAATAACGTAAATAAATAAAAAAAATACAAAATAAATCTTCTTTCTCTCTTTCCTTCCTCTCTGTCCTCTTTATTCTTCTTTCCTCCTCCTCCTCAAAGCTCGAGTTCTTCCATCCTTTAATGGCGGGAATAGCTCTGGTCCTCGATCTGCTGAAGAGAAACCAGGGCCTTTCCGTCCACTCTCACGGCCTCTTCTCCGCTACCGTCGCCGCCTCCGCCGCCGCCGCCACGGTCGCTGCCGGGAGACCCTTCGCCTCCCGATTCCTATACAGGTTATGATCTTCCCCCTCATCTTCTTCTTCTTTGATATTTGGATGTTTCGTTACTGTTTTGTTGATCTTGGTTGAAATTGGAAGCCTATCGGTCAATAGTTTCTTAAATATAGACTCGCGTAGATCCCCTTACCATTGTAGTGCTGACACGTGGCACCGTGAGCCGCAATCACCGGGGTCTAGGGTTCTCCGTCGCCGGTGTCTGATTTGTTTGTTCATGCGTTATATTTGAATCAAACCGATGTGGATACCATTTGCTTGGTATAGATGTTGATGGTGGATGGTGTTAAGAGTATTTGAATCCGTAGCGTGCCCGGTGGCGCTGGGGAAGCCAGTATTTTCTGCTGCAGGGGGCCAATTTTTTTTCCCGAAATCCGAGTTCTACAATTGTTGTTATCATGCGCACACTATCTATCACCACAAAGCCTTCTCCAATTGGAATAGAGTTGACTAGGGAGCATAAGAGACCTCCGTAAAATATTTGACATAGTTTTTGGTCAGCGGACAACCTAACGTCAATGTCAATATGCTATATTTGTACCAAATTATTAGCCGAGGTAGCTATATAAGCATGACGGGGTCTTAGGCCATCAAATATAGATGGCTAGTTGGCTACGGGTAGATGACACGGATGTTTCTTCGATGTCCTCGTCGAGGGGTGCACCAAGTCTCAGGACGACGTCTACTCTCGTAGGCATGGTCATTGTGCGTCGTCCCTTCTTTGTGGATCTCTTGCGGCGCTTCCATACTTGCCCATCTTCTCCTCAAGATCAGAAGTATACTGGTTCGCTGCACCAACTCTGGCCTTGGTTTGTGCTCTCCTCGGCACAGAAAGAGACTCGTACGGACTATCAGGTCGTTGATCCACCTCATCTCGTGGCTGTACATAGTTCTCCACACCTCCGCGCATGCGAGTCATATGGCAACTTTGTCGACCCAAACGTCCGCCACGAACATTGAGCGACTACTTGCGTGAGCCACCCCGCTTTGTCGCCTCTGTCGTAGTCCACGACGTGCTTCTCTCCACCCGTGCCCACCTTGGTAGCACGATCCACTTTCCGTCGCGGAAGTGACTTATCGGGACGTCACTTTGCAACACCCTTGGTCTCGTACATAACCGTCTTCCTCGAAGTCCTCCTTTCTCTCGAGCATAGCTAGGTATGTCGTCTCCCTTTGGCTACCCTTTTTAGCTGAATGACGGAGATAGCTGTTTCCTTCGATGGCTCGTCTCGTGCAACTTTTACCATGCATGAGATGAGCCTTCCTCTATAAAGCCGACGACTCCCAAATATGACATCGGAACCGCCTTCGCTGCGATAAGGAAATCCATGTCCAATATCATTTTGAAGTCGTCCAGCGAAATAGCGGTGAAATTGGCAATACCTGACTAATTTTTCACCGCTATGCGAACTCTCTTGGCTACCCCTGCACGGGACGTGCCTCCGCATTGATAGCCTTCATCTTGCTTGAATCTTTCTCTAATGCTAGATCCAAGCAACGGACCTCTGCGTCTACGATAAAGTTGTGAGTGGCGCTTGTGTCAACCAACGCCCATGTGCTCATGCCATTGATCCAATATGCACTCCCAGTTCGCACTCCTCGTTAGGGGTGAGCATTCGGTTAATTCGGTTCAAACCGAACCGAAAACCGAATTGGACCGAAAACCGAATAAGCAAAACCAAAACCGAACTGAATTGGTCCATAACCGAATCAAACCGAACCGAATTAATTCGGTTCGATTTTCGATTTATTCAATTTTTCGGTTTATTTGCGCTTTTTTTAATATATATAGTAACTAAATATACCTAAATTTATTTAGTATATACCTATAGTATATACATATATATAGTAACTAAAATTTCTTATTCCGTTTTCGGTTTTGGACCGAAACCGAAATCCAAAACCGAAAAAAAAATAGTATTTTCAAAATTGAAACCGAACCGGTTTTTTTTAAACCGAACCGAATCTCTTATTCGGTTCGGTTTTCGGTCCAAAATCGAATAATGCTCACCCCTACTCCTCGTCCTCCACCTCCTCGGTTCGGACGACATTCACACGCATGCTCCTCTTCGGACCATTATGAGCAAAGTAATTTTTTTCACATATGAAGCACGAAACAAGTTGCTCGTAGTGGGTCTTCTCGTGCTACTTTTCCTCGGATGGAACCTTCTTAGGAGAGGTCTTCCGTCCCCCCATCATTCTCCTTGGTGGCCTTTGGCTTGTCCTTGGCATCGTTGTCGTCCCACATGTAATGTACTCGACGAGCCTCTCGACCGCTGCCATGATGGCGTTCAAGTCTTGCACCCTCTATCGCTGCAATTCTTGAGCCGTCTACTGTTGAAGTCCACGGAGGAAGAAGAATGAGCGATCCTCCCTGCCTATGCTAGATATCACGAGCATCAAGCATGTCCTTGATCGTCCCGGTGTGCTTGAGTTGTCGCAAGCTCCGCATCGCTGCAAACTCAACATTTTCCGGTTGGAATTGAGACTTGATCTTCTTCTTGAGATCCTTCCGAGTCTCTATCGAGCACAAACCCTTCTCGGCTTCCATGCACCTTCAACGCCATCACTACATAGTATCGTCGGCAAAGTAGAGTGGAGCAATATCCACCTTCTCGACGTCATCGTTGATGTGCAACACCTTGAAGTATTGCTCCACGTTTCACAATAAGTTTTTAACTTCTTTGGCATCTTGCTTTCTGTGAAAGATTTTGGCTTGGGGATCTTCCGTCTCAGTACCCCCTACTCGAAGGTCCACCGTTCGCAACGACCTTCTCCAATATGGCAACTTTGGTCTTGAGTTTTTTGCAACTCTCGATCACGGGCTTTAGCTCCTCGTATCCTCGGACCTTCCTACACAAGTCCTCAATCTCCGCACGATGCCTCTTGAGCTTCTCCTCAAGTGCGGATCATATCTCTTGGAGTTGCTCCTAAAAGATTGCCATGGACGAAGCGACGTCACTCTCCAACTCATCGTAAAACTCTTCTATCTCGTGTTGCTTTGCTCCACGGAACCCATGCGCATCTCCATGTCCCTCGAACCCGTCTCCAAGACCCCAACACACTTGGCAAGATCGGCAAGGCTACGCTCCATCGTAGGCTCTTTGCTCTTGTCCTTCTTGTGCGTCTTGGCGTGTCCCTCCTTAGACGATGCGGGCCCCTCCTGGACATTCTCGGATGTCGACATGATACCAATTGACTTTCACTCTGATACCACTTGTCACGGTCTTCGTGTTTTTCTTACACTTCGACCCGTGCGATGCACATGCTTCCTCTTTGAAGACCCGTGTAAGCCTTTCCGAACACTCTTAGCTACATTGCTAAGAGAATAAAGATAATAGTGGAACTTGAAAGACTTTTATTAATATTAAGAAAGCTTACACGTTTCAGTGGTAAGGAGCAAATGAGTCTTTCCCTTATTTATAGTGACTCTAAGGCTTACGAGAAGCTTCTCGAATATGAATATTCTAGAAATTATTCTAAAAAATATTCTAGGAATTATTCTATATCCTAAGAATATTCTTATACATTATTCTCAATGCCAAATAATTAAAAAGGAAACCTCTAGAAAGAAAAGATGCGAAAATCTGGATGGGCAACAAAATATTGTGCGTGACATTTAGCTAGTATACTTCTCATACATATTCCTCGAATAACGTAAACAAATTTTTTTTCCCTCTTTATTCTCCTCCTCCTCAAAGCTCGAGTTCTTTCATCATTTAATGGCGGGAATAGCTCTGGTCCTCAATTTGCTAAAGAGAAACCAGGGCCTTTCCGTCCACTCCCACGACCTCTTCTCCGCCACCATCGCCGCCGGGAGACCCTTCGCTTCCCGATTCCTATTCAGGTTAAGATCTCCCCTCTCTTCTTCTTCTTCTTTTTCTTCTTCTTCTTCTTCTTCTTTCGTATTCTTGTTCTTTGATATTTGGATGTTTCGTTACTGTTTTGTTGATCTTGGTTGAAATTCGAAGCCGATCAGTCAATAGTTTCTTAAATATAGACTCGCGTAGATCCCCTTACAATTGGATCGCTGACACGTGGCACCGTAAGCCTCAATCACCGGGGGCTAGGATTCTCCGTCACCGGCGTCTTATTTGTTGTTCATGCGCTACATTTGGATCGAACCGATGTCGATGCCATTTGCCTGGTATAGAAGTTGATGGTGGATGGTGTTAGAGTTTGAATCCGTAGCATGCCCGGTGGCGCTGGGGAAGCCAGTATTTTCTGTTGCAGGGGGCCAAAATATTTTTTCGAAATCTAAGTTCTACAATTGTTGTTATCATTCACACGCTATCTATCACCACGAAGCCTTCTCCATTCAGAATAGAGTTGACTATGGAGCATAAGAGAGCTCTGTAAAATATTTGACATAGTTTTTTGGTCAGCTTCGTCAATATCAATCCGCTATTTTGGTACCAAATTTCTAGCAGAGGTATCTATTTGAGCATGACGGGGCCGTATGACTAGGGGTAGATGACACAGACATAATAAAATGCCTGACCCAATTTGGGTCTTTGATCGATACACCGGCAGTACACTAGTCAGGGTTATCAGAGAACAGTATGAACACCAATTTTTTTCAACATTTGGTCCTGGAAAAAATTGGTATTCCTGTTGGGTAAACTTGAACACCGATTCAAGACGGCTGAACCTATTTTAAGCTCGATTTTGGACGTATTTTCTCCTATTTTGGATATTTCTATTTTCTAGTTTGTTTAGGAGTCTTAGGGAATAGGTTATATATTTTTTATAGATAAGACTTTGTAAAAAAAGTGGAGACAAGTTGATTGTACTGTTTTTTTCTATCAATAAAGAGTTCTCTTTTTATTCTCGTGTTTGAGAATTTGGAATTTAGTCGTTATCTTGGGTCGTCGGTTTCAGCGATCGGCGTTTCTGTGCTGCTTCAGGTGGTATCATAGCTTCGACATGTCGTAAGGCATGGTGAGGGAACCAACAACGACGATCGCGACCAACAACTCCCTAACGAATGACATGGGGTTGAAGGCCTCATTGCAATGATCTGTTGTATTGAAGTCTCTCTGCAGGATTTGACCCTACGCCTCCAGCGGCTCGAGCGTGTTGTAGACAATCAGGAACCATTGACACAATCAATTCGTGATCCAGAAAGGGTATCACGGATGAGCAATGCAGTGATTTTCAGGAAGATAGAGAAGTGCCAATGCGAGAGAATTATCCATGGAGGGTTCGAGTATACTCATCTAGCTCGAGCGAGGAGGAGTTCGATGATCTCACTAAGCTGGGTCGTGATGGCGATCATGGCAGTGATATGTTATATGGATGATGACACAACGGCTATCGGTGCGGCGTTTGCGGGTGCGATCAATATGGTGACTAGGGGAGGAACAATTTTTGTAGTGGGTTGAGATTAGTTTTACAACAGCTACGCTTACCAACATGACGGTCGTCAAAAAGGCATGTTTGGAAGGGGAGAATATTTTAAGTTGAAGGTTGATGTTTCGATCTTTCATGGTGATCTCGACATGGAGGAGTTCATGGATTGGTTTTGGGAGGTTAACCGATGCTTCGACTACATAAAAATCCCAATGGACAAGAAGGTGAAGTTCGTAGCTTGCTGATTGAAGTTAGGGGCATCGACTTGGTGGGATTGGCTGCAGTACGAGCGTAGGCGGAAAGGAAAGAGATATCACCTCATTGGGGAAGGTGCAGAAGAAGCTGAGGGCGTGCTTTGTACCTGACGACTATGAGCAATATATTTTCTATCATTACCAGGTGGTTGGTGTCACGTCCCAGAACCAGAATACTGGAAAGTAGGGGCGAAACAAAGCCAGCTACGTGTATTAGAGTAGGCTAGTACCCCAATATACGATCAAAGCTGTCTAGAAGACAAGTGGGAAGACTCTAGCATGCCACTGACGACTCCTATGGTCGAACAAATCCTATCTCAATCCAACAACAAGTATCAAGAGTATATCAAATATGAAAGTAAAGAGGCGTTCCAAAATACTATATCATACATGATCATGAAGCTAGTGAATACAAAATGCTACACTAGCAAAGTACCAATATACATGATCACTATATCAGTCTAGATCTAATATAATACATCATGTTAGACCGAAGTCTGAGAAAGTCTCAAAATAATAGGGCTAACACATGCCCTAGCTAACACCACCAAAATGAAATGAAACACGAGCGGTACAAAAAGGGAACCCACTCGCGAGGAGGAACAACCGCAAATCTAAGCAAGCGGCGGGTCATCCAGAGAAAGGTAGGGAGAATCCTCGGGCTCCAGCGGTAAATCTGGCCAAACAAAACCAGTGGGGTCAGGCCCCAAATAGCAAGTACCACAAGGAAGCTCGAGGTGCACTACAAAACCCAACAACAATACAATAACATAATGACAGAAGTAAATAAATGCGGATCGAGACTAGTGCGGTACCAATGCACGTATCTCAAGAATATAAATGGCTGAATGGAAATACTGAACAATATAGCTATGGAACAGAATAATCCGATGAGCAACAAAGGGTTTAGGAACTACTAGGAATCGGAGCTACAACCCTTAAACCAAACAAGGACCGGGGTTACAGATCTTTTTCCTAGCAGAACTTAACCTCTGGCCACTCACCGACACAAGAGCATATAAGGTAACACACAATCAAAAGTGCACGGCCAATCATTACCTACGGCTTGCTATCATTAACTAGCTAGGGTTATCACAATCCTAATTACTAGTATGTAAGTTGAGGATTTTCGCAACTACCTGACTGCAGATACCCGGATGTCCAGGGGTACGAGTAGTACATCTATTGCCCAACAAGACTGCTGGCAGATGAAACGTGTCTAGACTTGTAACATGAGCAACCATATCATATACTAGTAAAAGAAAACATATAACTGACTGTGCCGCAACCCGGCACGACATGTGACTCGATCGTATATCAATACGACTCGATCGTATATCAATACGCGCAAACTTGGTAGGTCATGGAGCCCTTGCCTAGCAGGGTTGAGCCATGCCTCATGGGGCCCTTGGAGCTCGGGGTTGGTAGTGCGAATTTCCTCCTACAATGATCTACTTGAATTTACTAGTCATTTACCTTATCATATTCAAGTCAAGTTCTCAAGTCGTGGACACTCAAGAATTTCCTAAGATGACGTGTTATGTACGAGTAATTCGTAAGTTATCACTTACGAACATCCCCGTACTAACATCACGTAATACACGGAACAATACTCACACTCGATTGTCCAGTGCCAAGATGCAATAGATTATCATTCAACAAGCTGTATCCACGGTGTCAAGAAAGAACATGTACTCATATCTCGGGTCCAGAAATCAATAAGAAAGTCAAGTCATGAGTGCGCTACTACGAGCCACTAAATCGAGCTAGGCATATATAGTAATCTGGAGTGCACCATAACAGGCCACTATCTATAATCTGGACATAAAACAATACGTGAACATAAGCATGTACCATGTATATAGAGTGTACAATCATTCTTTAACTATCCAAGGTCATCTAATCATGTTAAGAGTCCATTACAATCGAGAAAATATCAAAAACGGACAAAAACGGACAAAAACGGGCAAAAAGGGCAAAAACGGACAAAAACAGCCTAACCGGATTATCCGGCGGATTACTGCGGATTACTGCAGATTACCGACGGATTTTCCGAAGTGTCACAGCAAGTTTTGTGGTACAAGTTCGAATTTTCCGATGGAGTTTCGCGAATTTCCGACGGATTTTCCGAACCGTCACAGAAAGTTGATTCTTGAAAACTCAAAACTTGTTTCGGCCATAAAAACTTCGTTTTAAATCGAAATTCGGACTTTCAAAAGTCAAAATCGCATGAAATTTAATTCCCTACAACATGGGAGTATTAGTTTTCACAAATTAAAACATTTGATAGATCAATACCTCAAAATACTCGAAAATCATATCTAGAAACTCAGATCTACGCAATATTATCGATCAAAACCAAAAGTGCTATATATTAAACATGTTAACAATTTAGATGAGCATATTATAGAACAATAAAACTTTAATTTCTATGGAAAACAAAAATATAGCATGGTCATGTCACTTTTGAGCAAGATGTACTTGCCTAGGTTTTAGCAACCGAGCCTAATCTTCTACTCCACCACCAAGAGGGGCACGAAACCACACTCTAGGCCTCAAGGCCAAGCCTTCCTAAGCTTGAGGAAGAGAGAAGAGAGTGAAGGGGAAATGGTGAAGGAAAGAAAAGAGAGAGGAGAGAGAAACTCATAGGATATATATAGAAGGGGTAATTTAATCGTGACCGTTGGATCGTGATCCATGTCACATTCTAGATCAATCCTAGCCATTGAAAAAAACCAATTGTCCATTGGATAATAGAATGCATCTACACTATTCACGAAAATATCTAAACACTATTCATCAAAATATCCAAAACACTATTCGTGAAAATATCGAAAACACTATTCACGAAAATATTCAAAATCGAAAAATTTAAAATGTGGAAAATCTGTCCGGGCGGTATGCCGTCGGTATACTCCGGTACACCGTCGGTATGCCGGTCAAGGAGAAAATCTATAATTTGAAATTTTTTTAAAACGTTCCGAAAATCGAGAAAATATGA
Source organism: Iris pallida (assembly GCA_029216955.1). Lineage (NCBI taxonomy): Eukaryota > Viridiplantae > Streptophyta > Magnoliopsida > Asparagales > Iridaceae > Iris > Iris pallida. The sequence goes on from JANAVB010019800.1 coordinate 25,182,166, forward strand.
AATACAATACAAAATACGTATCCGTATATAAATACCGATACTGTGAGACGAGTCTCACAGTTGGACAAGGCAAGGAAGTGTTAATGAGTATACTACGAAGTTTTTGCATCTTGTCGAGCAAAACCATCTCGACGAGACTAAAGGACAACATATATCTTGCTTTATGGATGTGTTTAAACTATAAATTCGAGATTGGATCGGAGCTCAGTGCATTCCTAATCTGACAGAGGTCAGGAACCGAGTTTTACAGGATGAGTGATTGCTATAAGAGAAGGGGCAGTCGGCATATCAAAGTAGCAATCCGAGATGGTGGATTGGTCCAAGAACTAAGAAAACGGATGAAGCACCTAAAGAGGATAGGGCGACAGAGAAGACAACGAAAAAGCAACCTATCGAGGCTACTACATGTCGTAACAACCTATATGCCAATCCTATCCTTAGCAAGTGTTTCAAGTGTAATCAACTGGGCCACCGTTCAAGTGATTGTCCACGGCGAAAGTATGTGGCTTACGCTAATTGGCTGATGATATCGGCTGCGGTCACAACGAGCCCAAGGAGGAAGAAATGGCCCTTGGTGTAGTATAAAAGATCATGTTAGTACCCAGGCTCGAAGTTTTCTTGTAACGGAACAAGCTCTTCCGAACCCGATGTAACGCCAACGGTAAACGATTTGGGTTGTAGCCGACAACACTCCCAGGAGAGCATCATTAGTCGACAAATGGTCGTAGCTGCAAGTTTGACATTGGAGAAGCACAAGAACTCGTATTTTGTTGGGTGGGTTCGGAAGATGCATAGCGTCAGGGTAACCGAGTGGTATCGAGTTCCTTTCTCTATCCATGCATCTGGAAACGAGATCTACTGGGACATTGTGGACGTGCTTGACGTCAGTCATATGTTGCTTCTTATGTTCATTGGGCAGCTATTATAGTTCGATATCAGGGTGAAGCAAGATGGGCACGACAAACATGTATTGGCAGGTGAAGGACAAGGCGAACTACAAGCTTACACTTTCAAAGGACAGTACCAGTGGTAAAGGACAAGACGAACTACACGCTTACACTTTCAAAGGACAGTACCAGTACTGAATCTTGACAAGAAGAAGGAAACACTTTATTTTCATTCATGGTCTCACCAATGGAAGCAAGAGTGCATTTCGATGGGCTCGAGAGGTGCATGTATTGGTAGTGAACATGAGCATATAGGCTGAATAATCAACGAAGGGGGGGCGATTTCTGTCACGTCCCGATTCTGGAGGATCGAAAATTAGCCACTGGACGTGATGCCGTATAAGTCTAGATTGCACTTATACAAGGCGAAACCATTATAGTTCATGTTATTTCTAAGAAAACAACGATAGCACAGCAAAACCAAGCAGATAAATTGAAGTCACAACAAGATATGAAGAAATGTATCTCTTTATTGATAATTGTAATAGATTACAAGACTTGCCATTGAATACAGAGATTACATCAGATTACAAGACTTTCGAATAGCCAACTGAATATACACTTGCCATTTAGGCTTTACAACCGAACATGCCGACTCTGCTTACAATCTTACTGGTTCAACTGAGTTACACTGTTCCATACATTATGTTCCGTATAGCAGAAGACATCGTCTTACAAGAAGAGCTTCTGCACACCCATTCGAATCATCGATGTCAAGTACTGATCAAACGATTTTTCCATACACAAGCATCCGTAATATTGTCCACAACATGGGTCAGTACATCATCAATGTACTGGCGAGCGGTGCTGGCCCAACTCACCTAAGAAGATAACACTAAGTAATCATGTTATAGAACATGCCGACTCTGCTTACAATCTCACTGGTTCAACTTAGTTACAATGTTCCATACATTATGTTCTGTATAGCAGAAGACATCGTCTTGCAAGAAGAGCTTCTGCACACCCATTCGATTCATTGATTCCAAGCACTGATCAAACGATTTCCCTATACACAAGTACATGTAATATTGCCCACAACGTGGGTCGGTACATCATCAATGTACTGGCGAGCGGTGTTGTCCCAACTCACCTAAGAAGACAACACTAAGTTATCACGTTATAGAACATTATTAAAATTGGTCTTTCTCGTGCCTTAGGGTCAATTTTATGTTTATAGCCGACAAGAAGTAAAGCATGCAAATTTCATAGCCAACATAATGTAAAGCAATATGGTATCACCCTTTGGTGATTCTTACCCACGATCGTATAACCATCCCTGTACATTTATAATACTTACTCAGCCTGCACAAGATATTGTTAGAAACAATATCATATTATCAAATTTATCACTATTCATGTGATTCTTACCAACAGCCAACATCCTTTCCTGTAATTGAGCAATAACTTACTCTGCCTGCATAAGACATCATTAGCACTGGACCTATCTATATGAAGGTCACTGACTACACGTCATCTTGGACTTATGGCTAGACGGCTCCCCTTCATCGGCGGATAGCTAGCCCAATCCGGAAGGTTCCCGAATTACCGTGCTACTACTTCAGCACAAGGTTCCCCCTAGGACGAATCGGTTTCCAAGGCCTTGGAATACCGTTCGAGGAACCACCTTGTCGACAAGTTGTCCATGACCATGCAAATATATGCAACTTATCTATAAAGAGACATATAATGCATGATAAGAAAAACTAAGTAATTAAGTCATCTTTCTCAATAAGCCATCTTTCTCATTCGTATTGCCATCTTGTCTTTAGCTAACGCTCACATATACCAACTGTCCAATCGAGGGACTTAGTGTAATCAACATTCTACATCGACGACAGGATAATAGAATGCTGATTACTTAAATCTCTTTCCCACATCTTTGATACCATACATCTTTCCAACCAAAACTCAATGTACTCACCGTCCAATTTTTGAGACTTAGCATCTGTTTAGCATACGTTCATTCGAACATAATTCAAGCATACTCACTGCCCAGTTCTTGGATCTTATTATTTGTGTTACTATCTATCCATCGAGCTAAGGCTCGATATACTCACCGTCCAAGTATTTGGGACTTTTCCTTCACCTGTCATGTATTTCATAGCACAACATGCAAGCATACAATTCATTGAAATGATACACCACAACTTTCGGGTCATGTGATTAATTATCTTTCATTATCTTTCCAACTTTCATGCAAGGTGTTATTTAACAACTCAACGAGTAAACATAGCATACAATCCTTTTATTAAGCGTGAAGCTAAAGGATCTTCGAAGGGTTTAACACTACTCACATTTATAAGACCATTTCTGTCACGATCGCATAGCCTTCCGAGCTATCCTTCGCATATTTCCAAGTCCAACAAGGCTTCATCGAACCAACCATCCGTCATAAGACATCTTGCGGGTCGGAGCACTACAATTCCAACGGAGGTACAACCGGTCCTCGATGAGTTTTACGACATACTCAGGAGGAGCTTCCCGAAGAGGTACCACCCATGCGTGATATCCAAAATCACACCAATCTCATTTTTGGGACATGTTTGTCGAACTTGTCACACTATCATATGAGTCTGCAGGAAAACAAGATTCGTCGGGAGAAGGTGAAGGACTTGTTACAGAAGGGGCATAGTATAGAGAGCATTAGTCTGTGCAGGGGTCCAATACTATTTACACCAAAGGTGAATAATTGACGGATGTGTGTATACGACCGTGTGATCAATAAGACGACAATTGGCTACAAGTTTTTAATAACGTGAGTGGATGATATACTATATCAGTTGAGTGGGCCTGAAAGCTTCTCCAAGATAGATCTTCGAAGCGGCTACCATCAAATACACACCAGCCGTATGACGAGTAGATGGTGTTTAAGACGAGGGATAGGTTGTTTGAGTGGATAGTTATTCCGTTCAGATTGTCCAAGACATCAAGTACTTTCATGCGTTTGATGAATCAAATGCTACGACCTTTCATTGGTGAGTTTGTTGTGGTTTATTTCAATTATATATTAATCTACAACTATGACTCCGTCGAACACTTGGAGCACTTGAGGAGGGTTTTGTTTGTGCTAAAGAACAAACTAACTTTATGCCAATTTAAAGAAGTGTTACTTTATCATGTCAAAGATGCTTTTTCTCGAGTTCATCGTTGGTGAGGGTAGCATCTATGAGCAGAAGGTTTGTGCTGTAGAAGAGGTACATAGTTTCTATGTGTTGGTGACAATTTAGCGACAATTCATTCGAGGTTTCAGTACCATCATGAAGCCTATTATGGAGATGAACGATAGTCAATTAGAGCGACATGAATTGTCACGCCCCAGTACCGTAATACGGAGAATGGAAATATGACTCGATCAACTACGCACTACAATATATGTATATATCCCATAATACGATCATGGTTGTACCTAAACAATGTGGTATGTACTACAATACATGTTTTATATGGTTCCACAAAATATCTTGTCTCAATCAGTCAAACAAGAAGCATGGGTAAAGAACATATAAGATAAAGCAGTATAGCGTCCATGACGCTCTATTAAAATGATCTTAAAGCTAGCTATAAAAAATGGAAAGCTAGCAAGGTATCAAGTCATACATGATCACGTTGTCGGATACAATCTTTTATATATATATATATATATATATATATATATATATATATATATATATATATCATGCTGCCAAAATGGCTGGGAACAGGTTTCTAGAGTACACAGGCTAAACAGATAGATATCCGACGGTTAAATGCCTTAAAAGAATCAAAATAAAATCAAGAGTGGTGGAGAATAAAAATCTACTCAAGCCCCTCGGTGATCATCCCCTTGGTAAGCACCATCGGATTGGAAAGATGGTAGATCCTCGGGTTCTCTTACTAGACTCTTTAATAGTGTAGTAGAACTTGGAGGATGCTTCTTGATTGCATAAGCTTAAACTGCAATTCGAAAGGTAGGTCTATCTACTTGCCAACTGGCTACCTAAATTTTATGGCATTACCATTTCATGCTTTATAGCTACCTTGGCTGTAAATTTGGCACCAATATAGATGGTTGATGTCAGGTCGATAATCGGTCATAAAACTTTGTCAAATGTTATGTGATATATTATTTCTAATTGTATTAAGTAGCAATGTGATTCCTAGAGTATCTGAAGGCAAAACTTCAATCCTTTTGGGTAATTTAAGATTTTTGGCATGATGCATTATTTCATACTAGCAAACCAAAAGTACGCAATACTAGTGAAAACCCCTTCCTCAACCCTATAACATCTTTTTCATATTTGTTTTCAGGGATGGAGGATTGTCCGTTGCCTATTGCGATGCTGCTGCAGCATTGGACGAGGATTACGTTCCTGATTTCCGTAGTGCTCCCGAAAGTATGCTTCATCACGAGTCTACTACATACAGAACCAAAGAATACCCTCTCGAGCTAAAGCCTCTGTTCTCGGCCTTTCGACTGAAGTCTCTTGCAATGACATCCCTGAGATCATTTTTGTTGTTCTATTTACCTCTTCTTGAACCTCGCCCACATGTAGAAGATGATGATGATTTCCCTGAAGATGGTCCAGTAGATAAGACAGATCTGATTGTCCCATTCCAGAATTCAGTTAAGCAGATTTTCCGTGAGGTGATCTTGTCCACACTTGTTCTTTCATTTTCTTCTTTCTAGGTCATCTTGATGTATGTCAACTCCTTAGTTGTAACCTTGCAAGCTGTTATCATTTTTAAAACTTCACAAAAGTTGATCTGTTTTGTTTAAAATGGATGGTGATATTTCCTTTAGGTACTATAAATCTAAAGTAATTATGTGGTGCTTCATAAAGGTCAAAAATCTCTCTCTCCCCACACACACAGGTATTTGTGCATGCCTGCATGCTTGTGCGTGAGTCTGCATGTTTTGTATTCATGTATGCTGGGAAATGTGTATAAGTTAACAACTAATTTGAAGTTTTTACTGGAATACCCATGAAGATAATATCTCAAAATAAAATATAACAGCAGTCCAGGATCTTTCCATATATTGAAGTTTAGAAGTTGTATCAGAAAACGAGGGGGAAAAGTCTAAAAAATCTGCGTTTTTGTAAATATGAACCTCTAATATTTGCTGACAAATTAGTTCACGAAACATATATTTATATTACAGGACAAAGAGAGAATGAAATAAAGAAACAAAATAATCTCCTCATAACAAAAGGAAAAAAAAAACGACGAAAGGAAATAAATCAGATAAAAAGAGTGTTATTTGATGTACGGTGGTACAGATCGGCATGAAGGGTGGAGAAGTCATTGGCATGAATGGACGACAGTGAGGTCTGTCTCCCACCGACTCTTTTTCTTTGAGCCAGAGCAAATATCATCTCCCCTTTTCACCTCTCATTTATGTTTTCTATGCATTGGTTAGAGCTGGACTGGGTAACAGATTCATATATTCAGTTATTTATTATTTACTTATGGTATAACATACAAAAGGGCCTGAAGTATGACTTGTTCTAGCAAATATAACCCAGAATAATGTGATCAGTATTGACATTTCGTGTTGGGTTGGGTCGAATTTTATCTACAAGATGGCCTCAATCTGATCTATGCTATTGAATTTTATTTTATCTTCTCCCACCACTTCAATAGAGAACTCAGTTTCACACAGAGAGGTGACCATCAATCTCTTTGTTGCTGGACTTCTCTGATCTCTTTGAGCATACCTATTTGCCTCCGTTTCTGGGTGCTCCATTACCTATGATCTTTTTCTTTACCTTACTATTTTTAGGTAAAGTTGGATATACTCCCAACATTAATCTGACCATATTCAAGATGAATTTAGATGTGTAACTCTTGTCTGTGCAACCAAGAATACTGAACAGTATTTTCATGTTAGATAACAAAGTCATTTATAGAAAAGAACTTGATCTATCCTCAAATAACTGAAACAATATATACTTGGGATCTAACAAAGTTCTTGGATGTGTATAAATTCTCTTTTTTAAAAACCTAATATATAGGTTATTCTTAATGAGATGTTCTTTATCTCGTAGTAGTAAAGAAACACTAAAAGAGTTGATACTGCCCATTTGTATGAGCATGCTAAAAATTTGTAATAGTTCCTTTTATCTTTATATGAAGTAACTCAAAAAGGTTGCCTGTGGTCATAGGGCCTATAATGTGTACTTCTGTTAGCAACCCTTTTATGTATGTACCACTTATTAGGATAATTAGGTTTGCATTCACCTTATCATCTTTTGTTGTATATTGCAGATAACTGTTGTCACAACTAGAAGGGTGCTGGAAAGGATAGCCGTCCACTATGTTTCTCAAAGAATGGCCTGGAAACTTCTTAAAGGTAATTGTCCCTTCCAGTATAGTGAAACTTAGTTATGTGAAGAGACGTTAAAACACTTCTTAGTTTTGGTGTATTGGCAGGGACTTTGACCGAGGTTTTTTATTGATGAGGGTTGATGGGACTTGGGCATGTTATATTTCAAATTTTAGAGGCAATTTCAGTGTTCTAATGCTAAATTTCAAGCAAGTCATATTTTAATGGTTTTCAAAGCATATAGGACAATTCGATTGATGGGTTGGAGATTATCACATGAGATTTGACCATACATGTTTTATTACATGAATCTCTCTTTTCAATCTTGATGACCATTATGTATCCAAATCCTGTTGTGGAAGACATCGTCCGCCTTTTGAAAAAGCGGACATGTTCGCAATCGAGAGGGAGACACATTATCTATGTTTGTATGTGCATAACTTACGATTGTAATGAATGTTATATATATATTATGTTTTTATTTTTATTATAGAGTGTTGATGGGACGACTTCTGACCATGGATAGACTCGTTCGATTTGGAGTTCACCTCAATTCCCACATGTGTCTTATGCAATCAACATGATGAATCGATGCGACATATATTCTTCGAATGCGTGCCATCCTGGTCCATATGGCCTGTGCAAAGTAGTAGAAGATTGGGTGGATGTACTGATTTCAAGGGATGTTGGTGACATTATTGCTTGGATTAGAGCAAGAAGAAACTGAGGTAGGATGTAGTATAAGGAAGCACGGAGAAAACTTTTGTGTCAGTTTGGCACGTATGAGAGAATGGAACATGCGAATATTTGAGGGACTCACTACACCCCCCCCCCCCCCCCCATTAGGAATACTGCATACTATAGATTTTGATGTATCAGCTATGAGAAGGCCTTCTGGGGCTGGGGCTTGAAATTGTGAGACTTGTACGTGATTCATTGATTATATAAAATTTACCTATATATATATATATATATATATATATATATATATATATATATATATATATATATATATTGGAAGAGATAATTGTGTTACAGACTCCTGACCCAAAGGCCTACAAACTCAGCCCGAAGGCCTGCACCGCACTTGTATCGCATCCGAAGGCTTATAAACTCGGCCCGAAGGTCCGCATCTGCATTGTATTTGTATCGCACCCGCACCCACAACCGGCCTGCAGTCTGATTGCCCTCACATTAATTTCTTCACAGGAAATTAAATGTGCTTCTCCGTTGCTCGAATCTGCAACCTCTGGGGGGATATGCCTCACTCTAACCACTTGAGCTAGAGGTCCTTGGCTATATATATATATATATATATATATGGTCCGGATCGGGAGCCCCGTGGAAGCCCCGTCCGCCCCTCGTCCGTTGGATTGAGTGGGCCCCTCCGATCCGATGGTTGTGGGGGGTGGGGGGGGGTGCTCCTGCGGTGGGTTTTTTTATCCATATATATTTTTTTTTATCCATATATATATATATATATATATATATATATAGAGAGAGAGAGAGAGAGAGAGAGAGAGAGTGTATGTGTGTGTGTGTGTGTCTGTATGATATGCCGTCATCCGTTTCTTTTTCCGTGTCACTGCATACGTTTATTGCAGACTTGCAGTAAGGATGTGGACCTTATCATGCCGCATCCAGTTCTGTTTTCATGCCAGTGCAACATTGTTGCCAGTTTTTCTACAACTCTCTAACACTGTTTATTGCCCTTACTCTCTATTACTGTTTATTGCCCTCTCTCCCTATTGTGATGGGGGCAAGGCTTTGATTAAGTGAAAGAGTGGATGTTTGTTCTACCTTTGTGTGTTGGTAAAGAAGACTGCAAGTAGGGCTGGGTTGGAGTGGAGGTCAACCTAAACTCAGCCCTGCCCCTTTAAACCTTTTAACCAAACCCACCTCGGCCTATCTCAGGCTAGACATTACCAACTGAAATCCAAGCTGCCTCTTTGAACGGGGGGGTGGGGGGGGGGGGGGGGGGGGGGGGGGGGGGGGTGGGGGGTTGAGGGGTGAGTTTGAGTCTGTCAAGTAGAAGCTGATGAGATTGGTTTGGTTTGGATCAGGTCGGGTTTGTCTGAGTTAACATTGCTTCCTGCTTTTATTAGGGGAACAAATGAGGATGAAAGACGGAGTTTTTTAAATCTCATAAAACTTCTTGTCATACTTAAGTCCTCTCCTTTCAAAATATCAGCTCATCATGTTATAAATAATAATTATTTGTGAAAGTTTTTATAAATTAATAGTGGAAGTCTTCATCAGCAGTTTCTGCTGCAAAATTGATTCTGTTGTAGGAAGCATTTTTGGCTTCTTGTTTTCTATTTGCATTTTGAAATGCAGATGCTTTCAGGCGGCTGACATTTCATGATTGTCAGATGTTTCCAGATCAGCCAAGCGCAAGGCTGCACGAGGAATGTCAACTCAATCCTTCATTTTCAGTGTCAGCAGAACAACTTTCAGAGGTCAACTTTTTTTGTCATGTTACCCTTCATTTTTTAAGCTACTCAGTTCTTTTCAATCTTTTTTCTTTTAGTTTTTTTCCCCTCAGAAGCCACTCCACTTCTAAGCTAACCACTATCTAGTCATGTAAACGTTTACTTTGCAATCAACAGGACATATGCTTGGGGTGGCTGCATCTTGGATCGTCCAGATCGTGATCGACTTCTACAGGTGCTTCATACGTAGGTCTGCAACTGAAGCTGAAGTTGCAGATAAAAGAGAAAAGATCAGAATTTATGTGAAAAAGGTATATGGTGCAGCTGTTAAGTGCACCTCATCATTAATCTTTGCATCTATTGGGGCAGGGATTGGTGCTCTCTTTCACCCTTCGACTGGCCAGTGGATCGGTAAGCAAGAACTTTCCACATTACTGTTAGATAGGATTATTTTGTTCAAATCCATGGTTTGCTGTGATCATTAACTTGCCTGAATTTCTCGATAAACTCTATCCGTAAACATATGTTTTGGCTAACTGTCAAGGTATATCAGGTTATGCCAACTGTTTGTGATACCTGTATGAGAATTATTCTTGAATATATTAATCTAAAAAACAAAATCTATAATGAACACTCGAGACCGTCTCTGGTTTGATTGGCTAACAACAAGATCAAAACCACCTTCATTTTGAGATGGAAATAATTCGGCTTTGGTGAGCTAACGACTGGGACTAAGTTTGGGTTTGGCATTGCTTATCGTGGTGCTTATGCTTATTTATTCTGAAAAGCAGAGTCCAAAAGCTGTTGGGTAACAGCAGTATCAGAAAAATAAAAATTGAGAAGCCATTTCAATTCTGGGGCAACTTTCACAGTAGGTGGGAGGTTGCTGTACTAAATATTGTCTGCTGCAACTTTTGGAAAACAACAACAATCCCAAAACAGACCTAAAACCACTCTTATTTTGGGATTGGTGCTCTTATAGTCTATACTTAGGCCATCTCCAATGGGGGGTTTCTATCTCCCCTATTTCTACGGTAGAAACTTCTTTTAGAAAAAACTCCTCCCAACCATGATTTCTATTCCACTTTCCATCATGTGGCAATGATGTAGGATAGAGATTTTCTACGAGGGTTTCTAAAATTCTCCATCTCTCTAGCAATTAATATTGGGCCCTACTTCATTCAGTTGATCATTTTATTTTTTGCCACTTAGGATAGAAATGAAGAACCATTGGAGAATATTTTTTGTGTGTGTGCAATTTCTATGTAGAAACTCTAACAACTAGGATAGAAATTTCCTTAAAGTACAATGTAAGTAGGATAGAAACCCAATTTTAGGCCATCTCCAATGGGGGATTTCTATCTCCTCTATTTCTATGATAGAAATCTTCTTTACGAAAAATATCCCCCAATGGAGATTTCTATTACAATTTCTATGCTATCTGGCAATGATGTAGGATGAAAAATTTCTATGAAGATTTTTACATGTAGAAACTCGCATAGGAATTCTCCATCTCTCATAGCAATAAATATTGGGTCCTACATCATTAAATTGATCCTTTCATTTTTTTTTTTTGCCACATAGGATAGAGATGAAGAACCATTGGAGACTATTTTTGTGTGTGCAATTTCTATATAAAAATTCTACCAACTAGGATAAAATAGAAACTCAATTTTAGAAATATTGTGTCCCACGTCATTAAATTGATCTTTTTATTTATTGCCATGTAGGATAGAAATAGAGAACCATTGGAATACTTTTTGTGTGTGCAATTTCTATATAGAAATTCTACCAACTGGGATAAAATTTTCCTTAAAATACAATGTCAAGTAGGATAGAAACTCAATTTTAGAAATCTCCATTAGAGATGACGCACTCATAGAAATAATCCATCTCTCGCACCAATTAATATTGTGTCTCACGTCATTAAATTGATCATTTGATTTATTGCCACGTAGGATAAAAATGGAGAACCATTTGAACACCTTTTGTGTGTGCAAATTCTATATAGAAACTCTACCGACTAGAATAGAAATTTCCTTAGGGTCTACTTGGATTGAGGGTTAAGTGAGGGAAAGTTAAGTGAAGGGAAAATAAAATCATGCTTGGTTTGAGGGTGGAGGTTTAGGAGGGAGGGTTATAGAGGGTTAAGTGAGGGTTTATTTCACCCTCTTTTGTCTATTTTTTTAACCCCCCAAATCGGAGGGTTAACGAGGGTGATTGAGGGATTTTGTTTAAAAAGTCATAAATGTCCCTTATTTGTTTATAAAATATCATAATTTTTTTTTCCATTTTTTTTTGTTCTCAACATGTTAATCCGCAGTTTCTTAATTTGTGAAGATATTTTGACAAGTTCTAATTAAAATTTCAATCAAATTTAATTTTATGACGTGTGTAATAAGGTTATTTTGGTAACTATCATATTTTTATTAATCATCCTCTCACTTAAAACCTCCAATCCAAGTAAGAGTTATTAAACACCCCCCACTTAACTCTCCCTCCAATCCAAGTAAGGTTCTATGTATTGACTCTACTCCCTCTCGCTTAACTCTCCCTCATTTAACCCCACTTAATCCTGCTTATTTTTTTTTCCCCTCAATCCCTTAGGCCTCGTTTGGTTCGCGGAATGAAAGGGAAAGGAAATCAATTCCTTGTCATTTCCTTTCCTTTGGGAAACTTTAATTTCTATTGATTTTTCTTTCCGATGTTTGGCAATGCCAAGAAATTTGGAAATGAAAGTGATTCCTTCCTTGGATGGATGGAATCACTTTTCCCCCTAATTTCCCTTCCATTGGGAATCACTTTCCTTTCCTCCTCAATTCCTTGGGCACTCAAACATAGGAAAGTAATCGCTTTCCTTTCCCAACCGGGAGATTCCGCAAACCAAACGAGGCCTTAAAGTACAATGACAGGTAGGATATAAACTCAAATTTAGAAATCCCCATTGGAGATGGCCTTAGTGACCCATCTAGCCATGATAGGCATGGCATTGTTTATTTGGTTCTGTCAGTAGGCATCTGATGGTGGCAACAACAACAAAGCCTTTAATATGGATAAAAAGAGAGCATATACAGGATAAGGCTTCAGCGAGGTATATATAGCTCATTGCATGTCTGGATCCTTGCATAGTTCGATTAATGGAAAACATGTTCATGACTTTCCGCAGGTTGTGCTCTTGGAGATTTTGCGGGGCCTATTATCATTATTGTCTGTTTCGAGAAGCTTAACCTCCAGCTTTGATGCCCTACGAAACCGAAGCGGGTTCCAGTGGAAGCGCAGCCTTGGCAGGTTTCAGAGCGGGAAGTTTTGAAGGGAGCTGTGGTTCATTCGTGTCAGCAAATTTAGGTTAATGGATGGCAACTGATTAGAGTGGTCGTCGCCTAAGGAACGAGCTTCTCATATCTAATTATCTACAGGTCCTCGCTTGTTCTGTTCTAGCTAGCAACTCCTTTTTAGTTTAGCTTAGATTAGATTAATATGTCTAAGCGACAACAGAAGCAGCTAAGGATCTATGATCTGTTGCACTTGAACCGAAATGTTGCGGTTTAGTTGAGTTACCGATTCAACAATAAATATGCAACTGTCAGCAGCTCAAGAATTCGCCTCTATATTTGCTTTTTGTTCTCTCTCAACTATGCAACCACCATGAACATTTCAGACTTTAAATCCTCTCGACTCTGTAGAATGATTTGCCTGAACTTTATGTTTCGGTATTCTTGAACTTGGGCTGCTGAGTTGAGTGTATTGATTGTATTTTTTGTGTGGTAAAATGTGATGCGACCTAGCAAAATGAGTCCATTTTTGTTCCTCCAACAAAACTAGGATGTTTCATTTTTGGTTTTTGACTGAAATCAAAATCTAAAACCCAAACTAATTTTTCTTTAGTATTTTCAAAAACAAAAATCTAACCGGAATATCTTAATTCGGATCGGTTTGGTTCAATTTTCGTCAAAAACCTGAATAATGTTTACTCCTAGAATGGACCGTCTAACTAAACTGGGGTTTACAATTGTTTATCTTGTATGCTCATGTTTATTTTCTAAATAATTTTTAAATCTATTTGGTAACAAAACTGTTGCGGAATAGACCCGTCTAACGAAGCTCGGGTCCACAATTGTCATGTTTATTTTCTAAGTAATTTCTATTTCTATTTGGTAACAACAGTTGATAAAAGTTTATTTGTAAAGTCGAGTAAAAAATGCACTAACATTTGATAATAGGTAAAATGTTGTGATTATCCAACTAAGCTGGTTCTTGTGGACAGTAAAGAAAGGAATAGTCTTTTTGGCTAGACGAACAGTCTTGAAATTAAATTAAAAATAATTTATGTAAATATTGTTATAAAAAACTGCTCTCCAGCATCATTGCGTAAAAAATAGGGCCTCGTTTGGTTTGCGGAATCATCGGGTTGGAAAAGGAAAGTGATTACTTTTTTATGTTTGGGTGTTAAAGAAATTGAGGAGGAAAGGAAAGTGATTTCCAAAAGAAATTAGAGGAAAAAGTAATTTCATCCATCCAAGGAAAGAATCACTTTTTCACATTGAAGTATTCACTTTCTTTTCCAAATTCTTTGGCATTTCTAAATATTAAAAAAAGGGTGCCGTTATTAGCACTCCTAAAATGTCATTCGGCACTACTTTTTAATTTTTTAACATTCAAATTCTAAATCTATCCCTGCATTAACATTATTGGCACTCCTAAAATGTATCCTACAGTCCTCACTCCATGCATGCACAAATTAATACTATATTTAATGTATGGGTAGATTTAAAATTTCAATCTTAAAAAATTAAAAAGGAGTGCTGAATGATATTTTATGAGTGCTAATAATAGTATCCAAAAAAATTAATAAAAATTATAATTTTCTAAAAGAAAGAAAATATCAAAGAATTGATTCATTCCGCGAACCAAATATGGCCAGGCTAGATGTTGACGGTGAGTCCAAATTGTTAATTATTTGTTTGCCAATTAATAATCAATCTCAGCCGCTCATCGTGCCATCAGTTTATGAATCCAAAAAATCTATACATTGCCATTCCATATATAAGACTCACAAACTTTCCATATCTATATAATAATGTCTACAGAAAAAATACAAACAAATTCCCTCATTTATCTCGCTGGCAGTTGCCGCCAGCCCACGACTCTCTCTCTCTCTCTCTCCTCTCCCAGAAGAAACACAATCCCCACATAAAGAGATCCTCACCGTCAAATCCCGGCCACGTCACCGATCTCGTTACGAGATCCAACGGCTTCTGCGCTGTCTCACATCCCTAGAAGAAAGAGAGGCGTCTCACGTGTGGACCCGGTTCAATCCGGATCGATCCGGTTCATAAAAACCAACAATAATAGAAAGAGAATTTGATTTTGATCCCTGCAACTACTACAAATTTGGTCGGTCAAGGTGCTATTACTAGTCAATCTTCTACAAATTTCTGAAAGGGTGCAGCTATACGTACTCCATAACCTACTATCCACATCCCACTAAAAATAAAAAATAAAAAAATTTATTTGAAATTCATATTCTACCCCCTTCCTCCTGCTCCCCTCCTCCTCCCGGACCCTGACCGTCCTCCTCCGACCCCCCTCCTCCTGCTCCCCCTCCCCTCCCCCCCCGCCCCCCCCCCCCCTCCCCCGACCCCGACCACTCCTCCTCCTCCTCCTGGGTCGGAGGTCGGGGTCGGAGGGTCGAAGGAGGAGGGGTCGGGGTCGGGAGGGGAGCGGGGGGGGGGGGGGGGGTAGCGGGAGAGGCGGAGAGGGGGTCGGAGGAGGACGGTCGGGGTCGGGGGAGCAGGGGGGAGGGGAGCAGGGGGAGGGGGGATAGAATAAGAATTTTAAATAATTTTTTTATTTTTAGTGGGTTGTGAATAGTAGGTCATGGGGTTCGCATCCTTCCTGAAAATGTTAGTATCTATAGTATGACAAATTTTTTTTTTTTACAAAATGCATGGAAAACGTAAAAACATACTAGTCTATACTATTTTAAATTATTGTAATTAAACTTCAAGACTATTATTTAGACATGAGGTTACATTCGAATTAATTCAAATTCATCCGATTTGGACACGACTTTCTAAGTCTTAAAACTAAATCTTGTCATCAAATGAGCATGGTTGTTGTAAACATAAATTTATTTAGAAATCAACTTTTGGTACGAGAATTCAAAAATAAATACGAATCATCACTATTCTAATACATTTTTAAATATATTATAAACAAGATAAACTATCAAGTTCAACATATTAGGGCCTGTTTGGCTCCAGAAAAGTGGAGCCGAATTTGTGCTTCTGTCCGAAATTGAGCCAAATTTTCTCTCTCCCACTGTTTGGTAAAATAGAATTTGGGATGGAAAATAGGAGCCTAACTGACAGCGGTAGTTCCTGTCGGTTGGAAAAGCAGTCCAAGAACCCGGCTGTCACATCCATTTTTTTCTACTGGACGTGGGTGGCCCTCTTTGTTGATAATTAGTAAATGATTAAATATAAAAAATATATTGCATATCCAGTACAAAAAAATAGTTATATTATGTATAATTAATTAATTAATTAATTAATTTTGGACTTGTATGACATAATTTTTGTAACATTTTTTGGTAATATTTTTTGTTGCAATTTATGATACGTGTATCAAAAATTAATTAGTTTCAATAACATTTTTTGTTACAATTTTTAATATGTATTCAACACTAAATAATTTTGGACGTGTCTATCCGTACTACCTAGATTTGGACCGATTATGTTCGTACTAATAAATTAAGACGGAGAATGGTCATTCTCCATGTAATTTAGCACGAAGAATGAACATTCTCCGTGTAAATTAAGACGGAGAATGCCATTCTCCGTGTTACTAACACAAAGAATGTCATTCTCCGTATTACTAACACGAAGAATGGCCACCCTCATGCGAAATTAACATTCTTCGTGTTCTAACACGGAGAATGGTCATTCTCCTACATTTTATGGTCAGTTGAAACTTTGGAGGGCAATAGCTTTTGACTGGGAGGTCGAAACGAGGTCCGATTTGTCGCAAAATGAGCGTATCTTCGAGGAGCCTGAGATTAATAGTTTCTACTTTAGTCGGTCTTCCAAAATTTTAGAATCGCAAAAAAATGATGTTTGGACCTCCGTTTTAGCACTTTTTCGTTTTTTGGGCATTTCATAAATTTTTCCTTTATAAATAGGACTGCCATCCCCCTGACAGTTCTACACTTATGTTGGACTGCCAGCACCCTGGCAGTCCTCCTTTTGTGTAGGACTGCCAGGGGGTGGCAGTCCTAATTGAAACTCTCTGTGACAGAGAGTTTCAGTTTCAAACTCTCATCACAGAGAGTTATAAATAGGACTGCCACCTCCCTGGCAGTCCTTTTTGAAACTCTCTGTGACAGAGAGTTTCATTTTGAAACTCTCATCACAAAGGATTTTAATTAGGACTGTCAGGACCTTGGCAGTCCTACATAAGTGTAGGACTGCCAGCCCTGGCAGTCCTGATACTAAATCAAGAATATCAGGAATTGGCTAACAACTACATATCAGACAACTACATATCCAACAAGTACATAAATCACAACTACATATCAGACAAAATATCCAACTTCAAAAAAATAACATAAGTGTCAACTACATATCCTTCAAAAATCTGCCCAACAACTTAAGTTTACAAACAACAAATATATTCTTCAAGTTTCAAACAACAAAAACATCTTTACAAAAACATCCAGATTATATCCAACTAATGATCATTCCACATCCAACTACATATCATGCCGGGCCTTTGAACAAGACTCCCTATTATTCATGAAGGGGAACTCGACCACGTCGTCGATGCGATCAAGCTCGTTGGTGACCGCGACACTAGTGTCACTTTGGCAACCTCTCCGGAGTGTCTGGGCCAATTCCTTCACCTTTTGAGACTGTAAATGAAAGTATAAGTGAATTAAGTCTACAAACATGAGAGTATAGGACATGCAGTTCCCCCCGTATATGAGCATCATGCAGTTACCCACCCTCCTCCATATGAGCAACATAGAGTACCAACCCTCCCCGTCCCCCCCTATTTTCACCCTCATATCTCATTACATTAGGACTGTCAGGCCTGTGACAGTCCTAATGTAAAACATGACTGCCACAGTCCTGATAGTCCTTTTTCACAAGAGTACTGTCAGAATTGTAGCAGTCCTGCTTTACATTAGGACTGCCACAGGCCTGGCAGTCCTACTGTATTCAAACCCGACTGTTGCAGCCGAACGGCTAAAACGAGATGCTCGTTTGTCGTCTTCTAGGGTTAGGGTTTCAAGAAAAAATGTGGGTTTGTCGTGTTCGAAAATTTCTTTCATGAACCATAAAGAGATTCTAAACCTAATTTATCAAAACTTTTTAGAGAATTAAAAATATTTTAGGGTTTTGAATAGAGTGTACAAAATTCTTGATGAAATTAGGGAAGAACGTACCTAGATTTCGGTTGCTTCGACTTGCGTGTTATCTTTTCGAATTACGAATGTTGAAGAAATATTGGTGGAGGAATTGGGAGTGGAGTGACGGAGGAGAAGAAAGTAGGATTTTGGGAGAGGAGAGGGAGAGTTCTCTTTTTTTCTTTTGGTGGAGAGAGAGTGTAGAATGGGTTATGGGAAGTAATGAAGGGTTTGGGGGGTTGGGCTGTCCCCTAGTCAAATGTGGGTGCCCCCTAGCAAAATCTCCACCTCCTTGGGCTGCCCCCAAGTAAGGGTTGTCCCCTAGCAAAAATGGTGGTGCCCTTAGAAAAAATCTTACCCTTTTATATTCCAACCAAACACATTTACCCTTTTATAATCCAACCAAAAAAAAACAAAAAAACAAAAACAAAACAAACACATTTAGCCCCTACCAGGAGGACAACGAAGTGGATGAATTACTATACTTCTTCCATCTTTGAAAGTTCAAATCCAAAATTTTCTACACTTAACCAGGTCCTAAGATGCTTGTCCTTCATGAAAATTACACAAATTTTAGGAATCATGGACGAATCCATCATAGGTCCCTCATCTGCATTTTTTGGGCCTCCTATTTGTACTCATGCATGCTTTTGGTTGTGATATATTTATAATTATTTCTCAATTGATTAAATAAGTTTTTTTTTTTGAATACTAGAAGGGTCATGTTGGAATCAATGTATGGAATATCCCATAGTTGAGTCTAGGTCATAGGTATCCAAACAATTACGACAACTTGGAGGGACCTAAACAAAATTTTCCTTCACACAAATATCAAATGGAGGAGAGAGAAAGGAAGGAAGAACACGAAAACAAGCGAAGGAAGCACAGAGCAGAGCATTCTATAGAGAGGAAATTAGGGTTTGGCCATTCGAATAGAAAATAAAAATTAGGGTTAGGGTTTGCTTGCGCTGATGGAGGAGGCCTGGGAGAGAGCCGTGGAAGCAGCTCTCGAGACCCACGCCGCCGGGTCCTCCTCTCCCCGAACCCTAACCCTCGACGGAGCCGTCAAGTGCCTCCACGGCCGCCTCCCCCCTCCGTCCCTCCTCGAAAGGTTCGCCGGCCTCCACCACCTCTCCATCGCCAACATCGGCCTCTCCTCCCTCGAGAAGTTCCCCAGGCTCCGCAGCCTCCAGCGCCTAATCCTCTCCGACAACCGCATCGCCGGCGGCCTCGAGTTCCTCGTCGACGCCGGCCTCGACTCCCTCCGCGACCTCGACCTCTCCAACAACCGCATCCAGTACTTAGAGGATCTCGCCCCTCTTGCTCGCCTCCGCCTGGTCTCGCTCGATCTCTACGAGTGTCCGGTCACGAGAGTGAAGGACTACAGAT
Organism: Iris pallida; assembly: GCA_029216955.1. Lineage (NCBI taxonomy): Eukaryota > Viridiplantae > Streptophyta > Magnoliopsida > Asparagales > Iridaceae > Iris > Iris pallida. The sequence goes on from JANAVB010019800.1 coordinate 25,201,645, forward strand.
CGAGGGTCTTCGCGATGATCCGGTCGCTGAAGTATCTCGACAAGATGGACGCTGACGAGAACGAGCGGCCGGAGAGCGATGACGAGGAGGACGAGGAAGAGGATGAAGAAGAGGATGAGATCGACGGCGAGGATCCAGGGAGCGGCGAGATCGACGGCGAGGATCACCGGGTTGCGAAGGCTGCAGCGAACGGTTCTGGAGTGGTCGGGAACGACGATGTGGATGAGGACGAGGAGAGCGACGCTGATGAGGAGGAGACGGAGACTGGGAGGAGGAGCGGTGATGGATCGAGTCATCCTCATCACTCCAATGGGTTTCGGGTGGCGGCAGCCAGAGAAGGGACGGACGACGATGACGAGGATGAAGATGAAGAGGATGTGGAGGATGATGATGAGGACGAGGATGATGATGACGACGACGAGGAAGATGAGGATTTCGGTGAAGGTGAGGAGATTGACGAGGATGGCGAGGAGGAGGAGGATGTGGTCGAGGTGCACCATGTCGCCGGTAGCGTCGACGGGGATGATGGGGTTGAAGCTATGGATGACGAGGAGGACGAGGAGGATGTGGAGGACGAGGCGGACGGGGAGCCGGGTACTACTGGGAGGTCGTTGAGTACGGAAGGGGAGATTGACGGTCATGAGCAGGGAGAGGAGGATGACGAGAATGGTGGGGAAATTGGAGAGGCAGATGAGCAGGGAGTGGAGGAGGATCGGGATTCCGAGGAGGAGGATGGCGACGATGAGGTAGTTATCTCATAATAATTATGTTACTGTTTGATAATATGCTGCTATAGTTGTGTTTCATGCTTCTTATCTTGTTGATTTCTATAGAAGAAACTTTATATGTTGTTACAAAAGTGATTGTAGGCCTTGCTTTTTTATTTTCCCCGGCAGTAGATTCCAACATACTTTTCATATTTGTTGCTTCTGCTATTACTTACTATTGTAGCAATGCCCGGATTTTGAGTATGATATTTTCTTAGTGATAAGAAAAAAAATGAATTTCTTTTAGCAGTTTCATATATTGGTTGGTTAAACAGCGATACTAGTTCTAGTAGACCTGTAAATTTTGGAGGGATAAATCCATTCAAAACATTTAGTCACTACTGCAGAAATAAAAAATTCACATGGAGGGGAATTATTTTCGTTAGTACTGCTCACTTGTGTTGTTTTTATGCGGTAGTTTCATGTGTAATGTTGTTTTTATTTTATTTTATACAGAAATGCCCTGTTTTTTCCGGCAGGCTTTGAGCCATTCACGCATATTTTAAAGGTTGTTTTAATTTTGCGACTATTTTATGAGAAGACAATCCATATATAGTATTTGTGACCAAACTAATTAGTTTGTTATCGGATGCCAAATTCTTTCATCCTGGTAATTTGGTTGAGTTTTCTTGAGTTTGTTAGTTGTATGTTTAGGACGGTTGTATTCCATGGTCATGAGGTTGGTGTTAACTTATTTTCCTTGGAGATGCCCATCGGTGGAAAGGAAAATATTATAATACATCAAATTTAATACTTGCTTTCTTCATTGTTTAGGATCTGCTTACTATTTAAAAAAAATCATGTGATTCCCAAGAACTTGACCTCATGGTACTATTTTAAAAAAATCATGCGACTCACGAGTTAAATAGATTTCCATGCCGTTGGTTTGATATATAGACGAGGTAGGATGCAGATAGCTGCTACATAACTATTTTGTCTGCATATGATTATATGGTTTTCTAAATCGATAGTTTGTTTATATGAAGTGTGCATCTAAATTTGCATCTTAGTATCATGATGTTAATATTTTCTGGTGATCTTAATGAAAATGACGTTTTCAGAGAGTTAAACATGTACTAGTCATTTATGTTTCTCATGCATTTTTTTCGAGTCTCGAAGGTATCTCGGCAACATAAATTTGAACGTGGAATGAATTTCCTTGTTAGCGTACAATACTGGGATAAAGCTTATGGATCACTGCATCTGCTTCTGTTCATTTTTTCTTCCTTGATATTAGTGACCGTCTTCCTCTTATAATTTTGCTCCCACTGCCTTTTAATGCTTTAATACTTTGTGCTTGTAGTATTTTTCATTTTGACCTATTGAGCATGATTGCTAATCATCAATTTTTTTCCTGATATCTTTGTATATTTATGCATGTAATTTGTGGAATTCTTGTTTTGTTCGTTGAATTTGGTTGTGAATCACTTCATTTTTTGTGTATTAGGTAATTGTTAGAAGTTTACCTTTTGCTAATTTGAATAATTTGCAACTCCTGTACTGTCCTGAAATTGATGATTTTCTGCTTGATCATGTATTTTCTGTTTAGTGTTGCTTTACATCGTTTTTCTTATTTTTGGAATAATGTGGACTTATTTTCTTTGAAATTATTGGACAACCTTAGTCAAATTACTGATTTAATTTAGTTTTTATCTATATTCTTTAGTCTTACTCGATACTTTTGTTTTTGAAAGTCGTCTGTTAAAAGTAATTACCAGGTTAATTTATCAATATGCATATATCTTTGTTGTAGATTCTGGTTGATTTTAATCGGATATTTCTTGGTACCAGGAAGAGGATTTAGACGGGGAGTTTCTTGTTCAACCAATTCCTCCACAAGAACAGGGGCAAAGGGAGAGTGATACCGACGCCTGTGACGAAGAAGATGAAGATGAAGTAGACGATGCAGAAGAATATCATGTCAGCAATGGCCGCGTCGATGCCCTGCAGCCTTCTTCCTCATCGCTGCAGCCCAACAAGAGGAAAAGGGAAGATGGAGATGGAGGAGACTTAGGGGATGACGATGACAACTCCGTCGAGGGCTCGAGGTCATCATCGAAGAAGCACCATTAGTAGTTCTCGGGCTTGTACATGGATATGCGTATTAGTAGGAAACAAGTTAAAATATGGGTGGGGATTCTCTTCCTCCTGACAGTTTTCTCTTGATGTTCTAAATATGTAGTTTGGAGGGAAGAAGTAAGTTACAAGTTTGTATTTGGTTTTTCTCCCTCCCATCCCTTCCTTCCCTCCAACCATATTTTCAAAAGTCTGTTAGCAGGATGTTATCCAATTTGACCGTTACAATTCAAATGGCAGTTAATGTATACATATGGGCAGGTTTGAATTTCCCTCCAAAGTAGTTTTGTTCAAATGGAGCAAGTAGCCGTTGGTTCAGTGCAATTCCAAAATTTCCTTCGTTATTCTTCCTGTGGTTAAATTTAGGAGTACATATGTGGAGTGACAGTTGAGTGTTTGCTTTTCTTTGTTTGCAGGTTATTGTACAAGGAATGATGCACTCTGGACTGGAGAGAGAGAGAGAGAGGTGCCTGTGATTGATTTGTTGAGGTGAGTATTTGATTCATTTCTTTCGCTGTGTGTGTTTTGTGGTCTGCAGCTGATTGTTGAATGATTCAAATTTCCACCAGCTGTTTGGTTTGTGGTTGCGGTCATCACAGTGTGGTCAAATTATCAGGCACATCTCTTTATTTTATTTTTTGAGTCGATTGTGACTCAGCAGGAGGGGTTCAGTATTGATTATCACCACCTATCGGTGATGGATGGGATACGTATGGATTTTAGCTGGTGCCAGCTAAGGGCCTTTTGCAGGGAACATCGTCCTAATTTGACAGACCTATCGTTTTTCTTCAGTTGGACCGGACTGTTCTGGTCTATATCTGTGGTGTGGTCCAACCTAACCCATTACTAAGGGTGTTTGGTCCCCTAAATCTTGTTATTTCATCCTTGGTGATAACCCTAATTGAGGTTTCGTTTGGTTGCTAAGCAAGTGAAGTTTTTGAGCCGAGATTTTGAGATGCTTCTTTTGTTTTGTTATAGTTATTTTGTTCCCATGACTTTAAAAGATGTATAATCCAAAAATGTGGCTGTGTCTTGTCGGACTTGTTGGCACTCGATAGACCCATATTGGGATATTTTATGGATACTCGAAAAGGCACACTATGGCACACTAAAGTAGGTATTGTGTGTGTCTGTGTCCTTACTGTATCGTATCTATGCCCGTGCTACGTAGCTTTACCCAGTAATGTAGGAGTGGAAGTGCCATGTTTTCTTACAAAGTTAGCTTAATTCCACTTTCATCCTACGTCTGCCGCGAGGGGAGTATGTGGGATCCGAATTTTATTTTTTAGAGGACAAGATCACTTTATTTTACACTTATCTGTAACTAACTAATGAAACTAACGACAAAACTGATGAAAGTTGAAGAAAAATTGGCGGACTTTCACCTCACTTGCTTGCAACTAGACATGACATGATTATCATGAACCGTGGATAGATGCAAATAGAATTATGTTAACAATGGTAAAACTATTTCAGACGATTTTGTTTTCCTCCTACTCTTGTTTGTTCCTGTAAACTCTAATTGTCCCTCTATGGGCTGTTTGGAAGCCGGGGACTGCGATGCAGGTGGTAGTCCCCGCAGCAACTGGACGGAGTTCCGGCGAATTTTTGTGTTTGGATGTCCCAACAAGTGCACGAGAAGTGTCTTTTGTCTCACCCCCCCTCCACCACCACCACCACCACCACCACACACACACACACACTTTTTTGTGTTCTCACTTGCAGCACAAAATAGATGGCGGTGGAGTGAAAGTGTGTTGCGTTGGCGATGGTGGGCACCCCACCACAAGAGCAAAAGCCTTCAAACTCCGGTGATCACCGGTACGATCGAGTTAGGAAGCTTCAAGCAGGAGAAGGGGGAGCGGACGAGATCCGACCATGACATGACATGGAGATGGTGGTGGTGGGGAGGGGTTTACGAGAGAGAGAGAGAGAGAGAGAGAGAGAGAGAGAGAGAGAGAGAGAGTGGTGGTGGTGGTGGTGGTGGTGGTGGGGAGGGGGCGAGATCTAGCGACGACGAGGACGGAGGACGGTGGTGGAGTGAGGGGTTTACGAGAGAGAGAGAAGATGGTGGTGGTGTGGAGCGAGCGAATCCGACGATGGTGTTGCGTTGGTGGTGGTGGTGGAGTGAGGGGTTTGAGGGGTTTGAGAGAGAGAGAGAGAGAGAAGTTGGTGGTGCCGGCGGTGGTGATGTGGGATGATAATGACTGGTATTTTTTTTTTTTTGGCAGAGGAAGCCAGCCAGCCAACAAACCATTCTCTCTCCCCACGTGGGTTGATGATAATTTTTTTTTAAGGAGGTGAGAAAGAGTTACTTCTATCAAAATACTGAAAGTCATCCTTTTCACTTGCAGGAGGCAAAAAAAAATGAATTTTTCCAAACACATTTTCGAAAATACCACTTGATGCAAGTGCATTGTAACTCAACATGAATCAAGTACCACTTTTACACTTTCAAAAAGTTACATCTATCCAAACAGCCTTTAACCCTGTTTGGTTCGCGGAATGGAAGGAAAAGAAAATTAATTCCTTGGTATTTTCTTTCCTTTGGGAAGTTATAATTTTTATTGATTTTTCTTTCTAATGTTTGGAAATGCCAATGATTTTGGAAAGGAAAGTGAATATTTCAATGTAGGAAATTGATTTCTTGTTTGGATTGATGAAATCACTTTCCTTTCTAATTTTTCTTCCATCAGAAATTATTATTTTTTTTCTCCTCAAATCTTGTGGCACCCAAACATGAAAAAGTAATTTTTTTTTTTTTTCCAATCCGATGATACCGCGAACCAAAAGAGGCCTAAGTGGACTCCACCCAACCTTCCCTACTGAAATCGTCCACTAATAACCTCTTCCACCTTTCCCTGTACCCCTAAATGCGGCTGTCTCAAATTAAAAAAAGAAAAAAATAATTGGACGGGGAAAAGTGAATCCTTTGTCAGACTTTATGCTAACTATTTTTCCTGATTAATTCACTTGACCTGTTATGTATTTAGAAAGATCAACCTGTAAAGCACAGTTAAATAATTGGATGAAACAAAAATCATTTGTGAGTAGAATTTCTTCTTTAAAATTACCCGATTGTTCATAATTTCTATTTTTGAGAAGTGTTTTGTTTGATAACCTACTAATTGATATTAGTGACCGAAAATGAATCACGGCTTTATTTTGTAATATATTTTAATTAGTACTTTAGTAGGTTATTAAACAAGTTACTTATTGAAAATAGAAAAGTGTGCTAAGTTATCAAACAAGTTACTTAATTAGTACTTTACTAGGTTATTAAACAAGTTACTTTTGGTTTTTTTTTTTTGAATATATATAATTCACCAAGTGAATTAAACAAAAATAACGGATAGGGTATTGCTTTTTCAAGAAATAATTGAACCAATATAAATTTAACAAGAAAAAAACGCCAAGTAGTGCAGAAATAACTAGACAAACAAATTGAAGGGGAATCAAGAAATTGAAATATTAGGGTTTATATATTCGATTACCATGGTTTGCTTATGAAAAAGAAATTATATTCGAAAGATCAATTGGATAGAAAACTAAGTAAATAAATTATTAGTTATTTGGATTTAAAATTCCAGAATCAGGCTCCAGTAAATATGTCAGTCAAATTTATATTTCAACAACAAAATCATGATAACGAATTTTCTAAACCCTTAATTTATAGGGAAAAAAAAATAATATTTGATTAGGGTGCTGTTTGTGAAATAAAATTACTTTTGGTCTTATTATGTCATAGCTGACTTGATGGTTGATGTGGTAGATGACATAAAATTTTCTAAAATTAAAACTAAAAGTAAAATTAAAAAAATTAGATAATTAATTTTTTGAATTAAAATTTGTTATATTAGTTGCAATGTTAGATGGAACATAATGTTATTTAACATATTATATCAGCTACATATAAGGAGGGATGGAAGAAGAGATGGAGGGATGATAGGTGACATTTGACTTTTGAGGGAAGTTTTCCGGAAATTAGAAAGAGACATTTGTATCCTCCAATTGTAATTGTTGCGTTAAAGCTGGTTTAGTAAAATTTAGCCAACATTCATTTAGTTTGGATTCCATGTTACATGTGAATTTAAAGTAATGTTGGACCAACAACTTCAAATGTAAGTGATTGATGAAGTGACGTTTCTGGTTTCTTACTTCCAAGTCTGACCCGTATGCCTCTTTGGCCACGTTTGGTTTGTAGAATTTATCTCTTGAGAGAAAGTGGTTCCTTCACCATCTTAAGGATTTTTTTTCAGAAATTTTCATTCAGAGTAAAGTATTTTAAGGTAATTGTAAAAAAAGTAATAAGTTTGAAAAAATTGCAGATGGGGTAAAGAAACAACATCATTGATGGCGTGTTCTGAGCAGATGAGGGAAGCCACCATCACACGCCATCTCCCATGGCCTATCCCCACCACACGCCATGGGAGATGGCCTCTCCCTCCATTAAAAGTATAGCACACGCCATCACTCATGGCTAGTGCACACCTCCATTAAAAGTGGTAGCACACGCCATCACTCATGGCTAGTGGAGCCCATTAAAAGTGGTAGCACACGCCATCACTCATGGCTAGTGCACACCTCCATTAAAAGTGGTAGCACACGCCATCACTCATGGCTAGTGGAGCCCATTAAAAGTGGTAGCACACGCCATCACTCATGGCTAGTGGAGTGACACCTAGTGGAGAGGCAACGGCTAGTGTCCGGATGGGACGCACGATGGGACGTGACTCCACGATGGGACTGTCAGGATGCAGGATATGCCATGATCCATGGCGTGTGGGGGGAATCTGTCAGGATAGGCCATGATCCATGGCGTGTGAGGCGGGCCCCATTATGATACCCCATTAGGATATGCCATGATCCATGGCGTGTGGGGGGAATCTGTCAGGATAGGCATGATACTCTACGCCTCATGGCGTGTTTTGGGCGGGGTGACTTGGTTGGAGGCCACGTCTACTCTACGCGCCATTAGTCATGTCGTTTCATTACCCTAATTGCAATTTTCCAAAACTTATTACTTTTTTCACAATTTTGTTAAAGTACTTTACTCTGTATGAAAATTTCTGTTTTTTTTTTTCTTTTTTTTTGTCCTAAGGTCTCGTTTAGTTTGCAGAATGAAAGGGAAAGGAAATCAATTTTTGATATTTTTTTTTTCCTTTGGAAAATTACAATTCCTATTGATTTTTCTTTTTGATGTTTGAAAATGCCAAAGAATTTGGAAAGGAAAGTGAATAATTCAATGTGAAAAAGTGATTCCTTGCTTGGATGGATGGAATCACTTTCTTCCCTAATTTTTCTTCCATTGGGAATCACTTTTCTTTTCTCCTCAATTCATTTGACACCCAAACATAGGAAAGTAATCACTTTCCTTTACCAACCTGATGATTCTGCGAACCAAACGAGACTAAGGATTCACTTTCCCTCTCAATTTTCTTGATTTTTCGAAACACCGAAAATGAAATTGATTGAAATTGTAATTTTTCAATGGAAAGAAAATATCATGGGATCAATTTCCTTTCCTTTCCACGAACCAAACGAGACCTTTGAGTAAAGAGAGAGAGAGAGAGAGAGAGAGGAGAGAGAGAGAGAGAGAAAGAAAGAAAGAAAGAAGATAGTCAATTTTTTGTTCTTTTTCTTTCTTTTGTAACCTATATCCTATAGAGAAAAATAAACTTCCCCGGATAAGTTTGTATTCCAAAAATATTTATATATATATATTTACTAATTAAAATTATTTATTACATTTAATATAAAAAGTTATATAATTATGTATAAAAAAAAATTAAGGATGTTGTTTGCTCTTTACAAGTATTATAAAATATGTACAAGCCACGTTCATATGTAATAGTTTCTATTAATTAATTTGTTTACATGTTGTTCATATATAATAGTTCCTATTAATTAATTTGTTTACATGTTTGGAAATGTCGAAAAATATAAGAGGGAAGAATCCTTGGGTGTAGATGGAGGAACCATTTTCTCTTTATTTTTTGAGTTATTTGTATTTATCCCCCAATTGCTAATCATATCTTCACTTTCTTCTATTTTTATTTTAATTAGTATTACCCCCAATCCTTCGGATAAAGTGCAAACAAATCCTCCTTAGATTTGCGTTTTTGCATTTAAAGACCTACTGTTTAAAAAAATTCTCACATTTTTATTTTTGTTCAGTTTGCACCTATGCGTTAACATTCATTAAAATACGTCTAAAAATATGATTTATCCCTCTCCCCACTCTCTCCTCCCTCTCTATCCGGTGGTGGGGACGGGTCAAGTGAGACCGACCAGATGAGAGGGAGAGTGGCCGGCCAGCGGAGGGAGGAGGGGGCGGGTCGAGCATGGTCGGCCAGCGGAGGAATGAAGAGGGTGGGGGGGAGGGGAAGGGGGGAGGGGGGTGTCGAGGGGGTCCGTCTATTAGTTGTTAGAAATGACTGCTAATGACTTTTAAAAGAAATAAAAAAACCCAAAATGTCCTCTCTTCCCTACCATTGGTGGCCAGCACCCTCCTCCCTCCGCCGGCCGGCCCGCCTCGACCCCCCCCCTCCCCCCAACTCCTCCCTCCGCTGGCCGGCCCCCTCGACCCGCCCCCTCCTCCTTTCGCTGGTCGGCCACCCTCCCCTCTCCTCTGATCGGCCCCGCTTGACCCGTCCCCACCACCGAAGAGAGAGGGGGAGAGAGTGGGGGGAGGGATAAAATCGTCTTTTTAGACGTATTTTAACGGCTGTTAACGGTATGGGTACAAACTGAACAAAAATAAAAATGTGATATTTTTTTAAACAAAGGGTCTTTAAATACAAAAACGCAAATCTAAGGAGGGTTTGTTTGCACTTTACCCTAAAGATTGGGGGTAACACTAATTAAAATAAAAATGGGAAAAGTTGATATATGTTTAGCAATTTGTTGGAGAGGGGGGGGGGGGGGTGGTTTGAAATAAATACAAATAACTCTTATTTTTTGCTCTTCTTTACATTCAAAGACAGAAAATAAATGATTTTTTTCTAAGATCCTGATTCTCCAAACCGAACTTGGCCTAAGATCTCGTTTGGTTCGTTCTAGGTTGGAAAATAAAAGTCATTACTTTTCTTTAGATGTCAAAGGAAATGAGGAAGAAAGAAAAGTGATTTCCAATGGAAAAAAATTTAAGACGAAAAATGGTTCTATCCGTCCAAGTAAAAAATTCAATTTTCCACCTTTAAGTTCAGTTTTCCTTTTATTTTTTTTTTTGTATTTTCAAACACCGAACAAACAAATAATTGAAAATTATAATTTTTTAAGGAAAAAAAAAACCAAGGAATTAATTTTTTTCCCGAACCAAAGCGAAGGAGGCGTACGTAATCGGAATGACAATCCAATATGTGTGTATTTATGGAACACAAATGAACTGTTGGCAGATATGTATGGTTGGAGCTAGCAAAGATGTCTACGAGTATTGTATGTCGGTACATAGTTAAGTGGGATTGAACCAAAGAATAGAAAAATTCTACAGGCACTATAAAATTTACATAGATTAGCCCATTATTTCAGGACAATCTAGTTTTTTTATATTTTTATTAAGGACGGTCCAAAATTTTCTTTGGAGCTGTCAACATTCCTCCTCCCCATGCCATGCTGTGCCCCCTGCCGGCACACGCCCCCGCGGCGCCCCTTGCCGCCGCGCCCCCTACTGCCTGTTGCTGTTTCCGACACCACTGCTGCTCCCAATGCCGTGCCCCCTACCGTCGCACTCCCCCGCCGTCGCGCTTCCTCGCCGTCGAGAAGGAGGTCGAGGAGAGGACAAGGAGGAGATGGAGGAGAGAAGGAGGCGGCGGAGGAGGACTGTTAAAATATTTGACAGTCCTAAAAAACTAGGACTTCCGAAATATTTGACAGTCCTTCCAATAGTTTTGACAGTCCTTCTTATAGAAATGACTGTCAAATTTTTGAAGTCCTGAAAAAATTAGCTACCCTGAATCATTTTTTCGATAGCAAATTTCTAAATAAGTAAAAATTTTTTTTGTTAGCCTAAGTAAATTTGTAGTGGCTATAGAATTTTTCCAAAAATATGAAAGGGGAACTTTGCTTTTGTAGTGAAAGCCACATTATTCAAACCATAGTACTGTATCTTAGCTATCATGTGTGTCTTCCATTGTCATTGATGCATTACTTTGCTCATTTTTTCCATGGACAATGCTATTTTTACCATCAAAAGTACTTGTATGAGTTTACACACCCGCGCGCGTGAGGACAACCCCTTAAATATATGCTTAAGCTCCCTAACAGGGGCTGTCCTTCCTCTGAGCCTTCCCGCCCTGTAGTGTGACACGGTAGGACTATATTAGCATGGAGAAGAGAGGGTTTATAAGATGGTTGTAGGCATTTGGTTATAAACTTAGCATTTTTTTATCCATGCTCCTTGTCATGTTTGGTTTGGCGAATTATGAAGTAAAAAAATTATATTTATGTATATGCACGCATATTTTTTCAATTCTTTGTTTGAGTGCTTTAATGGAGTAGAGCTTGCAAATAGCAATTCATGAATTGGTTGTTTGAATATTTTGAACAAGTGAAATTTAAAACTAACAAATTCATTATTTCTTAATTATTTTAAAATATAATTAGTTCTTTATTATTATTATTATTATTATCTGATTAATGTTATTACTATTTAATTATTTTTTATTTTTCTTCTTTTAACATATTTTTATTATATTGAACTCGAGTGGCTCTTATGGTTATCGAGGAGAGATATAAGACCCCGGTTAGGTGGCGAAAGATTAGTTGATTGAGCCACGAAGACGTATTATTTTTTTCATTTATTTGATAAAATTTGAGAAACAGTGGGTCCAACAGACGTGCAATACAGCATGCACAAAATTCTGCGCGCATTGTCGAGTATTCCAAAAAAAAACTCTTTATTATATCCCCAATTCCCCAAGCACCTTTATTAATCCTTTTCCCTTCCTAATGAAAATCATGTCCCCAACCGCAGTCCTCTCATCTGAAAATTTTGTTCCAAGCACCAATCGTCATCATTATCCCTTTTCCTTTTCCTTTTCCTTTTCCTTTTCCTTTTCTCAACAAGAAGAAGACGAGACCGGCTTGACACCACCCACTCGATGCTACCCGCGATGGGAGTTGAATAAAGCATCGAGGAGGGTGTTGTGGGGGCACACGTCGGGATTGCGGTAGGAGTCAACCAAGTCGTCGAGGAGAGCGTTGTTGTCACGTCCCAGTATCCAAATACGAAAAAAAATACAATATAGTGTTGGAAAAGAAGCGCGGGAAACCTTTTCCCAAACCGGAGAGTACCTGCGAGAGGACCGAGCAAACAACGCACGAACCCAAAAATAGCCACACAAAAACAATCACGCAGACACAGAGAATTTTTGACGTGGAAACCCTTGCGGGAAAAACCACGGGACGATCGGAGTCCAACCCTGAGAAGCCTCCACTAATGGAATAGAAGAATTACACCCTCTACAAACTCCTCCCGATCCAAATCGGATCCCCACAACACTCAGAGACAAGAACAATGATCACAAGGCTACGAAGAACGAGAACGACGAGTAGAGATTACCCGAAACACGATCTCCTTCGAAAACGACCTTCGATCCTCCGTCTTCTTCTCCGAAGTTGCAATGGCACTCTTGCCTCATTCTCTCTCAAACTTGTGTTGTCCAATGCGATAATACGATAATGAATTAGGGTTGAGAAAACTCAATATATCTCCCTAATCCCGCAACCAACCTGGACCGTTGGATTAAATCCAATGATGAAAACTCATCCTGAAATCCGCTTCAGCCCCCCGACACACAGAGTTCGGCCAGAACTCTGTGTGGGACAACCAGCACTGGATGGCCAAACCCTGGAACGACCAGACCGAGTTCGGCCAGAACTCGGCCTGGGACCGAGTTCGGCCCGAACTCGGCAGACTTGGTCCAGAACCCCCTTTGGGGCGGCAGCAGCAGCAACAACTACTCCCGAGCTTCTCCGACATCGGACGGCGCTCGTCGCACTCCGGGATCTTCTCCACATAGGTTGGGAACCCCACCCACTCCAACAAATCTCCCCCTTCACAACTATGGGGAGGACATCGTCATCCCGACGATCTGCCTGCAGTACTCAAACTTCCCCCTTGGTAGAATCTTCGTGAACATATCAGCTCCGTTGTCATCTGTATGCACCTTCTCAAGCTCCGCGTCCTTCTTCTCAACCACATCCCGTATCCAATGATACCGAGTCTCGATGTGCTTGGACCGGCTATGAAACGTCTGATTCTTCACAAGATGGATAGCACTCTGACTGTCGCAAAGCAAAGTATACTGCTCTTGCTTCAGTCCCATTTCCTGCAACAGCTTCTTCATCCACAACAGCTCCTTGCAAGCCTCCGTCGCCGCAATGTATTCCGCCTCCGTCGTCGACAAGGCAACACACTTCTGCAACCGCGACTGCCACGACACTGCTCCTCCCGCAAACATCATCACGTAGCCCGAAGTCGATCGTCTCGTGTCTACATCTCCAGCCATATCAGCGTCGGTATACCCAACCAGCTTCGGCTCGTCACCACCAAAGGAAAGTCTCCAACCAGCAGTGCCCTGAAGATATCGTAGAATCCACTTGACCGCACTCCAGTGTACCCTTCCAGGATTCGAAAGATACCTGCTAACCGTACCAACTGCATGAGCAATATCTGGTCTCGTACACACCATGGCATACATAAGGCTTCCCACAGCTGAAGCATATAGCATGGACAACTACGCACTACGGAATACACCAGCTGTCAAGTTTCCATTCCGTAGAATTATTCGTTCTCGCATTGATCTATATGGAACCGATCGTTCTCGCTTGGACGTGATGCTGTGCAAGTCTAAGTTGCGCTTACACAAGGCCAGAACTTGTGCAATACAAAAAGTATTTAGACCGAACTCATCTGGCTCTCGTAGTCAGTGAGGAGAGGTATAACCTCCTTGGCTAGGCAGACGGTCTCGGGATCGAATCGCGGGGAGGCGTGGACAGTTGGCCCAACTGGCATGCAATGCAACCTGCACAAAGTCGTGCGTTACGTCGGACATCTAAAAAAAAGACTATTCAGGCAACAACGCAACAGAACTTTTAATACAAAAATTAAAGTAGTGGACAATATTGCAGAAAATCAAATTGAACACAATGATCTAAAAAAAACTCTTTTATTGATAATTTTGAATCGGTTACAAGGCTCTCATTATCTCTCTGATACATGCTATACTTGGCTTACAATATCTCATGAACTATACAGGATTACAATGATATCATCACATACATTACATCTCTTTACATAGAAAACCATCTCTTTGTATATTCTTTTGGTTTTCGGCTCATGAGGATGAGCATCTGCTATCTTCGGACTATCCATTCGAATATCTAGCACCTGCGGGCAAACTGGTGGGAGGTCAGTACATTAACGTACTGGTGAAAGACAACGCTACACCGTCTGAAACAATAACTATGTATTCATGTGAGAAAACATTGTATTACTAGTGATCTTGCTATCTTTTACCAACGTTCATTTCATACAGTTCAGATAAGAGCCAGATTACTTTTGAAAACATTTTCAAAATCACATTTCATTTCATATTTCACTCGAACATATTCAATAGGGCCAAGTATAAATGCACGATAACTATTCATTTCTGTTCACATATGATAGCATGTTTCATTAACCATAATTAATTCTTTAGGGACAATAGTGACAACATATCATTTAGCATTCTTTTCTATATAACAATTAGCAGCATATCGGTAATACCGTTCTTCACATTGAATGGGACATGTCTAATGTAAAATTGATTAATATAAGGAGCAGTTTATGATAAGAAACATAATTGATAAAGAGCATCACTTATTTAGTGATTCTTACCCACGGTCGACGAGTCCATCACTGCACAAGACAAGGATCATAATAAACAAAATATGTACAATAAAATTCCTATTCGTCTCTACATTGTTAGGCTTGCAATAAAATCTATCGATGCATGAACTCGATTAACACCTATGACTCAAGGCTCAACTCTACACTAATAAATTCACACACTAGCAGCTGAAACTCACGATATAGCTCTTCAATATTATTTGCTCATATTAGTAGCCGTGACTCACGGTTCAGCTCTATACTGATATACACACGTACTAGCAGCTGCGACTTAGGGTTCTGCTCTTCACTAATCGACACGTATATACATGACGGTCCATGGATCACTTCTCATGATTAGCAGTTGAGATGTACAAGCCTATCTTACTAATAGACACAACACCTCCCATAATCCGAGGTCTAGCATTTATCTCAGGGTGCTATTATAATCTCTCCTAGGCCGAGATGTTCTTAGTGCCCTAGGAACCGTTGAGAGACTATTACCTTGTACACAAGTTGTTCGAGACCAATGCGTGAATACAATTCTATCAGATAAATCTCTATGACGTGTACAGTTTAGCGATAAGCACATATTTGCAAATATTCTTTTTTTTTATATCACAGAGCTAAAAGCTCTCTTCTTCTTTTCTCTATACGGACAAGCCGTATCATCTTTTTTTTCCTATACGATCATGTCGTATTATATTCTTTTGCAATAATTAAGTTCATTTACCCAGTTCTACCTTTTGTAGTAATAATAAGAAAGTATGAAATATTCATCTTTTGTAGGCACGATAATTGTTCTATAACATTAAGCATGTTAATCTACTCTTGATAGCATATAATTCAGGGACATGTAAACATTAATCTTTTTATCTTCTTAATAAGCATGACAATGATCATTTTGATGGGGACAATATTCTAATTTTAGCATGCAATCATTTTATCTTGACTTAGTATAACAATGGTTCATTTATTAAGCAATCATACATTTCAAAACAATGTAATCTTTATTAGGCATGAAAGAATCAGAAAGTGAAGTCCTTATCCAATCACCCAGATCAATCGTCTTTGTGAAGGCTTTCTCTCGAGCAATCACCAATTTCTGTATCTATATAGTGCCTTCGTGGAGCGTGGCACTACACCAGCACTCCACAACACGATCACGGGTCCACAATACGGTCACGGGTGTTTTCATGTCCCGACCCACTAAATCATTCATCCTCGCATCGATTCAGCCGAGTCGATCATCCTCACTAAGGAATGATGTCGTATGAGTCTGGAGTTGCACTCGTACAAGGCAAGATGATTCAATCTTAAAATGGTTATCTCAATTCATATATTTCCAACGGAAGAAAGTAGAGTCATATTGAAGCTACATAGAGTATACGAAATAATTCTCTTTATTGAATAAGTAGTGAAATACAAAGGCTCTTGCTAGCCTCAATGATTATGCCGAATTAGCTTACAACACTCATGATCTCTCTAGCCCATAAAAGGATCTCAATGTTCCGTACATCATGTCTTCTATATCCCGTCCGCATCTTCTTGTTGCAAGTCCGAGCCATGATGCCTCAACAAGTTGAAGTCACTTCATTACCTAGGGGTTGGGGTATCACTACATATCTTGTATGGTGAATGGAAAACCCATTCGCTTAAATCGACACAGTGTAATGTTGTGAACCATGAAGCTTAATTTATGATCTTTCTATCATTGTCTTAGGATCAATTTTTTTGTCATGTCCCAGTTCCTAAATATACATGAACTTGAGACGCGAGCATGCAAGCTAATATGATCTAGGATAAGTTTTCAATTTAATGGACTCATCCCTAGACGTACTACGCTGTCAAGGGTACTAAAAGTAATTGATCATCTATATCTCAATCCACAGTAATGAAGCGAATATCAAGAATGAACATAATATATTAAAGTTGTCCACCCAGTAATATACATGTTCAAGCAAGCTCGAGAAAGGAATAAGCTTACAAATAATAGGCTACATAGCAGCATGAAACAAATAAAGGTGAAATGTATACAAGGAAGAGTAAATAAAATACCAGAGAACACACACACACACACACACACACACATATATATATATATATATATATATATTGAAGTACAAGTTGGCAACTCTAGAGGGGGGTGAATAGAGTTTATATCAGAAATGATCAATTAAAAATTTAAACTCTCTTCACCAACTAAATAATCAGAGTAAAATAAATGCGGAAATAAAGAGTAGAGAGCAAGCACAAACATAACAAGATTTTTAACCTGGTTTCCCTCGTGGAGGACTAGTCCAGGCCTGAGAACTCTAGCTCAGGATTGAAATTCAATATTTATGAAATAGGGTTACAACCACGTGCCTTTTCACAGAAGAGCACGCCAAACTTCTTTCAATGATCGGTTTGGCGAAACTTGGACTTTTCTAAGTGGCTTACAACTTCTTGCACTTCAAACTTCTAGCTGGATCGTACCGAGCAACTTGGACGGTTGGGAAGTTTGAATGCTAAGTGGATGGGAAGGTAAGGCTCTTGAATATATAGGCTATGTAAGAGAAGAAGAAGAGAAGAGTGGATGGTTTCAAATGAGAGAAACCAAGGCCTATTTATAGGGTTCGAGATAGGCAAAATTCGGCCAGAATTCGGTATAAATAATTCAAATTTTTGGCCGTTGGACAACTAGCAGTGATCAAGACCTAAAAATTAGCATCCTGAATTTTAGGGGACCGAGTTCGGCCCGAACTCTGTGTGAGGCAGAGTTCGGCCCGAACTCTGTCTTCTATGGACAGAATGATCTTTGTGGGCTTTGGATGGATGGGTTGATTGGGATTTGGGCTAAGTAAACCTATAAAGCTATGGCTAGCCCAAAGTGCTCAGTATGACCCAACGTACATCATCCTATACTCAAGAACAATAAAAAATACAGACTCCAGTATACACAAAATGGTAAAACTCCAAGCAGCTGTGAACTGGAACAAATGAGCTGAGTAGATTGATTTGGAGCTCGATGTGTCAAATTGGATTATAACAAATATTGTTTTGTTAATTGTCAAGATTAGGTTGACTGTGATCCGGTTTGGGTCAACAATCTCCTCCATTTTGATAATTGACAAAATATGATATTTGTATGTCCAATATTCATACCTGGACACATTATGGCTCCCCCGTACTTGAACAATCGTACTCCCCCGTAAATTGATATTTCCTGTAAATACTCATCCAAATATACATATCCAAGGATACACAATTTATAGTGCTAATACATATAGCAATGGTCATAGTATGAAGACAAATATCAATAGTTCTCCCCCTTTTGACAATCAGCAAAAATGGAGACAAAAAGATAGAAATAAAACTACCAACCATATAATGAAAGAGAACATGCAAGTAGTAGAACTAAATAAAAGTAAACTGAGCCATAGAGTTCTAAAGACATAAAAACATAAGCAAAAAGAAACAAAGTGCCAAAATAAAAACAGTCCTAATCATCAGTAGCAGTACAAATGGCCATATCCATCAAGGAGCATGAGAAGGCCCCGCACCATCAGAACCGGTACGACGGGGATCCACAAATGCCGAAGTCGGATCAAGATAGCGACGAACCCACGAATCGTCAATGCGATAACCGTCGCGAGACGGATCACGCATCATCGGAATCGGCATCGTCGGATGGGAGGCCATGGAGTACTGAATGCCGTGGATGGAGTTGCTGAGCGCACTCATCTGCAGTGTAGTGCGGTAGTCCATCTGCGTCCAGCGATCATCCATCTCGGCCCAGCGCTCGTCCTCCAAACGGAAGCGATCGCGAAGCATAGTCTGAAGAGAGTCCAGTGTAGCAGTGGACTCGGGAGCAGGTGAATCGGGAGCAGCAAAGGGAGCAGGAGAGGCAGGCTCCTCAGCATCATCGGACTCAGAAGAGGCGATAGCAGCAACAGTTCTCCTCGCCTTAGTCAGAAAGGCAGGAGGGGGCAAGGACTGACACTGATCCAATGGAACATGAAAGGCACGAAAAATCAAAGGAAGATACATAGAATAAACCAAAGATTTTGGTTTAGGCCTAGCACGAATCATCCAATCCATCATCGTGCGAGGGAAGTTGAAGGGGACACAAAAGTGAAGAAAGAAGAGAGCAGTAATCTCAAAGTAAGTAACTTCATCTGTTGATCCAGCTTTTGGCAAGGCCGAAGAAAATATAATTCGATGAAGTTCATAAAAATGATTATTGAGATGTTTAGCCATAAGTTTCCGAGGGGAATGATTGGGAGAACAAAGATCACCCTTGAAACTTTCCAACGTGGTTTCTCCGAGAAAAACAAAGTCCCGAGCATCATCAAGCCGTTCCCAAGTGTTTGGGTCGGGCAAACCAAGTAGGTCGGCTAACTCAAAATCATCAAACGATATGTCTACACCGGCGACACGTGAATAGATGCGTGTCCGGTCATAAGTCATGTTGCAATAAAAAATTTGTATGACTTTCACATATATCGGTTCACGAGTTGCAACAAGCTCATCAAGACATAAGTCACGAAAATTAGGAAGAAAATCGGAAAACACCGTAAATTTAATAGGGTGCCCCACAAAGACACGACGATGACGGAAGTTGGCGAACCATGCGTTGGACGCATCTAAGGACACAAAAAGACGGTCATCGTATGTGTCGGCATTGATGGGTGGAGATGGATTAAAAAGAGGGTGCACTAAGTTAGGAGGAGGATGAGGGAGAGGTTGTGGTGGAGGATTAGGTTGAAGGTTTGGATTAGGATTAGTAGAGGATTCACCAATACTTCTCCTTGGTCTTTTACCCCTACCATGCAACCTAGGAGCCATGAAAAACAAATTGAGATGTGAAGAGAAAGAGAGTGATATACCTTACAAGAGACCTAAGATAGAGGAGAACAACTCCAAGATTGACTTCCTTGAGTTTGGAGAGAAATTTTCCAAGGATTGGAGCCATCTAGGGTTAGGGTTTTGAAGAAAATATAAGTGGAGATGGAGGAAGAAGACAATGGAGGAGAGAGAGACCAATTTTTGAATTTATGGTCCCTTGGTCGGCTGGTCGGGTGAAATATGGGCCATCGGATGAAGAAAGGATGGACGGCTGAGAATGATTTGAGGTTCTGGAACAAGGACACCGAACTCGGCCCGAAATCTGGGTAGGGCAGAGTTCGACCCGAGTTCTGGTCCCTTGGGCCAGAACTTCAA
Source organism: Iris pallida (assembly GCA_029216955.1). NCBI lineage: Eukaryota > Viridiplantae > Streptophyta > Magnoliopsida > Asparagales > Iridaceae > Iris > Iris pallida. The sequence goes on from JANAVB010019800.1 coordinate 25,221,565, forward strand.
AAAAGGAAAATAAATTTTTTTTGAAATAAATTCGAATAAATGGTCAAAGATATGAATAAAAATAAGATTGAAATTTAGAATTTTCAAATGAGGCAGGCTATAAATAAAATTTAACCATATAATAACTAAGGAGTTATGACATAAATCAATATGGTGAAGCTGCTATGGGGTAGCTGCAGGGGCCGGATCCCAGCTAGCGGTAGTCCGAAGACTAGTGCACCGTGTCGCTTAGGCTTTTACGCCTTGTTGTCAGAAGGACACTTTCGGCTTGTACCCATAGCAAAGTCATCATAGAGAATTGTGACATAATCGATAATTACGCAGGCCAATTTAATGTATAACCGTTTCATCTAAAATTCCTAATTCCTGACAAAGAAAATTGAATCGCTCCTCGGATAATGGTTTTGTAAAGAAATCAGCCAACTGATGAACAGTGTCAATAAATTCTAAATTAATAGTGCCATTCTGTTAGTGATCACGCAAAAAGTGGTGACGAATTTCAATGTGTTTCGTGCGTGAGTGACATATGGGGTTCTTAGTGAGATTTATAGCACTAGTGTTGTCACAAAAAATAGGAATGTGCATAAAAGATAAGTTATAGTCTTCAAGGGTTTGCTTCATCTACAGAATTTGTGCACAACAACGACCAGCTGCGATATATTCAGCTTCTGTTGTGGATAGTGCGACAGAATTCTGCTTCTTGCTAAACCAAGAGACTAGGGCCTTTCCTAATAAATGACATGGGCCGCTTGTACTTTTACGGTCGACCTTGCATCCAGCGAAATCAGCATCAGAGTACCCAATGAGGTCACATGATGTTGATTTGGAATACCATAGACCTACTGTAACTGTACTCTTAAGGTATCGAAAGATACACTTAACAGCGGTCATGTGTGATTCCTTAGGATTGCTTGATATCTAGCACACAGGCAAACGCTAAACATAATATCAGGGCGACTAGCAGTTAAATAAAGTAGACTGTCTATCATACCTCGATACTTACGTTGATCAACAGGTCTGTCGCTTTCATCTGGTTCTAGTTTGGTCGTAGTAGCCATTGGGGTGTTGATTGGTTTGACGTTGTCAAGGTCAAATTTCTTCAGCATGTCCTTTGTATACTTTGACTGACAGATGAAAGTTCCATTTGATGTTTGTTTGACTTGCAGTCCAAGAAAGTAATTGAGCTCTTCCATCATGCTCATTTCAAACTCGGTCTACATACACTTAGCAAAATCTTGACAGAGAGTTTCATCAGTAGAACCAAATATAATATCATCAACGTAAATTTACACTAAGAGAATGGTGTCTTTGAAAGATTTTATAAAGAGTATAGTGTCAACTTTCCCTTTTGAAAAACCTTTTTCAAGCAAGAAATTGCTTAACCTTTCATACCAAGCTCTAGGGGCTTGTTTGAGGCCATATAGCGCTTTCTTGAGTTTGAAAACATGGTCGAGAAATTTGTGATTTTTAAAGACAGGGGGTTGTTTTACAAAAACTTCCTCCTTAATAAATCCATTCAAGAAAGCACTTTTCACATCCATTTGAAACAATTTAAAGTTTTGAAAATTAACAAATGCTCAAAGCATCCGAATGGATTCAAGTCTTGTAACAGGAGCATACGTCTCATCGTAGTTGATACCTTCCTCTTGGTTGTATCCTTGAGCTACTAGACGAGCTTTGTTGCGTGTAACTGAACCATCTTTATTTACTTTGTTGCGAAAAACCCATTTCGTACCAATAATCGAGTGATTAGCTGGCCTAGGAACGAGTTCCCAAACTTGGCTCCTCTCGAATTGGTTGAGTTCTTCTTGCATGGCAGAAATCCAAAACTCATCATTAAAAGCTTCTAAAATATTTTTCGGCTCAATTTGTGAAATGAAGGCAGTACTAGCAATGGAGTCTCTTAATGATGATCTAGTACTTACTCCGCGTGAAACCTCTCCTATAACCAAATTTTCTGGATGTGACGGCTTGAAAGAGAATTTCTTTGGCAAGCCCTCCAGAGAATTGGTTTTAGTGGTGGTATTCATTGGAGTAGAAGTTGATGGCTCAACATCATCATCAAGAGTAGCTGCTGCACTGTTATCCTCATCGAAAGTCACATTTGTAGACTCTTCCACAATTAATGAGCGTTTGTTGAATACTCTATATCCCTTGCTCTTGGCCGTATAGCCAAGAAATATACCATCGTCAGCTTTGGTATCAAATTTGTCTAAGTTGTCTTTGGTGTTAAGGATAAAACATCGACAACCAAAAACTTGAGAATATGAAACGTTTGGAGTTCTTCCAAACCAAAGCTCATAGGGTGTTTTCTTCATAATAGGACGAATGAGTACCCTATTTAAAATATGGCACGCTGTACTGACAGCTTCAGCCCAAAAATATTTCGGAAGAGAGAATTTATTTAACATGACTCTAGCCATATCGCCAAGAGTCCTATTCTTCCGCTCCACAACACCATTTTGTTGAGGAGTTCTTAGACAAGAAAACTCATGATTAAAACCATTTAAATCACACAACTTTTTAAAATCAGTATTTTCGAATTCGCCTCCATGATCACTTCGGATTCGAGTAATCATGTAGCCTTTTTCGTTTTGAACCTTTTTAGCAAATATTTTGAAAACAGAAATGGTATCACTTTTGTTTGTAAGAAAGAAAACCCAAGTAAATCTCGAAAAGTCATCTACTATAACAAAAGCGTAGAGTTTTCCACCAAGACTGGCTACTCTACTAGGACCAAATAAATCCATATGAAGTAATTGTAAGGGTCTAGTAGTACTTACAGAGTTTATGGAATGAAATGAGGACTTGGTTGCCTTATTTAACTTACATTCGGCACATACAGTATCCTTTTTGAATGTGATGTCGGGCAAGCCTCTAACTAGCTTCTTAGTCGATAGCCTGGATATAGTATCCATATTGGCATGACCAAGATGCTGGTGCCATAATAATCTCTCATCCTTGTGAGCATAGAGACATCTTTCTGCACTGTTAGTATCTCTAGATAGTTAGAAAATATAAATATTATCCTCTCTTATCCCTTCAAAAGCGATGTCTCCCGTTAACCTATCATAAATATAGCATTTATTTTGTCCAAAGTTAATATCATATCCATGATCAGCAAGATGACTAATGCTGAGCAGGTTATGCTTTAACTCGGTCACTAGGCAGACATCCTTTATTACAGGAGAAGGAGGATGACCAATAGTACAATTACCTATAATATACCCTTTTAGGTTGTTGCCGGAGGATACATATCCTTCTCTCTTCATCGATAGTGATGCGAAAAGATTTGCGTCTCCCGTCATATGCCGCGAGCATCCACTATCGAGAATCCACTTACTCTTAGTTGAGGAGGGAAGGTCTACCTACATCAAGAGTAGATGTGACCTTTGGTACCCAATTTCTTGAGGGTCCTGAAAAGTTAGTTTTTGGTAACCATACATATATATTCATATCTACTAATCTCCTAACTCTACATTGTGGTGAGATGTGTCCATGTAATCCACAATAGGTACATATAGCATTCCTATTTATATTAGGAGCATGTTGATGATGTCTATATGTAGCATGATAAGAGTGATGTGGAGTAGCAGCATGGTAAGAGTGACGTGGAGTAGCATGATAATGACTATATGTGGCAACATGATGATGATTATACCTATATGCAGTATGGTGGTGATTTTGTTTATGTGCAACATAGTGATAATTATATCTATGTATAGCATGGTGGTTATGTGTCATATTAGACTGATAGTTATGAGAATAGTTTCTACGTGTATGTGGTTTTTGTGCTTTATGGAAGTGAGTGTACATGTAAGCATATTTGCGTGCTGCAGGTGGATGTCGTTGTAACACCCAGTTTTCCAAATAAGGGTAATTTTGAAATTTTGTAATTATAATTATTATTTATTGATAATTATTTCATATTATGATTTTTGGTGATTTTTAATCATTTTTAAACTATTTAAATCAATGACTTGTGGTTTTGACGTTTTGCTAGTGAAACCCTAGAGACTGTTTGACCTAGAGCCTAACCATGTGATTATGATATTTTAATATAATTTTTGGCCTAAGAATATTTTTGCATTTGACCTCTTTGAATTATTTTGATATTATTTTATTATTTATGATATTGTTTTGGGGTTATTTGAGTCGAGTTCGAATTTCAACTCAATTCGACTTGAAACGGAGACCCGGGGGTAGTTTGACTCTAGTGGGACCCACACACTAGTTAGACATAGCCCACATGATATTAATTTTAGTCCACGTGATAGAAATATTTTAGTTAGAGGTTAGACTAATTATTATGGATAAGGTTAGTGTGATTAGAGACTTTAGAATGACTAATTTAGCCCCAACCAATTAGCCCTTTCCTAATACTCATAGAATAGGTTAGTGGGGGCATTTTGGACCTTACCATAATAGGACAAATAGCCCCATATGGCCAGCCACTTTGGGAGAGGATAGGCTCAAGTTCATTTCATTATTCTCATCCACACACTCTCTCTTGTTCTTCCCCAAATTTCTAGAGAGCAATCCCTAGCAATTTCTCCACCAAATCCTTCCATTTCGCCACCAAATCTTCTTCTTTCCTTCTCCATTCTAGCCAAGGAGGAATCTACCCAAGTTTGGGAGAATTCGGAGCTCGTTCGTGTCCTTTTGGAATCTCTACGTGTCGGTGTCGTTCCGGGAAGGCTTTTCTTCGATTCGATCTACCGGGAGGTATAAATCCCTTCTCCTTTTTATTTTCTCATGCATATAGGTCTGTTTTGAACCCATAGGAATGACCCCCATGGTTGTATCTCTATTTGTGTCCATTTCGTATCCATTTGGAGGTCATAGGAGTGTCCTTTGTGTTGTGGTTGTGTCCATGTGGGAAAATCCCAAATTTGGACACACTATGTGTTGTTGTTATGTATGAATGAATTATTACATGTTTAATCTCATATTTTTGTATTGAAGATGTGTTCTATAGTATCTCATATATATATATTAGTGTAGAGAGTGAGTTCTTGATATATTATGTTATATACTTGTGTTCTTTTGTCTCAAACTACCCAAATCCGTCATGATTTTTATCCACGTTTTTAATTTCAGCCCTAACTTAGAAATGTCATAACTTCTAGCTCAAAGCTCGGTTTAATCTCCCGTTTTTTTAAAAGAAGTGTATTGAAGTTAGCTTTCCAAAAACATGTATTAATAGGCCTAATTCTTTCTATAACTTTCTGGAAAATTATTTGAGTGTCAGCTATACGAAAGACAAACGCGTTCTCGGTGTTTTCGCAATTCCGGGAGTTTCCGGAAACGAAAATGCGATCCGTTTGAAGTTTCAGAAAGCTAACACATAGATCTATAACATACTTTAATCCTAGATTTTAATTCATGCTGAGATGGTACAATATTGATTATTAGTAGGAGTTACTATTCGGCATATGCATTTTGTGCACCCTTGTGTGTAATATAATGTTCTATTTGATTTTAACCCATGTTAATGTATATACATTATGTAATTAAATAGAGAATGCAAGCATGAGTAAATGTTTAAATAAATGATGTATGAGGTGTAAGTATCCTATCTAATGTAAGCATGTATAAGTATGGCTTGTAATGAATATGTAGGTTCCATAGTATGTAATGTATGGTGCATATAGTAGTGCAAGAGAATAAATGAATGATGAATGAATGCAAGCATAAATGTAATGTAATAATAGATGTAATGTATGCAATATACAAGTTAATGAGATGTAATGTTCTATGTTAACACAAATCCTATATTACCTCATGTACCCCTTACACTATGTTGACACTATCATACTTGACACTTTGTTCACTTACACTTTGACACTCTTTGATATGTATACACTAGGTATGCCCATTTAACCCTCACTTGCCCCTTTGCCATGTTCACATACATACACATAGCCTCTTAAATAAGTATTTATGAATATGGTTAACTTAGCTATGTATGTATATTATATATATGTTAGCATATTGTGTTGTAATATATAAGTTTATATAACCATTTGAAATGCCATGATTATAGACCTAATGTTGAATACCAATATATGCATGTGTATATATGTGTAGACATATATAGCTTAAAGTAATAGATTACCTAGTGTATATCCAATGTGAATTCTTGTCTATTTGAGTATTGAATAATTGCATGCTATATAGAGTTGGGTGTATGTTGGCTTGTATAGCCTTGTATTGATGTGTGCTTGCTAGGATAGTCTTGGTTAGGCCTAGTAAGACTTGCTGGGTTAGGACATGACCTAGTTTGACATAGTTTGACTAGTGCAGTTGACCAGAGTTGACCAAGGGTTGACTTTGGTCTAGATTGACCTAGAATCATGTAGAATGCATAGTAGAACTTCATATTGTCATTTTGGACTTGTTGTGACTTGTGCTGTTCTGATTAGGAGCCAGACACCTCTCATCGGACAGTATATTTACTTTGGACATTCAGACATTAGGCGAGTACATTCTCTGATAGTTCTCTCATTTACTTGTCAATTACTGTACTTCAATTCTAGTTAGTTGTATGCGATTCTCTGTTACAACACGTGTGGATATTTCTGGATTTATGTATTCGACACACTTTTATTTTCTGGCCTCTATTACTGGTATCATCTCTACTACTGGAATCACCTACTGGAATTATTTAACTGGAATCATTTTTACTGGAATCATTTACTGGAATCATTTACTGGTATCATTATATTTTGGCTGGACTCATCTTGAATCATTGTGTCGTAATTCTGGATTCACTTGCTGGGAGGGGAAATACTAGAGTAAGACATGTAGACATACCCCATTTCTGGAATCACCCTTTTGCTGGAATCATACTGGAATGATAGCCATCTCACACCCGGCCAGGTGTATGATGTATCGGATTACCTATAGCCGTTTACATGTCGATCTCGGTATTTTAAAACACACTGCTAGAGTATAGGCTGGACTCACCCTGGAATCATTGATCACTATAACTGGAATCGTCCCTTACTAGATTCATCTTGTATGAGATTCATCCTGTACTGGACTTACATTGGAGTTACACTTGTCTACATTGTTGTCTGGACTTTATATCATATTACCCTGGTTCAGCTAGTTCTATTTTTACAGTCTTTATTGCTATGATTCTTCTCTTGTTTAGTTATTTTCTTTCCTTGCACTTTATCTGTCTTTTTTACCATCACCTGAATATAAACTGCCATTTTCATCAATACAACTGTCTATAACTGCTTTATAGTTCTCTGTCATTTACTTGGGTTTTCTAGATGAGATGTGCTCGTTCCTGTCCTGACTGGACCTGTTGATAAATTTTATAGATAGCCTGGAGGTTGCCTGCTAGCCTAGAGGAGACACAGTAGAGGTTGTATAGTTAGTTATTTCAGTTGTATTGAGTTGTATTTATTATATGGATTACTGTATTGAGCTTTGAGATATTTTCTGAGTTTATATCTTAGACACTTAGACTTCTATCTGCTGTATCTCTTTGGATTTCACATTTTATCTATCTACCATTATGTTCTACCTTAGATGTGATTGAGTTTACATTCTGCCATGTCACCCCCATTCGGGGAGTATAAACTATTTAGTCTTATACTGTTAGATGCATTGAGACCTAGGACAGCGTTCTACCGCCGACACTGCGGCGTAGGCTGGGCGTTGTTACGTTCTCGTGCCCTAACTCTAGGGTGCGAGTCGTGACACGTTTTTAGTGGTGGCCCATGCAGGTCGAGTTTATGTAGTGGTATTCGAACTAGAGTATCACTACAGCCTGCAGTAGGATTAGGATATTTTTGGAGGTACTCAATCACATTAGGAAAAACTCTTAATCCGATTTCTTTTGTCTAAAATTGTTGCTTATTGACTTCCCTTGAATATAAACTGTTCTCCTTTGAATTTTTGCTTCATTCTCAGAAATTGCTTCTTGTTTTGATCTGTCTTCATGATGGTTATGAAGATACGATCTCATCGCTTCGGTTCGGGGGATACTATCGAGAGGCTGGCCACCTCTCGTCCTGTTCATCAGGGCTTCGAGACCGCAGCTTCTGTTGTGCCGACTCAGGTTGGCGTTTCTGCTACATTGGAGGTGCACCTTCGTCTATACAGAGACTTTTTTCTTTATTTTCGGTTTCTCTCGGCAGCAGCGATTTATGCAGCATCAGCAGCAGAGATTTGTGCAGTATCAGCATCAGGCTGGAGGAAACCAGCAGGGCGAGCTATCGTCAGGACAGTCGAGGATGCACAGACCGTTGGAGATCTTGCTGCAAGTTCCGTTATTCTTAATTCCATTCCCACAATTGTCTTTTATAATTACCTTAAAATCCGATTCCATCTGTTCCTTGTTGATTGATTAATTTTGTCATGTTACTCTTTTGTTGTGTTTATTTTTCTTCTGAGAAAATCATATGGGCTAGGTCGCCTAAATCATGGGATCTAGAATCCTAGATAGTCGCGTTAGTTGGCATAGTGAGGACATGTAGTCAGATTTTGGATGTATTCTCGGGTATGGGAATTTAAGGTTTTTGCCGTCGCATGCGGCAGTGCGAAAATTTTAAATACCATGAACCTAGAGGTACGTACCTTAGTCAAGGACTCTGTGATTATCGTAGCCTTGCTCACTAGCATGATAAAGACTCTGGACAACATGATTTTGGACAGACGCATATGATTAACAAATTGTATCTTGAGAAGGTTTAAACATCATACCCTTTTGATTGTTATAAATGACTTAGGAGTAGGGATATTTAGTTTTGTAGAGCTTATTCATAGGTAGTTCCTTCATAGTATAATGGTATGATGACTTGTAGAGTGTCTGTACCCTAGAGGTGATAGTTAGCATTGGTGTTAGAATAGTAACCCATTGCAGATAATTCTCCTGTTATCTATAATACCAACCAGTTACACATAGGATGTTAGTATGCCTTACAGCCTTGATGACTATTACTACTTTCCCTTATCTTTTCCAGTGAGGCACCCATGACCAGAGCCTGCCTTTGAGTATAGTTGTAGTTTCACCTAAGACCGAGATATCTATTTGCATAGATAGATTGCAGATGATATTGGCATATGGGATATAGGTTAGTTGGTATCTATAGGCCATTGTTGTATAGGGTTATAAACATGTTGTTTAGCCTATACTTGGTTCAGTTTTTCATTTTAGTTAAGTTCTCTTCGTGTTGAGTTCCTTTGTGTTGATCACCTTTATAGGCAGTGTGCAGACCCTTCACTAGATACCATGTCCCCTTGATTCAGACCATTCATCCTTAGCCTAGTTCTAAGCATTGTTTCAGACCCTTATAAGTTTAGTCTGCCTTAACCCTTGGTTGATCAGTCATGTATATATATATAGATGATATACTTAGAATATATGTGATGGGTTGTTGTTCTTGAGCATATATATATATATATATATATATATATATATATATATATATATATATATGTGGTATTTGGTATTCATGTGCTTAGCTTGTAGGTATTTAGTTATAGGTGACTTGATAGGATTGGGAAGTTAAGAGCTAGTCTATTATAGAGTTTCTCTTTTGCTAAATTCTAGTTGCCAACACCTAGATAGCTAGCATAGGTAAAACCCTAAGAAGTTGACCAGTTGATGACCAAGTACTTGGATGTTGAAAAATTGACTAGTGATTGACCCTTGACTATGTTTGACCTAGAAGGGGGTGCGATCATCTTAATTTCGAGGACGAAATTTTTATAAGGTGGGAGGATTGTAACACCCAGTTTTTCAAATAAGGGTAATTTTGAAATTTTATAATTATAATTATTATTTATTGATAATTATTTCATATTATGATTTTTGGTGATTTTTAATCATTTTTAAACTATTTAAATCAATGACTTGTGGTTTTGACGTTTTGCTAGTGAAACCCTAGAGACTGTTTGACCTAGAGCCTAACCATGTGATTATGATATTTTAATGTCATTTTTGGCCTAAGAATATTTTTGCATTTGACCTCTTTGAATTATTTTGATATTATTTTATTATTTATGATATTGTTTTGGGGTTATTTGAGTCGAGTTCGAATTTCAACTCAATCTGACTTGAAACGGAGACCCGGGGGTAGTTTGACTCTAGTGGGACCCACACACTAGTTAGGCATGGCCCACATGATATTAATTTTAGTCCACATGATAGAAATATTTTAGTTAGACGTTAGACTAATTATTATGGATACGGTTAATGTGATTAGAGACTTTAGAATGACTAATTTAGCCCCAACCAATTAGCCCTTTCCTAATACTCATAGAATAGGTTAGTAGGGGCATTTTGGACCTTACCATAATAGGACAAATAGCCCCATATGGCCAGCCACTTTGGGAGAGGATAGGCTCAAGTTCATTTCATTATTCTTATCCACACTCTCTCTCTTGTTCTTTCCCAAATTCCTGGAGAGCAATCCCTAGCAATTTCTCCACCAAATCCTTCCATTTCGCCACCAAATCTTCTTCTTTCCTTCTCCATTCTAGCCAAGGAGGAAGCTACCCAAGTTTGGGAGGATTCGGAGCTCGTTCGTGTCCTTTTGGAATCTCTACGTGTCGGTGTCGCTCCGGGAAGGCTTTTCTTCGATTCGATCTACCGGGAGGTATAAATCCCTTCTCCTTTTCATTTTCTCATGCATATAGGTCTGTTTTGAACCCATAGGAATGACCCTCATGGTTGTATCTCCATTTGTGTCCATTTCGTGTCCATTTGGAGGTCATAGGAGTGTCCTTTGTGTTGTGGTTGTGTCCATGTGGGAAAACCCCAAATTTGGACACACTATGTGTTGTTGTTATGTATGAATGAATTATTACATGTTTAATCTCATATTTTTGTATTGGAGATGTGTTCTATAGTGTCTCATATATATATATTAGTGTAGAGAGTGAGTTCTTGATATATTATGTTATATACTTGTGTTCTTTTGTCTCAAACTACCCAAATCCGTCATGATTTTTATCCACGTTTTTAATTTCAGCCCTAACTTAGAAATGTCATAACTTCTAGCTCAAAGCTCGGTTTAATCTTCCGTTTTTTTTAAAAGAAGTGTATTGAAGTTAGCTTTCCAAAAACATGTATTAATAGGCCTAATTCTTTCTATAACTTTCTGGAGAATTATTTGAGTGTCAGCTGTACGAAAGACAAACGCGTTCTCGGTGTTTTTGCGATTCCGGGAGTTTCCGGAAACGAAAACGCGATCCGTTTGAAGTTTCGGAAAGCTAACACATAGATCTATAACATACTTTAATCCTAGATTTTAATTCATACTGAGATGGTACAGTATTGATTATTAGTAGGAGTTACTATTCGGCATATGCATTTTGTGCACCCTTGTGTGTAATATAATGTTCTATTTGATTTTAACCCATGTTAATGTATATACATTATGTAATTAAATAGAGAATGTAAGCATGAGTAAATGTTTAAATAAATGATGTATGAGGTGTAAGTATCCTATCTAATGTAAGCATATATAAGTATGGCTTGTAATGAATATGTAGGTTCCATAGTATGTAATATATGGTGCATATAGTAGTGCAAGAGAATAAATGAATGATGAATGAATGCAAGCATGAATGTAATGTAATAATAGATATATTGTATGCAATATACAAGTTAATGAGATGTAATGTTCTATGTTAACACAAATCCTATATTACCTCATGTACCCCTTACACTATGTTGACACTATCACACTTGACACTTTGTTCACTTACACTTTGACACTCTTTGATATGTATACACTAGGTATGCCCATTTAACCCTCACTTGCCCCTTTGCCATGTTCACATACACACACATAGCCTCTTAAATAAGTATTTATGAATATGGTTAACTTAGCTATGTATGTATATTATATATATGTTAGCATATTGTGTTGTAATATATAAGTTTATATAACCATTTGAAATACCATGATTATAGACCTAATGTTGAATACCAATACATGCATGTGTATATATGTGTAGACATATATAGCTTAAAGTAATAGATTACCTAGTGTATATCCAATGTGAATTCTTGTCTATTTGAGTATTGAATAATTGCATGCTATATAAAGTTGGGTGTATGTTGGCTTGTATAGCCTTGTATTGATGTGTGCTTGCTAGGATAGTCTTGGTTAGGCCTAATAAGACTTGCTGGGTTAGGACATGATCTAGTTTGACCTAGTTTGATTAGTGCAGTTGACCAGAGTTGACCAAGGGTTGATTTTGGTCTAGATTGACCTAGAATCATGTAGAATGCATAGTAGAACTTCATATTGTCATTTTGGACTTGTTGTGACTTGTGCTGTTCTGATTAGGAGCCAGACACCTCTCATCGGACAGTATATTTACTTTGGACATTCAGACATCAGGCGAGTACATTCTCTGATAGTTCTCTCATTTACTTGTCAATTACTGTACTTCAATTCTAGTTAGTTGTATGCGATTCTCTGTTACAACACGTGTGAATATTTCTGGATTCATGTATACGACACACTTTTATTTTTTGGCCTCTATTACTGGTATCATCTCTACTACTGGAATCACCTACTGGAATCATTTAACTGGAATCATTTTTACTGGAATCATTTACTGGAATCATTTACTGGTATCATTATATTTTGGCTGGACTCATCTTGAATCATTGTGTCGTAATTCTGGATTCACTTGCTGGGAGGGGAAATACTAGAGTAAGACATGTAGACATACCCCATTTCTGGAATCATCCTTTTGCTGGAATCATACTGAAATGATAGCCATCTCACACCCGGCCAGGTGTATGATGTGCCGGATTACCTATAGTCGTTTACATGTCGATCTCGGTATTTTAAAACACACTGCTAGAGTATAGGCTGGACTCACCCTGGAATCATTGATCACTATAACTGGAATCGCCCCTTACTGGATTCATCTTGTATGAGATTCATCCTGTACTGGACTTACATTGGAGTTACACTTGTCTACATTGTTGTCTGGACTTTATATCATATTATCCTGGTTCAGCTAGTTCTATTTTTACAGTCTTCATTGCTATGATTCTTCTCTTGTTTAGTTATTTTCTTTCCTTGCACTTTATCTGTCTTTCTTACCATCACCTGAATATAAACTGCCATTTTTGTCAATACAACTGTCTATAACTGCTTTATAGTTCTCTGTCATTTACTTGGGTTTTCTAGATGAGATGTGCTCGTTCCTGTCCTGACTGGACCTGTTGATAAATTTTACAGATAGCCTGGAGGTTGCCTGCTAGCCTAGAGGAGACACAGTAGAGGTTGTATAGTTAGTTATTTCAGTTGTATTGAGTTATATTTATTATATGGATTACTGTATTGAGCTTTGAGATATTTTCTGAGTTTGTATCTTAGACACTTAGACTTCTATCTGCTGTATCTCTTTGGATTTCACGTTTTATCTATCTACCATTATGCTCTACCTTAGATGTGATTGAGTTTACATTCTGCTATGTCACCCCCATTCGGAGAGTATAAACTGTTTAGTCTTATATTGTTAGATGCATTGAGACCTAGGACAGCGTTCTACCGCCGACACTGCGGCGTAGGCTGGGCGTTGTTACGTTCTCGTACCCTAACTCTAGGGTACGGGTCGTAAAAGTCGTGTTTGACTAGTTTGAGTAGTGTTGTGCCTTGTGTGTGTCTCATGTGATTGGGTTTGAGGTTGAGCAACCTGTTTTTCCAATCTAGTCTCTAATTTCTTAGAGACAGCCTGCAGTTCACTAATCTTAGTATTCAAACCACAAATCTTAGTAATAGAGATCTTGTGTCTATTCTTTTCTTCAGCAAGCTCAGTGTTGAGTGCTGTGATCTCTTGTGTTTGTTTTTCAATACGTGCTTCGGCATCATGTAGGCTTAATTTAAGCTTAGACACCTCATTTGTGACTTCCGTGGGTGAAGTGTCTCTAATATTATCAAGCAATGAAGAGAGTCTTTGAATCTCGACTTCATAACTTTTGATCTTCTCCTTGGCGTGTTTATATTTACCAATGACTTTCTTGTGGTCATTGAGTAAATCATTGAATGCATCGCCAAGTTCATCAAAAGTGAAATCATCGAGAGTTTCGCTTGTTACCTTGTCGGATGTTGCCATTAGGCATACATTGGCAGTGTCTTGAGGAGAGTCCTTTTCTTCCTCGGAGTCACTAGCTTCACTTTCATGCCAAATGCTTGTGTTGGCATATTTCCTTGAGGAAGCCTTCTTGTATGGTTTCTCATATCGGTTGCTTTTCTTTGTGAATGGACAGTCTTTTCGGACGTGTCCAGTCTTCTTGCAGCCGTAGCATGTTGGCTCTTCTTCGTCATCTTCTTGTGGTTCCTTCTTTCTTTGATTGAAGCGAAGGAATTTCTTGAAGTTGCGGACAAGGAGAGCTTGATCATCACCTTCCGAGTTGTCGTCATCCGTCTTTTCAGGATCAGCCCTTCGACGGTGCGCTTTAAGGGTAATCTCCTTTGCCTTAGGAGCATGCTCTTCGAAGTCTTTGAGGTCAAGCTCATGAGTCATCAGCTTTCCCATCAAAATCTTCATGAACATTGTAGTGAGATCATTTCCTTCTATGATGGCTGTCACCTTAGGGTTCCAAATCTTTGGTAGCCCCCGAAGTATCTTACGGATCTTCTCGTGATTTGTATATTGTTTGTCGAGAGAAGACAAGGGGTTGATGATGTCGAGGAATCTTGTAATCATTTGTGTGATCGTCTCATTTGGCTTCATCTTGAAAGCCTCATATTCTTGAGTGAGACGACTTATTTTTGACTCCTTGACTTGGGTGGTTTCTTTATGCGTCACTTCTAGAAGTCTCCATACTTTATGAGAGGTGGTGCATGTTGAGACCCTGTTAAACTCATTCCTGTCTATTGCACAAAATAAAGCATTAATAGCTCTCGCGTCTAGACTTGCCTGTTTCTCGTCAGAATATTTGTCGTAGGGTTTCTCAACGAGATCACCATTGACAACTATCATGGCGGGCTTTTTGTAACCATCGGTGACAATGGTCCACAGGTCGAAGTCTAGCGACTTGAGATAAAAACTCATCCTTGTTTTCCAATAGGTATAGTTTGTTCCATCAAATAGGGGAGGCCTATGAGTGGACTGCCCTTCACCGTGATTGGAAAGCATGGGTTGAGTGGTTGCCATGGATCAGCTCTAGGATGTTAGTCCTTGATAAGAGAACCGAGCTCTGATACCAATTGAAGTACAAGTTGGCAACTCTAGAGGGGGGTGAATAGAGTTTATATCAGAAATGATCAATTAAAAATTTAAACTCTCTTCACCAACTAAATAATCAGAGTAAAATAAATGCAGAAATAAAGAGTAGAGAGCAAGCACAAACACAACAAGATTTTTAACCTGGTTTCCCTCGTGGAGGACTAGTCAAGGCCTGAGAACTCTAGCTCAGGATTGAAATCCACTATTTGTGAAATAGGGTTACAACCACGTGCCTTTTCACAGAAGAGCACGCCAAACTTCTTTCAATGATCGCTTTGGCAAAACTTGGACTTTTCCAAGTGGCTTACAACTTCTTGCACTTCAAACTTCAAGCTGGATCGTACCGAGCAACTTGGACGGTTGGGAAGTTTGAATGCTAAGTGGATGGGAAGGTAAGGCTCTTGAATATATAGGCTATGTAAGAGAAGAAGAAGAAGAGAAGAGTGGATGGTTTCAAATGAGAGAAACCAAGGCCTATTTATAGGGTTCGGTGTAGGCAGAATTCGGTATAAATAATTCAAATTTTTGGCCGTTGGACAACTAGCAGTGATCAAGACCTAAAAATCAGCATCCTGAATTTTAGGGGACCGAGTTCGGCCCGAACTCTGTGTGAGGCAGAGTTCGGCCCAAACTCTATCTTCTATGGACAGAATGATCTTTGTGGGCTTTGGATGAATGGGTTGATTGGGATTTGGGCTAAGTAAACCTATAAAGCTATGGCTAGCCCAAAGTGCTCAGTATGACCCAACGTACATCATCCTATACTCAAGAACAATAAAAAATACAGACTCCAATATACACAAAATGGTAAAACTCCAAGCAGATGTGAACTGGAACAATTGAGCTGAGTAGATTGATTTGGAGCTCGATGTGTCAAATTGGATTATGACAAATATTGTTTTGTTAATTGTCAAGATTAGGTTGACTGTGATCCGGTTTGGGTCAACATATATATATATATATATATATATATATATATATATACCTGTACCCTCGGTGCATCACGCAACACCTGTCCAGCTACTCTGTACTAACTGCTCAACAAATACTTGGAGAGATCACCAAGTCCTCAGCGGGACGTAGCAAGAAACAAAAATACATGCCATAAAATAAACTGAATAAAAAGAACAACCCGAATCATAACACGGTCCAATACCCAGTCATCAATCAATAAACCATAACTCTGACCAATCATGATCAATGAATGGCATACCAGCCTATGATAAGTCACTATCCCATGATACGGTCCGACATAGGTACACGAACTAACCATTCTATGTGAATGCTTGTTCAAGACAGCTTTAGAGCGTATGGGTAGGTGAATAAGGATTTGTATCGAAATACGGGCCGACGTCGGATCACGAGCCGATTAATATACACATACTAGCGCACCTCCCGACCGTACCTAGCGCGTGGTTAGTGGCCGTTGCCGGATATACACACTAGTAAGTACATATGCCCCAACCCGGGCCACCCTGAGAATGAAAAATATATCTGGTTGTCCCATATGCCTACTGATAGTCTTCCCCGCCAATGAACTGTGCAAGTCGTATCCACGGCTCAGACAATCCATATCTCAATGCGAGTCTCTAACCTAGACACCATATAACTTTATATGTACCGATACACGAACCGCTCGCATCGATGATAAGTCGAATGAGTAAGCTCGTGCCAACACAATGAATCCTCACTCACAGTGCCGTGTAATATCTCGTATCAAGTCATAGAAGTTATTGGGATAACTTCACAGTTTTTTGGGTACGTCTACAAACTCTAAGTCACACACGCACGCACCCATAACATCAATGCCATCATCGATAAAATCTAAGTCATCATTGGATACACACTACCAGCGTCATAAACTGACAACACAAGAATGGATATGAATAATGTAAACAGAACATGTATGGCAAGATATCTTGCCTGGGGTGAAGTAGTAATTCGATGATGTTCTGTAGGCAAATCGTCACGTCCAAGAAAGATAGCAACATAGGAGTCTCCACGAACGTGTCCGGACGCTGAAACAAATATTACCAATATTTTCGGAATAAGAAAAATAGCTAAGGTAGACTACCCATAAGTCCAATTCTGAACACAAGGAAAAAAATGGTAATTTCGAGTCAAAATATGGTCCACCGTTGGACCCACTTGTATCGAAATTTATGTCAGGACCAATGTCATCAAAATCTAGCCAACTATATATCCACGAGTCCAGAATGATGATACAAATCCAATGGCATATCCGGAATTGGATTCTGATAAGCCGATCTAAAAATGACTCGTTATCTCTGACTCTGGGACCCGATTGTACCGAAATACGTGCCGGAGGACAAGGTCCACTAAATCTAGCAAACTATATGCCAACGAGTCCAGAATGATGATACAAAACCAACAGTATATCCAGAATTTAATTTCGATGAACTGATCTCAAAATAACCTGTTGACCCAGATTGTGGGACCCGATTTGCACCAAAATGTGTGCCGGGTCCTATGTCCTCCAAATCTAGCAAACTATATATGAATTTGGGACAGAAAGATGCCACGAGTCCACTGGTGGTGTCAGAATTGGAATCTAGACTCCCGGGTCCAAAATTAGAATTTTACATGTTGGAAATTTCGAATTCGGATGGTCAACTTTGACGTCGAATTCAACTAATCAAACGAGCTCACAATGGAATAAATTTTTATCACAAGAAGAGGGTTATACAGCTGTGCACAGGAACTGGTGGCTCGCCAAACGGAGCTGAGACGGAGGAGAAATAAATCCGCAAACTTGGCTTCGCGAAATTGTCAAAAATAAATATAATTATTCGCGCAAGTTGGTGGCCAATTTTGACCTATCAAATGAACGAATTAACGACAAAAAATTTAGGTGAAGGTAGAGCTATATATTGAGATTGCAACGACGAAAATAGTTCGACGATCCAACGGTCGGATCATCCAGAAAACACGTACGAAGTTGCTGTCTTCAAACACACTTTTTGAATTTCGTCTTCGCGCTCTTCGTCGGGATTCCAACTCCGAAGTCGAAATCAACTGTGTGGGGTGCTGTGGCCAGGGTGGGCTGCCACATGGAAGCATGCAGGGGCGGCGTGCGGCCACCGTGTGACGGAGGACGGCCGGTGGTGGCCGTCGGCGAGCACGACGGAGTTCGCACGTACGGAAAAACACACACAGGTGCTATCGCGGCTGCTACCAGGGTGTTGCACGCGAGAGGGGGGTGGGGGAGGAGGGGGTAGAAGATGCGCGTGGTGACACGTATGGCGGTACGGCTTGTGCTACGGTGGACAACGTCGGGATCCATCGAGGAAGCAGCAGCAGCAACTGTGCTTAGCTGCTGCACAACGGCCATTGGTCGGGCGCGCTGCTGTCATGTGGCGGGGCACGAGGCTGGGTGGCCAGTGTGCGGCGACGTGCGGTTGGCCTGGGAGGACCTGCACAACGACTTACGGTCGGTAGGATGGCCGAAAGCCACGGGCAGCAGCAGTTAAGCAGCAGTAGCAGCAATATTGAAGGGAGAGGAGGAAGAAGATGAAGTGGAGGAGAAGATGGGTGTATAGGGAGGGGGAGAAGGAGGAGAATTAGGGTTAGGGTGCTCTAGAGAAGAAAAAAAAGAAGAAGAAGGATAGGGGGGTCCTTGCTATGATCGGCCAGGGGGGTCTTGTGTGTGTTTAAGGAGACGGGATAGTGAGAGAGGGGTTGAGGTTGAGTGTTAGGGTGGTTGGTCTTTTGTTTAGTCATAGAAATGACTTGTATGTGACATGTGAGGGGGTGTATGAGTGAAAGATGGAAGTGGTGGAAGCCACCATTTGACTTGCCCAAATATGGGTTGGTATTAATGGTGGGGGGTAGAGTGCGTCGTGGTTAACCATATTTGAGGGGGGTGTGGTCAAAAGAGTTGTCCATTGGGTTTTGGAGAGGGTAGACTAGGTGTTTGGTGTTTTTTCGAGGAGAATGTAGTGTTGTGTATTTTGTGTGTGCCATGTGAGTGTCCACGTGGAATTAGGTTGGGTGTTGGGTTAGATTGGATTAAGTTGGGCTTGGTGTGGTCATGACTGCAAATTTTGATCAATTATGATCATTGATGAAATAGTAGCATACGTGAGCTTAATTTGATGGCACGCATGTGGCATGTGTGTATTAGGCTCAAAATAGGTTAAATCATATATTGGGTCGATTAGATTGGATCGATGTCGAGCCCCGAAATCAAATTAAAAGTTAGGTCAGGTTTTACGATAGATGGTCAAATGGCCCAAATTGACCCAAAAGTTTTGTGATGTAAATAGAGTAAAAGAAAATAAGTTTGAGTGGGACATGATATATCAAAATAAAGATAAATTTGTCTAGGTCAAAACTCATGAATGACGTTTCGAGAGATTGATATCCCTGACGCTCCAAAAATCAAAGTAACGAAAAAGTACATTTAATGATCAAAACTAATTATAATAAAAATATCCATTGAAAATAATTCATTTAAAAATTTAAAAATAAACCCTAAAATCTAGGGGGGCTTACGACCTCCCACCTTAGAGAATTTCGTCCTCGAAATTACATTAAGGCATATTATAAAAGGATAGAAGATTAATATATAAGGAGTCAAGTATGACTAGTCGTACATAGTCCATGTGGGATGTTGATGCCACTAATATCTAAGGTGCATATCCAACTAAATTCTAAGTGCACCTCAACTTTATAAATGCAACAACAAGGCCATGGTTGTGATTCTATTAGCGAGAATTTAGGTATTATAATCTGCAATAACTAAGGGGACCTAGGTACTATCATGGTACTGTTGGTCAATTACTCTATAAGGGAATTACTATCACTTCAGTGCTACTCCTATATTGGTCAGGATTTCAATATGCTAGAAGGAATTGCCTTGCTTAGGCATAACTGGAGTGAGGTGTCATAGGGGGATTTATAAGGTCATAACAAGGAAGCAAGTTTAGGTGAATTGCGAACAGAGGGGTTACATATCATGGTAAGAAAAATTTGGATGAATAAGGCACGACTTAGGTAGATACTTGATCAGAAATTTGGAAGGAATGATGTCAGGGGTAATATGATCATTAGGCAGAAGAGGTATGAAATCAAGGTTTTGGTTTAAAATCAAGGCATAGCTAGGAAAGAATAGGGTCTTCTTAATCGTATTTTTAGAATAATAAAAATGGCTAAATCACGCAACCGTGATTTACGAGCTTCAAAATAAGAAGGGAAAGAATATGGATATGTCTAAAATAACAACTTCCAGTAACTTAGAATAATCCAAATATCGAGCGGGCTAAGGTAATTGCACACCAATTCATAGTATGGTTTAACATATCTATCAGGTTCCTAGGACAACATATGGTCCCTCAAATACGACTTGTCAATCTTAATCCAGAATTAACTCATAGTATTCGAAAGTCCTTGATATCACCCAATCTCCATTAGTGCAATATATTTTACGGCTTATCCTCTTCAATTGAAATTTCTGCTAACACAATACCAAGTTGCTCATAATGTGATCTGCCAAGGTCTTTAAATATCCTCTATCCTCGAAATACACAACATTTAATTCTTAACCTCTTTCATCCTTATATAAAATATCTTCCTCCTCTGAAATGTATCATCCACTATGTACAACTCTACTCTAGATCTGACTTATCAATCTATTTAGGATTACTTTACCTCTCTATCTTGAAATCTTTTCTTCTCATCTCATGCCATAATCTTGGTCAGGGGCTTACGATACTTCATGGTATGATTTTCGTATCAACTTATTTCCTTGCTCCTTTTTGTCATAAATTTTGTATCATTTATCTCCTCGGGATAGCCTCCTCGTTCTTTATGGGATCATAATTTCAAGATCTTGCTTAAGGTATGGTTCTGTCCGTAATCATCTTTATGTTATCGTAGATAATCATGGTCATAATCCTTGTCTCAATAACTTTTTTCTGAAATTTTAATCTTATTCATCTTCATTTATTCAGACTAAGCATATTGTTCCTTATAATTCTCTCCTCTGTATATCCACTGCTTATCCTTAAACTAACACAATGTTCCGGTTGTAATTCCTCTAGGGTCTAACTAACTTGCATCAACAAGGGTTTACTAGCATGCCTCTTGAGGTACGGTTCTAACTCTATCCCTAGATCCTTGGTTACGATTAATCATCGAAGATCATGATCAATTCTTAAACTTGATCAACCCTGAA
Source organism: Iris pallida (assembly GCA_029216955.1). Taxonomy (NCBI): domain Eukaryota; kingdom Viridiplantae; phylum Streptophyta; class Magnoliopsida; order Asparagales; family Iridaceae; genus Iris; species Iris pallida. The sequence goes on from JANAVB010019800.1 coordinate 25,242,983, forward strand.
ACTTCATGCTATACCTTTAGAAGCCTTAAGTCATATCCAATAACAACATAACCAATGATCTACCTTATCTATCCATAAGCAATTATACGTTTCACACAAGCACGCCTAACTATCTGCTAGGAAAAATTTAAGGCTTGGTCAAGTAAGTACTTATATCTCATACCTCTATCATAGTCTAACTATATTGGTCATTCTTCCAGTCCCTATCTCCAATAGTTAATCCAAGGTTGACTCATCCAACATAGAGTTGGTTGACTAGTCTAACTTAGGCTTACATATTCTTAAATCATATTTCTCTTTGATACCTAATCTTCCTAGGACAGTTTCTCATTATCCTTCCGAAAAAATTTCTTTTCCTATTATATCATATTCCTGATTTCTATGTCCTCTATGTGAAAATTCCTCAACTTTTAGTGCAATATAACTCCAAAGGTCCATATCTAGTCATGATCATCATGTTTCATCAGTTTGTTTTATCCCATCGGAATCCTCGGACTCTATTTTCTATCGTCCTTTAGGTTTATACTCTTTCATCTAAAATCCAACTGTGTCTTCCTTCGAGTCGTATTCCTACACATCTCATCCTTTATGATCAAGGAATCTTCATACTCTTCTAATCAACTCGGGTGGATCACGTTATCTTCTGTTCCAACTTAGGCTAGCCTAGACAAGGGCGACATGGTTTAGTCTAATGATCCTCGTATCTTCTGTTAGGCTTAAGCCTGGTACCGTACTCTATTCCACATCCTATTTTGGTGGAGTGCCTATACAGGTCTACCCGCCTTAGCTAGTCAATTTATATGCTGTGGTCGAATCACCAATTTGCGATTCAATGAATCTTTCGACTAGAGGGATTTTTGTCACGCCCCAGAACCAGAATACTGGAGAGCGGGGACGTACATAGCCAGCTACGTATATTGAAATAGAATACATCTCAACTATACGGTCATGGCTGTCTAGATATGAGGGTTTACTACAAGCCAACGGTCTCTTATGGTCAAGCCTATTGTCTCAATCTCAAGCAAGTAATATGATCACAAGATATTTGACCACCAAATATACAATAAAAGGCGTCCCAAATATTACATATCAGCTGATCATGAAGCTAGTCGTACAAAATGCTAGGACTAGCAAGAGTTAAGTCATACATGATCAACCCTAGGATTTGTTAATCATGTTTACAGCCCGTAGGCAGACAGTAAGTAAAGGTGCATCGAGCTAACAGGTGCTCGTCGGCTAAACGCCTCAAAAGAATAATTTTACAATAGAGTGAGCGAAACAAAATAGAAAAAACCCACTCGTAGCCCGGGTTCCTTCTAGTCACCACCATCGGGCTGGAGGTTCGGTAGATCCTCGGGTGCTGCTCCGAAATCTGGCCACACAAAACCAGCTGGGTCAACCCCAGAAAGAGCAAGTGCCACAAAGGAGGCCACAAAAAAAGAACAAAAGCCAGCATATCAGAACATAAGAAAATAAAAGAAAAGTACAAGTAATAAAGAGCACGTCAGGACAATAAACGACTAGGGACGTGGAACCATTCGGGGAACCAGGTTACAACCCGTAAACCAAACAAGGACCGGAGTTGTAACCCTTCGCCTGAATAGCTCCTTGTCCCTACCCAATTATTGTTAAGTAAAACAAGCATGTACAAGAGTTCCAGGTACAGGGGCTAGACATGACTTAGACAGAGCTAGACATCATCCATTCACAAGCGGCCAAGCAATTACTACGGCTTACTACCTTAACTAACTAGGGTTGTCACAAGCCTAATTACTAACAAGATGCAAGTGAGAAATTTCCAAGTCCCAAGCCCTGCAGACCATCTAGTTATCCTTCCGTGGGTTGAGAGTATGGTTGGGTACATCGCCCCGGAGACGATATATCCTTAGGTGACTTAGAGGTGCAACACATGACAGTGCGCTGGAAATGTTGTCACGCCCCAGAACCAGAATACTGGAGAGCGGGGGCAGACATAGCCAGCTACGTATATTGAAATGGAAACCACCTCGATATACGGTCACGACTGTCTAAATATGTGAGGATTTTCCACAATCCAACAGTCTCTTATGGTCATGAACAAGCCTAGTGTCTCAATCACCACAAGTAAGTAAAGTCGCAAGATGTATGATCATTAAATATACAATAATAAGGCGTCCCAAATATTACATATTCAGCTGATCATGAAGCTAGTCGTTACAAAATGTTACGACTAGCAAGAGTTTAGTCATACATGATCAACCCTAGGATTTGTCAATCATGTTTATAGCCCGTAGGCAGACAGTAAGTAAAAGTACATCGAGCTAACAGGTGCTCGTCGGCTAAACGCCTCAAAAGAAGAATTTTACAGTAGAGTGAGCGAAACAAAATAAAAACCCACTCGTAGCCCGGGTTCCTTCTAGTCGCCACCATTGGGCTGGAAGCTTGGTAGATCCTCGGGAGCTGCTCATAAATCTAGCCACACAAAACCAGCTGGGTCAACCCCAGAAAGAGCAAGTGTCACAAGGGGGCCACGAAATAAGAACAAAATCAGCAATCAGCACAAGAAAATCTAATATTAAAATTAAAACTTACGAAAACATGGCAGGGTGATATACGACGAGATAACCATGGAACTATTCCGATAGCCAGGTTACAACCCGTAAACCAAACAAGGACCGGGGTTGTAACCCTTCATCTGAACAGAACTTGGTTTTCCACCATTTATCGGCAAGATAATAATGCAAGAAATCAAGACATGAAGCAATCTTGTACTGGATCATGACATGACTAGACTGGTTATACCTCATTCAATCAATCACGGCCAAGCAGATACTACGGCTTACTACTTTAACTAACTAGGGTTATCACAAGCCTAATTACTAACAAGAGGCAGTGAGATGATTCCACAGCCACAAGCCCTGCAGACCATCCAGGTTACCCAGGACGAAAATTAGGGGTTGAATTCAGGTGGGTACATCGCCCGGGAGACAAATGTACCCTTAGGTGACTTAGAGGGTGCAACACTCGACGGTGCGCTGGAAATGTGCCCTACTCGACGGCAGGCTACAGATCCCAAGAGCACCCAGGTAACGAGATTGCCTGTAGCTGTGTCATCTCTTCATGACTACTGTGTTATTCTGGTTATTAGCCTTAATCCATTTTAGTAGGTACTCTTGACCGTGGTACTTAGGAGTCCCATCCTAGACATGATGCGAGACTGGACAAGTGGATTTAACAAGCAAGCAAGAAAGAACTACCCACGGTGTCAAGGCAAGTCAAGTTAATTAGCCGTCGTAACAGCATTAAGATAAATCATGCCAGGGTACTTGTCGGGAGTGCGCCACGACGGGCCACTATCATGTCAGGTTGGTCATGTCAGGAGTGCACCACTACGGGTCACTGTCGTGTTATGCGAGTTCCTTGTCATACTAAGCCATGTACAATAGTCATTCCAAAATATTAAGTAAAATCAAGTTCATGACAAAAGGCGTAAGGATATAAAATGGGCGTAAAATATCTAATAAAATATCAAAATACGGGTCAGGGGGATGCGTACGCACAAAAGCACGCACGTAGGGAGAATGCATACGCAATAAAACACGCACGCAGGAGGGCAGCGTACGTGAAAGTCACGCACGCTGGAGAGCAGCGTACGTGAAAGTCACGTACCTGGAGAGCTGCGTACGTGAAAGTCACGCACGCCCAAGGGAGCATTGTACGTGAAAAGTCACGCACACTCAAGGGAGCAATGTATGTGAAAAGTCACGCACGCTCAAAGCAGTAGTGTATGTAAAAAGTCACGCATGCTCAAGGGGCAGCATATGTGAAAAGTCACGCACACTCAAGGGAGCAGTGTACGTGAAAAGTCACGCACGCTCAAGGGGCAGCGTGTGTGAAAAGTCATGCACACTCAAGGGAGCAGTGTACGTGAAAAGTCACGCACGCTCAAGGGACAGCGTATGTGAAAAGTCACGCACACTCAAGGAAGCAGTGTACGTGAAAAGTCACGCACGCTCAAGGGAGCAGTGTATGTGAAAAGTCACGCACGCTCAAGGGGCAGCGTATGTGAAAAGTCACGCACACTCAAGGGAGCAGTGTACGTGAAAAGTCACGCACGCTCAAGGGGCAGCGTATGTGAAAAGTTATGCACACTCAAGGGAGCAGTGTACGTGAAAAGTCACGCACGCTCAAGGGAGCAGTGTATGTGAAAAGTCACGCACGCTCAAGGGGCAGCGTATGTAAAAAGTCACGCACGCTCAAGGGGCAGCGTAGGTGAAAAGTCACGCACGCTGAGAGCAGCGTAGGTGAAAAGTCACGCACGCTCAAGGGAGCTGCGTACGTGAAAAGTCACGCACGCTCAAGGGAGAAACGCTTCCAACAGGAAGCGTACTCAAGTCTGCGTACGCAGCGTTAAAGAGCGCGCGTAGCTCAGTGTGTGTAAGCTAAACAGCTCTGCACACTGCTCACTGTCTTCTCCAAACAGCTAGAACACCATGGATGAACTCAAGCTTCAAAAGTTCAGAACTTGGCCATCCGAACTCTAAATCCGGATTTCCCAAGCTCCAACTTGGGTGAAACTGAAGGCTCTTCCACATGGAAACATCAAAACTCATAGAAAACCAACATAAATAGCTCAAACCATGCAAAATTCGAAAATAGGAAAAACTTAGATCTATGACAATGGGGGCTCCAAATTACAAAAACCCAAGTTCTAATGTTGGTCTCCATGTCCTAATCTAGCAAATGGACAAAAAAAGAGGGTTCTCATGTAGTGGCAAGATGCACTTGCCTAGGGTTAGGAGAGTTGTGGAGGAAGAAGAAGAAAAAGAATAAGGAAATTAATGGTGGAAGTTATGAGGAGAGAGAGTGGTAGGTGTGGGTTATAAAGAGGGTGAGTTGTGGTGGATTGAGGGGTAGCATAGGTTAAGGTGATTCAACTCACATAAAACCGAACCAATCCAAATAAAACCGAGCCATGCCAAAACCCAAAATACGGGAAATACCGAAATTCCACAAGCTGAGAAAAATAAAAATACCTGCCAAAATCCAGATACGAGTAAAAATACGAATACGGGAAATACGGGAAATGAGGGTGACAAATCTACCCACCTTAAAAGAATTCCGTTCTCGGAATTTAATCAAGGAGCTAAAGATTGCCACGACAAGCTACATTAAGCACAGGCAAGCTATACTAAGCAGTCCAATCATACAATCATACAATACAAGCAAGGAAGGGAAAATGTAAGGCATAAGAAAGACATTATACCTCACGAGTCAAACAGGTAGGGATATCACGATCGGATGTCGTCCTTACGCTCCCACGTTGACTCACCCAGAGAGTGATGACCCCAAGCAACACGAACTAATTTAATAGTCTTGTTCTTGAGTATCTTTTCCCTCCGGTCCAAAATAGACATGGGCCTCTCCTCATACGAAAGGTTGGTACCAACAACCAATTCCGAATGGTCTAGGATGTGGCTCGGGTCCGGAATATGCCGTCATAATTAGGACACATGGAATACATCATGTACCTCACTTAGCGACGGCGGAAGAGCGAGACGATAGGATACATCTCCTACTCGCTCTAGAATATCGAACGACCCTATATACCTAGGACTAAGCTTTCCCCGCACGCCGAAGCGAATGACGCCGCGGTTAGACAAGATCCTAAGGAATACATGATCGCCGACAGCAAATTCTAAGGGACGCCGATGAGCATCGGCCCAATGGCGTTGGCGGTCCTGGGCAACTCTGAGGTGATCTCTGACCTTCTTGACCACTTCAACCGTCTGGGAAATCAATTCGGGTCCGAGCATCTGCCTCTCCCCGACATCGTCCCATGCTAGCAGGGATCTGCACTTCCTGCCATAAAGAGCCTCGAAGGGTGCCATCTGGATACTGGCCTGATAACTGTTATTGTACGAGAATTCTACCAGGTGCAGATGATTCTCCCATGAACCACCGAAGTCAAGGGTATAAGATCTCAACATATCTTCAAGAGTCTGGATTGTGCGCTCTGATTGACCATCCGTCTGCGGGTGATAAGCTGAGCTGAACTGAAGGCGAGTTCCCAAACTCTTCTGCAAGCTGCGCCAAAAGTGTGATGTGAATCTTGAATCCCTGTCCGAGGTGATGCTGACTGGCACACCGTGAAGCCTGACGATCTGCCTGAGATACATCTCTGCTAACTGCGCCGTCGACTGTCCAACTCTGAATGGAAGAAAGTGTGCCACCTTGGTAAGCCTGTCCACAATTACCCAAATAGCATCTCTGCCGGCCGGAGATCTGGGCAATCCGGTCACGAAATCCATGGTTATATGTTCCCATTTCCATTCTGGGATCGGTAAGGGTTGAAGAAGTCCAGCGGGCCTCTGATGTTCAGCTTTAACCTGTTGGCAAACCAAACACCGAGAGACAAACCGGGCTATCTCCCTCTTCATGCCATTCCACAAAAAATGCTGACGAATATTAAGGTACATCTTCGTACCACCCGGATGAATAGAATACTGCGAACTGTGGGCTTCTGCCATGACTTCCTGTCTGATATCTCTACTAGGTACACAAAGACGAGTGCCGTGCCGAAGGGTACCGTCTTCATGGATACATAACTCTGGCCTTCTTCCTGCTTCACACTCTGTTTCTGAGTCGCTGAAGCTTGGAATCTGCTGACTGCGCTATCCGGATCCTCTCAACTATGCTGGACTGAACCTGTAGACTGGCCATCAATGCCACACTGGTAGGAAGAACCACTTCAATCCCCATCTTCTGAAGATCTGCCAATAATTCTGGTTGCGCCGTCAGGAAATAAACTCCGGCTCTCCTGCTCAATGCATCTGCTACAACGTTGGCCTTCCCGGGATGATACTGCAAATCCACATCATAATCCACCAGTAGCTCAAGCCATCTTCTCTGCCGTATATTAAGGTCCTTCTGGGTGAAAACATACTTCAGGCTCTTATGATCAGTAAAGATCTCCACTCTATTTCTGTATAAGTAGTGTCTCCACAACTTCAAAGCAAACACTACCGCCGCCAATTCCAAGTCGTGGGTCGGGTAATTCGTCTCTTGATCACGAAGTTGACGTGATGCATAAGATATTACCTTCCCATGCTGCATCAAGACACACCCCAATCCTCTGCTTGAAGCGTCGCAATAAACTGTGAATCCTCCGGTCCCATCTGGAAGGGTGAGAATGGGAGCCGTTATCAAATCTCGCTTCAGCTTCTCAAATGATTCCTGACACTCTGCTGTCCAAACAAACGGCACATCCTTGCGGGTCAACTGGGTCATCGGCGCTGAAATCCTTGCAAAATCTGAAACGAACCGCCGGTAGTAGCCGGCCAATCCAAGGAAGCTACGAACCTCTGCCACTGAGCTGGGTACCGGCCATGACTCGATAGCCACAATCTTCTGGGGATCCACTTCCACTCCTCCTCGGGTAATGATGTGACCCAAGTACGAAATACGATCGAGCCAGAACTCGCATTTACTGAACTTGGCGTACAACTGATGCTCCCTAAGCGTCGGAAGGATGACTCTGAGATGTTGCTCATGCTCTGCTTCACTCTTGCTGTAGACCAGGATGTCATCTAGGAACACGATCATAAATTGGTCCAAGTAAGGCATGAAAATGCGATTCATGAGGTCCATGAATATTGCCGGCGCATTGGTCGCTCCAAAGGGCATAACAAGGAACTCCCAATGTCCATACCTCGATCTGAATGCTGTCTTCGGATGTCCTGCTCTATGACTCTGATCTGGTGGTAACCCGACCGCAAATCGATCTTCGAGAATACTGAAGCCCCTCTGAGCTGATCAAACAAGTCATCTATCATCGGAAGAGGATATCTGTCTTGATTGTCACCGAATTCAAGGTACGATAATCAACACATAGCCTGGACGTACCATCCTTCTTTTTCACAAGAAGCATCGGGGCTCCCCAAGGCGATCCACTCGCATGGATGAATCCCTTGGTCCTCAGTTCTTTAATCATCTTGTATAAAATCTCCAATTCTGAAGGCGCCATCCTGTAGACTCGCTCTGATACTGGTGCTGTCCCAGGAATCAAGTCTATAGTGAACTCAATCTCCCGCTCTGGCGGCATCCCTGGAAGCTCCTCTGGAAAGATATCTGGAAACTCTTCAACTATCCGGGGCAACTGCACTACTGCTACTGCAATCCGCAATGCTGGGGGAGATGGCTCCACTGCGCCTCTGAAAACGAAAACTCTGGCTCGCCGGGGATACTAAAGATAACTCTGCCAATATGGCAGTCTATCCTGGCATACTGGTTCCTCAACCAATCCATGCCTAGGACTACATCATAGTCTGCCATAGGAAACTCTATGAATTTAGCGGGGGACTCCCTACCGCTAACTACGATCCGACACGAGGAAAACACTCGATCTACTGCCACAAGACCATTACCAGTAAGTATATTGAGCCTCACTGATAATGACTCGGGCTCCAATCCTATCCGTGTCGCGAATCTTGCAGACATGAATGAATGCGATGCACCAAATCAAATAATACAGACGCTGGAGAGAAGTTGACGAAAATAGTACCTGCCACAACCTCACCTGGTGCAACTTCTTCTTCCATAGCCATCATCATGGCCTGACCTTGTCCTCTGGCTGCTGGTCCCCTCTGCTGGAAACCTCTCTGCCTATTCTGGGTCTGAGCTTGGGCTTGTGCATACTGCTGGGGTGTTGTTGCTGGAATACCTGAGACTGAGGCGGCAAGGGCCTCGAAGACTGATACTGCTGCTGCTGAACTGGTGCTGGGGCCGGTCCTCTCACCGAAGAGCTAGAAGGGTTGGATGCTGATGAACCACCCCTATTCGGGCAAGCCCCAATCCTATGATCTGCTGCTCCACAAGCCGGGCACAATCCCTGCGCCCTACGACAGTCTGCCACCACATGCCCTGGCTTCCCGCAATGAGAACATCCCATCGCGGAAGTCTGCTTCTGCTTCTGCTGCTGCGGGTACGTCGGGGTCGAATGCTGAACCGACGTTACTGAGGTCGCCCGCTCGGAGTTCCAATGGTCAATCCCCTAGCTGCCGGAGCTGGAGCTGATGATTGGTGCATCTGACTATGGGACCGCTTCCTACCTCCGGTCCTATCCACGATCCTCTGGGAGGTATACTTATGCCTCCTAGCTGCTCTCAAGACCGCATCGAACGTCTGGTGCTCGAACTGCTCAACCCCAATAAGATCTCCAAATGTAGCCCCTGCTGGAACCGCTGGTCCCTATCAAACTCGGTCGCCACCAAGGTGGGAGCAAACCTACTTAGTCTAGAAAACTCCGATGCATAACTGTCGACTGATCTGCCTCCTTGCTTCAAGTTGGTAAATCTGGTCTGCAGGTCGTACCGAGCCACAACATCAAAGTACTTCGTCTGGAATCTCTCCCTAAATACCGCCCAAGCAATGGGTGCCACTAATCCCATGGCCTGCGCCGCCCACCAATTGCGAGCTAAATCCAACAACTGCAGGCGTACCACCGCCACCTTCTCATTCTCAGGTGTCCTGGCTGCTTCCAGAATCACCTCGGTATCCTGAAGCCATGCATCCGCGGCAATCGCATCCTCGGTGCCGTCGAAGAAAGGAGGGTTCAATCGCTTGAAACTGTTCGCCGCCTGGTTTCCTGGATGTCCGCCTCGGGTCAAAGCATCTTGAACTGTCTGGTACAGGGCGTCGCTTCGACGATCCTGGGAAGCTATCAAGGTTATGATGAGGCCTACTAAGGTACCATCATCTGACTCTGCGGGCTGGACGGGCCGAACTGGTGACTCTCCTCCAGTAGGCACAACTCTGGAGGCTACCTCGGAATGCTGGGCTTGATCTCCGGGTTGCTGCTGGTCCACGGGAGGTGCTCCTCCTTGCTGATCGGCAGGGTCAGGTACAGTACCGCTGAGGAAGACGACACAGGGAAACAATAAGGAAGGACCAGGACAGATCAACGATATAAGCATGAAATCAGGGCAAGAATTTCAGGGATTTAGAAATACGGGCGGAGATCAATGGCGAATACTGATTGAGACATCTATTCGGTAAACCCTCATATTTCTTGATTGACAAGACCTGCATGGGCCACCACTTAAACCATGTCATGCCCCAGAACCAGAATACTGGAGAGCGGGGGCAGACATAGCCAGCTACGTATATTGAAATGGAAACCACCTCGATATACGGTCACGGCTGTCTAGATATGTGAGGGTTTTCCACAATCCAACAGTCTCTTATGGTCATGAACAAGCCTAGTGTCTCAATCACCACAAATAAGTAAAGTCGCAAGATGTATGATCATTAAATATACAATAATGAGGCGTCCCAAATATTACATATTCAGCTGATCATGAAGCTAGTCGTTACAAAATGTTAGGACTAGCAAGAGTTTAGTCATACATGAT
>JANAVB010019800.1:25253386-25480886 GCA_029216955.1 Iris pallida
TACCATAGACCTACTGTAACTGTACTCTTAAGGTATCGAAAGATACACTTAACAGCGGTCATGTGTGATTCCTTAGGATTTGCTTGATATCTAGCACATAGGCAAACGCTAAACATAATATCAGGGCGACTAGCAGTTAAATAAAGTAGACTGCCTATCATACCTCGATACTTACGTTGATCAACAGGTTTGTCGCTTTCATCTGGTTCTAGTTTGGTCATAGTAGCCATTGGGGTGTTGATTGGTTTGACGTTGTCAAGATCAAATTTCTTCAGCATGTCCTTTGTATACTTTGACTGACAGATGAAAGTTCCATTTGATGTTTGTTTGACTTGCAGTCCAAGAAAGTAATTGAGCTCTTTCATCATGCTCATTTCAAACTCGGTCTACATACACTTAGCAAAATCTTGACAGAGAGTTTCATCAGTAGAACCAAATATAATATCATCAACGTAAATTTGCACTAAGAGAATGGTGTCTTTGAAAGATTTTATAAAGAGTGTAGTATCAACTTTCCCTTTTGAAAAACCTTTTTTAAGCAAGAAATTGCTTAACCTTTCATACCAAGCTCTAGGGGCTTGTTTGAGGCCATATAGCACATTCTTGAGTTTGAAAACATGGTCGAGAAATTTGTGATTTTTAAAGACAGGGGGTTGTTTTACAAAAACTTCCTCCTTAATAAATCCATTCAAGAAAGCATTTTTCACATCCATTTGAAACAATTTAAAGTTTTGAAAATTAACAAATGCACAAAGCATCCGAATGGATTCAAGTCTTGCAACAGGAGCATACGTCTCATCGTAGTCGATACCTTCCTCTTGGTTGTATCCTTGAGCTATTAGACGAGCTTTGTTGCGTGTAACTGAACCATCTTCATTTACTTTGTTACGAAAAACCCATTTCGTACCAATAATCGAGTGATTAGCTGGCCTAGGAACGGGTTCCCAAACTTGGCTCCTTTCGAATTGGTTGAGTTCTTCTTGCATGGCAGAAATCCAAAACTCATCATTAAAAGCTTCTAAAATATTTTTCGGCTCAATTTGTGAAATAAAGGCAGTACTAGCAATGGAGTCTCTTAATGATGATCTAGTACTTACTCTGCGTGAAACCTCTCCTATAACCAAATTTTCTGGATGTGACGGCTTGAAAGAGAATTTCTTTGGCAAGCCCTCCAGAGAATTGGTTTTAGTGGTGCATTCATTGGAGTAGAAGTTGATGGCTCAACATCATCATCAAGAGTAGCTGCTGCACTGTTATCCTCATCGAAAGTCACATTTGTAGACTCTTCCACAATTAATGAGCGTTTGTTGAATACTCTATATCCCTTGCTCTTGGCCGCATAGCCAAGAAATATACCATCGTCAGCTTTGGCATCAAATTTGTCTAAGTTGTCTTTGGTGTTAAGGATAAAACATCGACAACCAAAAACTTGAAAATATGAAACGTTTGGAGTTCTTCCAAACCAAAGCTCATAGGGTGTTTTCTTCGTAATAGGACGAATGAGTACCCTATTTAAAATATGGCACGCTGTACTGACAGCTTCAGCCCAAAAATATTTCGGAAGAGAGAATTTATTTAACATGACTCTAGCCATATCGCCAAGAGTCCTATTCTTCCGCTCCATAACACCATTTTGTTGAGGAGTTCTTGGACAAGAAAACTCATGATTAAAACAATTTAAATCACACAACTTTTCAAAATCAGTATTTTCGAATTCGCCTCCATGATCACTTCGGATTCGAGTAATCATGTAGCCTTTTTCGTTTTGAGCCTTTTTAGCAAATATTTTGAAAACAGAAATGGTATCACTTTTGTTTGTAAGAAAGAAAACCCAAGTAAATCTCGAAAAGTCATCTACTATAACAAAAGCGTAGAGTTTTCCACCAAGACTGGCTACTCTACTAGGACCAAATAAATCTATATGAAGTAATTACAAGGGTCTAGTAGTACTTACAGAGTTTATGGAATGAAATGAGGACTTGGTTGCCTTATTTAACTTACATTCGGCACATACAGTATCCTTTTTGAATGTGATGTCGGGCAAGCCTCTAACTAGCTTCTTAGTCGATAGTCTGGATATAGTATCCATATTGGCATGACCAAGATGCTGGTGCCACAATAATCTCTCATCCTTGTGAGCATAGAGACATCTTCCTGCACTGTTAGTATCTCTAGATAGTTAGAAAATATAAATATTATCCTCTCTTATCCCTTCAAAAGCGATGTCTCCCGTTAACCTATCATAAATATAGCATTTATTTTGTCCAAAGTTAATATCATATCCATGATCAGCAAGATGACTAATGCTGAGCAGGTTATGCTTTAACTCGGTCACTAGGCAGACATCCTTTATTACAGGAGAAGGAGGATGACCAATAGTACAATTACCTATAATATACCCTTTTAGGTTGTTGCCGGAGGATACATATCCTTCTCTCTTCATTGATAGTGATGCGAAAAGATTTGCGTCTTCCGTCATATGCCGCGAGCATCCACTATCGAGAATCCACTTACTCTTAGTTGAGGAGGGAAGGTCCACCTACATCAAGAGTAGATGTGACCTTTGGTACCCAATTTCTTGAGGGTCCTGAAAAGTTAGTTTTTGGCAACCATGCATATATATTCATATATACTAATCTCCTAACTCTACATTGTGGTGAGATGTGTCCATGTAATCCACAATAGGTATATATAGCATTCCTATTTATATTAGGAGCATGTTGATGATGTCTATATGTAGCATGATAAGAGTGATGTGGAGTAGTAGCATGGTAAGAGTGACGTGGAGTAGCATGATAATGACTATATGTGGTAACATGATGATGATTATACCTATATGCAGTATGGTGGTGATTTTGTTTATGTGCAACATAGTGATGATTATATCTATGTGTAGCATGGTGGTTATGTGTCATATTAGACTGATAGTTATGAGAATAGTTTCTACGTGCATGTGGTTTTTGTGCTTTATGGAAGTGAGTGTACATGTAAGCATGTTTGCGTGCTGCAGGTGGATGTCGTTGTAACACCCAGTTTTCCAAATAAGGGTAATTTTGAAATTTTGTAATTATAATTATTATTTATTGATAATTATTTCATATTATAATTTTTGGTGATTTTTAATTATTTTTAAACTATTTAAATCAATGACTTGTGGTTTTGACGTTTTGCTAGTGAAACCCTAGAGACTGTTTGACCTAGAGCCTAACCATGTGATTATGATATTTTAATGTCATTTTTGGCCTAAGGATATTTTTGCATTTGACCTCTTTGAATTATTTTGATATTATTTTATTATTTATGATATTGTTTTGGGGTTATTTGAGTCGAGTTCGAATTTCAACTCAATCCGACTTGAAACGGAGACCCGGGGGTAGTTTGACTCTAGTGGGACCCACACACTAGTTAGACATGACCCACATGATATTAATTTTAGTCCACATGATAGAAATATTTTAGTTAGAGGTTAGACTAATTATTATGGATAAGGTTAGTGTGATTAGAGACTTTAGAATGACTAATTTAGCCCCAACCAATTAGCCCTTTCCTAATACTCATAGAATAGGTTAGTGGGGGCATTTTGGACCTTACCATAATAGGACAAATTGCCCCATATGGCCAGCCACTTTGGGAGAGGATAGGCTCAAGTTCATTTCATTATTCTCATCCACACTCTCTCATTTGTTCTTCCCCAAATTCCTAGAGAGCAATCCCTAGCAATTTCTTCACCAAATCCTTCCATTTCGCCACCAAATCTTCTTCTTTCCTTCTCCATTCTAGCCAAGGAGGAATCTACCCAAGTTTGGGAGGATTCGGAGCTCGTTCGTGTCCTTTTGGAATCTCTACGTGTCGGTGTCGCTCCGGGAAGGCTTTTCTTCGATTCGATCTACCGGGAGGTATAAATCCCTTCTCCTTTTCATTTTTTCATGCATATAGGTCTGTTTTGAACCCATAGGAATGACCCCCATGGTTGTATCTCCATTTGTGTCTATTTTGTGTCCATTTGGAGGTCATAGGAGTGTCCTTTGTGTTGTGGTTGTGTCCATGTGGAAAAACCCCAAATTTGGACACACTATGTGTTGTTGTTATGTATGAATGAATTATTACATGTTTAATCTCATATTTTTGTATTGGAGATGTGTTCTATAGTGTCTCATATATATATATTAGTGTAGAGAGTGAGTTCTTGATATATTATGTTATATACTTGTGTTCTTTTGTCTCAAACTACCCAAATCCGTCATGATTTTTATCCACATTTTTAATTTCAGCCCTAACTTAGAAATGTCATAACTTCTAGCTCAAAGCTCGGTTTAATCTCCTATTTTTTTTAAAAAAAGTGTATTGAAGTTAGATTTCCAAAAACATGTATTAATAGGCCTAATTCTTTCTATAACTTTCTGAAGAATTATTTGAGTGTCAGCTGTACGAAAGACAAACGCGTTCTCGGTGTTTTCGCGATTTCGGGAGTTTCCGGAAACGAAAACGCGATCCGTTTGAAGTTTCGGAAAGCTAACACATAGATCTATAACATACTTTAATCCTAGATTTTAATTCATGCTGAGATGGTACAGTATTGATTATTAGTAGGAGTTACTATTCGGCATATGCATTTTGTGCACCCTTGTGTGTAATATAATGTTCTATTTGATTTTAACCCATGTTAATGTATATACATTATGTAATTAAATAGAGAATGCAAGCATGAGTAAATGTTTAAATAAATGATGTATGAGGTGTAAGTATCCTATCTAATGTAAGCATGTATAAGTATGACTTGTAATGAATATGTAGGTTCCATAGTATGTAATGTATGGTGCATATAGTAGTGCAAGCGAATAAATGAATGATGAATGAATGCAAGCATGAATGTAATATAATAATAGATGTAATGTATGCAATATACAAGTTAATGAGATGTAATGTTCTATGTTAACACAAATCCTATATTACCTCATGTACCCCTTACACTATGTTGACACTATCATACTTGACACTTTGTTCACTTACACTTTGACACTCTTTGATATGTATACACTAGGTATGCCCATTTAACCCTCACTTGCCCCTTTGCCATGTTCACATACACACACATAGCCTCTTAAATAAGTATTTATGAATATGGTTAACTTAGCTATGTATGTATATTATATATATGTTAGCATATTGTGTTGTAATATATAAGTTTATATAACCATTTGAAATGCCATGATTATAGACCTAATATTGAATACCAATATATGCATGTGTATATATGTGTAGACATATATAGCTTAAAGTAATAGATTACCTAGTGTATATCCAATGTGAATTCTTGTCTATTTGAGTATTGAATAATTGCATGCTATATAGAGTTGGGTGTATGTTGGCTTGTATAGCCTTGTATTGATGTGTGCTTGCTAGGATAGTCTTGGTTAGGCCTAGTAAGACTTGCTGGGTTAGGACATGACCTAGTTTGACCTAGTTTGACTAGTGCAGTTGACCAGAGTTGACCAAGGGTTGACTTTGGTCTAGATTGACCTAGAATCATGTAGAATGCATAGTAGAACTTTATATTGTAATTTTGGACTTGTGCTGTTCTGATTAGGAGCCAGACACCTCTCATCGGACAGTATATTTACTTTGGACATTCAGACATCAGGCGAGTACATTCTCTGATAGTTCTCTCATTTACTTGTCAATTACTGTACTTCAATTCTAGTTAGTTGTATGCGATTCTCTGTTACAACACGTGTGGATATTTCTAGATTCATGTATACGACACACTTTTATTTTCTGGCCTCTATTACTGGTATCATCTCTACTACTGGAATCACCTATTGGAATTATTTAACTGGAATCATTTTTACTGGAATCATTTACTGGAATCATTTACTGGTATCATTATATTTTGGCTGGACTCATCTTGAATTATTGTGTCATAATTCTGGATTCACTTGCTGGGAGGGGAAATACTAGAGTAAGACATGTAGACATACCCTATTTCTGGAATCACCCTTTTGCTGGAATCATACTGGAATGATAGCCATCTCACACCCGGCCAGGTGTATGATGTGCCGGATTACCTATAGCCATTTATATGTCGATTTCGGTATTTTAAAACACACTGCTAGAGTATAGGCTGGACTCACCCTGGAATCATTGATCACTATAACTGGAATCGTCCCTTACTGGATTCATCTTGTATGAGATTCATCCTGTACTGGACTTACATTAGAGTTACACTTGTCTACATTGTTGTCTGGACTTTATATCATATTACCCTGGTTCAGCTAGTTCTATTTTTACAGTCTTTATTGCTATAATTCTTCTCTTGTTTAGTTATTTTCTTTCCTTGCACTTTATTTGTCTTTCTTACCATCACCTGAATATAAACTGCCATTTTCATCAGTACAACTGTCTATAACTGCTTTATAGTTCTCTGTCATTTACTTGGGTTTTTTAGATGAGATGTGCTCGTTCCTGTCCTGACTGGACCTGTTGATAAATTTTACAGATAGCCTGGAGGTTGCCTGCTAGCCTAGAGGAGACACAGTAGAGGTTGTATAGTTAGTTATTTCAGTTGTATTGAGTTGTATTTATTATATGGATTACTGTATTGAGCTTTGAGATATTTTCTGAGTTTATATCTTAGACACTTAGACTTCTATCTGCTGTATCTCTTTGGATTTCACATTTTATCTATCTACCATTATGCTCTACCTTAGATGTGATTGAGTTTACATTCTACCATGTCACCCCCATTCGGGGAGTATAAACTGTTTAGTCTTATACTGTTAGATGCATTGAGACCTAGGACAGCGTTCTACCGCCGACACTGCGGCGTAGGCTGGACGTTGTTACGTTCTCGTGCCCTAACTCTAGGGTGCGGGTCGTGACACGTTTTTAGTGGTGGCCCATGCAGGTCGAGTTTATGTAGTGGTATTCGAACTAGAGTATCACTACAGCCTGCAGTAGGATTAGGATATTTTTGGAGGTACTCAATCACATTAGAAAAAACTCTTAATCCGATTTCTTTTGTCTAAAATTGTTGCTTATTGACTTCCCTTGAATATAAACTGTTCTCCTTTGAATTTTCGCTTCATTCTCAGAAATTGCTTCTTGTTTTGATCTGTCTTCATGATGGTTATGAAGATACGATCTCATCGCTTCGGTTCGGGGGATACTATCGAGAGGCTGGCCACCTCTCGTCCTGTTCATCAGGGCTTCGAGACCGCAGCTTCTGTTGTGCCGACTCAGGTTGGCATTTTTGCTACATTGGAGGTGCACCTCCGTCTGTACAGAGACTTTTTCCTTCATTTTCGGTTTCTCTCGGCAGCAGCGATTCATGCAGCATCAGCAGCAGAGATTTGTGCAGTATCAGCATCAGGCTGGAGGAAACCAGCAGGGCGAGCTATCGTCAGGACAGTCGAGGATGCACAGACCGTTGGAGATCTTGCTGCAAGTTCCGTTCTTCTCAATTCCTTTCCCGCAATTGTCTTTTATAATTACCTTAAAATCCGATTCCATCTGTTCCTTGTTGATTGATTAATTTTGTCATGTTACTCTTTTGTTGTGTTTGTTTTTCTTCTGAGAAAATCATATGGGCTAGGTCGCCTAAATCATGGGATCTAGAATCCTCGATAGTCGTGTTAGTTGGCATAGTGAGGACATGTAGTCAGATTTTGGATGTATTCTCGGGTATGAGAATTTAAGGTTTTTGCCGTCGCATGCGGCAGTGCGAAAATTTTAAATACCATGAACCTAGAGGTACATACCTTAGTCAAGGACTCTGTGATTATCGTAGCCTTGCTCACTAGCATGATGAAGACTCTGGACAACATGATTTTGGACAGACGCATATGATTAACAAATTGTATCTTGAGAAGGTTTAAACATCATACCCTTTTGATTGTTATAAATGACTTAGGAGTAGGGATATTTAGTTTTGTAGAGCTTATTCATAGGTAGTTCCTTCATAGTATAATGGTATGATGACTTGTAGAGTGTCTGTACCCTAGAGGTGATAGTTAGCATTGGTATTAGAATAGTAACCCATTGCAGATAATTCTCCTGTTATTTATAATACCAACCAGTTACACATAGGATGTTAGTATGCCTTACAGCCTTGATGACTATTACTACTTTCCCTTACCTTTTCCAGTGAGGCACCCATGACCAGAGCCTGCCTTTGAGTATAGTTGTAGTTTCACCTAAGACCGAGATGTCTATTTGTATAGATAGATTGCAGATGATATTGGCATATGGGATATAGGTTAGTTGGTATCTATAGGCCATTGTTGTATAGGGTTATAAACATGTTGTTTAGCCTATACTTGGTTCAGTTTTTCATTTTAGTTAAGTTCTCTTCGTGTTGAGTTCCTTTGTGTTGATCACCTTTATAGGCAGTGTGCAGACCCTTCACTAGATACCATGTCCCCTTGATTCAGACCATTCATCCTTAGCCTAGTTCTAAGCATTGTTTCAGACCCTTATAAGTTTAGTCTGCCTTAACCCTTGGTTGATCAGTCATGTATATATATATAGATGATATACTTAGAATATATGTGATGGGTTGTTGTTCTTGAGCATATATATATATGTGGCATTTGGTATTCATGTGCTTAGCTTGTAGGTATTTAGTTATAGGTGACTTGATAGGATTGGGAAGTTAAGAGCTAGTCTATTATAGAGTTTCTCTTTTGCTAAATTTTAGTTGCCAACACCTAGATAGCTAGCATAGGTAAAACCCTAAGAAGTTGACCAGTTGATGACCAAGTACTTGGATGTTGAGAAATTGACTAGTGATTGACCCTTGACTATGTTTGACCTAGAAGGGGGTGCGATCATCTTAATTTCGAGGACGAAATTTTTATAAGGTGGGTATGATCGTAACACTCAGTTTTTTAAATAAGGGTAATTTTAAAATTTTGTAATTATAATTATTATTTATTGATAATTATTTTATATTATAATTTTTGGTGATTTTTAATCATTTTTAAACTATTTAAATCAATGACTTGTGGTTTTGACGTTTTGCTAGTGAAACCCTAGAGACTGTTTGACCTAGAGCCTAACCATGTGGTTATGATATTTTAATGTCATTTTTGGCCTAAGAATATTTTTGCATTTGACCTCTTTGAATTATTTTGATATTATTTTATTATTTATGATATTGTTTTGGGGTTATTTGAGTCGAGTTCGAATTTCAACTCAATCTGACTTGAAACGGAGACCCGGGGGTAGTTTGACTCTAGTGGGACCCACACACTAGTTAGGCATGGCCCACATGATATTAATTTTAGTCCACATGATAGAAATATTTTAGTTAGAGGTTAGACTAATTATTATGGATAAGGTTAGTGTGATTAGAGACTTTAGAATGACTAATTTAGCCCCAACCAATTAGCCCTTTCCTAATACTCATAGAATAGGTTAGTGGGGGCATTTTGGACCTTACCATAATAGGACAAATAGCCCCATATGGCCAGCCACTTTGGGAGAGGATAGGCTCAAGTTCATTTCATTATTCTCATCCACACTCTCTCTCTTGTTCTTTTCCAAATTCCTGGAGAGCAATCCCTAGCAATTTCTCCACCAAATCCTTCCATTTTGCCACCAAATCTTCTTCTTTCCTTCTCCATTCTAGCCAAGGAGGAAGCTACCCAAGTTTGGGAGGATTCGGAGCTCGTTCGTGTCCTTTTGGAATCTCTACGTGTCGGTGTCGCTCCGGGAAGGCTTTTCTTCGATTCGATCTACCGGGAGGTATAAATCCCTTCTCCTTTTCATTTTCTCATGCATATAGGTCTGTTTTGAACCCATAGGAATGATCCCCATGGTTGTATCTCCATTTGTGTCCATTTCGTGTCCATTTGGAGGTCATAGGAGTGTCCTTTGTGTTGTGGTTGTGTCCATGTGGAAAAACCCCAAATTTGGACACACTATGTGTTGTTGTTATGTATGAATGAATTATTACATGTTTAATCTCATATTTTTGTATTGGAGATGTGTTCTATAGTGTCTCATATATATATATATATATTAGTGTAGAGAGTGAGTTCTTGATATATTATGTTATATACTTGTGTTCTTTTGTCTCAAACTACCCAAATCCGTCATGATTTTTATCCACGTTTTTAATTTCAGCCCTAACTTAGAAATGTCATAACTTCTAGCTCAAAGCTCGATTTAATCTCCCGTTTTTTTTAAAAGAAGTGTATTGAAGTTAGCTTTCCAAAAATATGTATTTATAGGTCTAATTCTTTCTATAACTTTCTGGAGAATTATTTGAGTGTCAGCTGTACGAAAGACAAACGCGTTCTCGGTGTTTTTGCGATTCCGGGAGTTTTCGGAAACGAAAACGCGATCCGTTTGAAGTTTCGGAAAGCTAACACATAGATCTATAACATACTTTAATCCTAGATTTTAATTCATACTGAGATGGTACAGTATTGATTATTAGTAGGAGTTACTATTCGGCATATGCATTTTGTGCACCCTTGTGTGTAATATAATGTTCTATTTGATTTTAACCCATGTTAATATATATACATTATGTAATTAAATAGAAAATGCAAGCATGAGTAAATGTTTAAATAAATAATGTATGAGGTGTAAGTATCCTATCTAATGTAAGCATATATAAGTATGGCTTGTAATGAATATGTAGGTTCCATAGTATGTAATGTATGGTGCATATAGTAGTGCAAGAGAATAAATGAATGATGAATGAATGCAAGCATGAATGTAATGTAATAATAGATATAATGTATGCAATATACAAGTTAGTGAGATGTAATATTCTATGTTAACACAAATCCTATATTACCTCATGTACCCCTTACACTATGTTGACACTGTCACACTTGACACTTTGTTCACTTACACTTTGACACTCTTTGATATGTATGCACTAGGTATGCCCATTTAACCCTCACTTGCCCCTTTGCCATGTTCACATACACATACATAGCCTCTTAAATAAGTATTTATGAATATGGTTAACTTAGCTATGTATGTATATTATATATATGTTAGCATATTGTGTTGTAATATATAAGTTTATATAACCATTTGAAATGCCATGATTATAGACCTAATGTTGAATACCAATATATGCATGTGTATATATGTGTAGACATATATAGCTTAAAGTAATAGATTACCTAGTGTATATCCAATGTGAATTCTTGTCTATTTGAGTATTGAATAATTGCATGCTATATAGAGTTGGGTGTATGTTGGCTTGTATAGCCTTGTATTGATGTGTGCTTGCTAGGATAGTCTTGGTTAGGCCTAGTAAGACTTGCTGGGTTAGGACATGACCTAGTTTGACCTAGTTTGACTAGTGCAGTTGACCAGAGTTGACCAATGGTTGACTTTGGTCTAGATTGACCTAGAATCATGTAGAATGCATAGTAGAACTTCATATTGTCATTTTGGACTTGTTGTGACTTGTGCTGTTCTGATTAGGAGCCAGACACCTCTCATCGGACAGTATATTTACTTTGGACATTCAGACATCAGGCGAGTACATTCTCTGATAGTTCTCTCATTTACTTGTCAATTACTGTACTTCAATTCTAGTTAGTTGTATGCGATTCTCTGTTACAACACGTGTGAATATTTTTGGATTCATGTATACGACACATTTTTATTTTTTGGCCTCTATTACTGGTATCATCTCTACTACTGGAATCACCTACTGGAATCATTTAACTGGAATCATTTTTACTGGAATCATTTACTGGAATCATTTACTGGTATCATTATATTTTGGCTGGACTCATCTTGAATCATTGTGTCGTAATTCTGGATTCACTTGCTGGGAGGGGAAATACTAGAGTAAGACATGTAGACATACCCCATTTCTGGAATCACCCTTTTGCTGGAATCATACTGGAATGATAGCCATCTCACACCCGGCCAGGTGTATGATGTGCCGGATTACCTATAGCCATTTACATGTCGATCTCGGTATTTTAAAACACACTGCTAGAGTATAGGCTGGATTCACCCTGGAATCATTGATCACTATAACTGGAATCGCCCCTTACTGGATTCATCTTGTATGAGATTCATCCTGTACTGGACTTACATTGGAGTTACACTTGTCTACATTGTTGTCTGGACTTTATATCATATTACCCTGGTTCAGCTAGTTCTATTTTTACAGTCTTCATTGCTATGATTCTTCTCTTGTTTAGTTATTTTCTTTCCTTGCACTTTATCTGTCTTTCTTACCATCACCTGAATATAAACTGCCATTTTTATCAATACAACTGTTTATAACTGCTTTATAGTTCTCTGTCATTTACTTGGGTTTTCTAGATGAGATGTGCTCGTTCCTGTCCTGACTGGACCTGTTGATAAATTTTACAAATAGCCTGGAGGTTGCCTGCTAGCCTAGAGGAGACACAGTAGAGGTTGTATAGTTAGTTATTTCAGTTGTATTGAGTTGTATTTATTATATGGATTACTGTATTGAGCTTTGAGATATTTTTTGAGTTTGTATCTTAGACACTTAGACTTCTATCTGCTGTATCTCTTTGGATTTCACGTTTTATCTATCTACCATTATGCTCTACCTTAGATGTGATTGAGTTTACATTCTGCCATGTCACCCCCATTCGGGGAGTATAAACTGTTTAGTCTTATACTGTTAGATGCATTGAGACCTAGGACAGCGTTCTACCGCCGATACTGCGGCGTAGGCTGGGCGTTGTTACGTTCTCGTACCCTAACTCTAGGGTGCGGGTCGTGAAAGTCGTATTTGACTAGTTTGAGTAGTGTTGTGCCTTGTGTGTGTCTCATGTGATTGGGTTTGAGGTTGAGCAACCTGTTTTTCCAATCTAGTCTCTAATTTCTTAGAGACAGCCTGCAGTTCACTAATCTTAGTATTCAAACCACAAATCTTAGTAATAGAGATCTTGTGTCTATTCTTTTCTTCAGCAAGTTCAGTGTTGAGTGCTGTGATCTCTTGTGTTTGTTTTTCAATACGTGCTTCGGCATCATGTAGGCTTAATTTAAGCTTAGACACCTCATTTGTGACTTCCGTGGGTGAAGTGTCTCTAATATTATCAAGCAATGAAGAGAGTCTTTGAATCTCGACTTCATAACTTTTGATCTTCTCTTTGGCGTGTTTATATTTACCAATGACTTTCTTGTGGTCATTGAGTAAATCATTGAATGCATCGCCAAGTTCATCAAAAGTGAAATCATCGAGAGTTTCGCTTGTTACCTTGTCGGATGTTGCCATTAGGCATACATTGGCAGTGTCTTGAGGAGAGTCCTTTTCTTCCTCGGAGTCACTAGTTTCACTTTCATGCCAAATGTTTGTGTTGGCATATTTCCTTGAGGAAGCCTTCTTGTATGGTTTCTCATATCGGTTGCTTTTCTTTGCGAATGGACAGTCTTTTCGGACGTGTCCAGTCTTCTTGCAGCCGTAGCATGTTGGCTCTTCTTCGTCATCTTCTTGTGGTTCCTTCTTTCTTCGATTGAAGCGAAGGAATTTCTTGAAGTTGCGGACAAGGAGAGCTTGATCATCACCTTCCGAATTGTCGTCATCCGTCTTTTCAGGATCAGCTCTTCGATGGTGCGCTTTAAGGGCAATCTCCTTTGCCTTAGGAGCATGCTCTTCGAAGTCTTTGAGGTCAAGCTCATGAGTCATCAGCTTTCCCATCAAAATCTCCATAAACATTGTAGTGAGATCATTTCCTTCTATGATGGCTGTCACCTTAGGGTTCCAAATCTTTGGTAGCCCCCGAAGTATCTTGCGGATCTTCTCGTGATTTGTATATTGTTTGTCGAGAGAAGATAAGGGGTTGATGATGTCGAGGAATCTTGTAATCATTTGTGTGATCGTCTCATTTGGCTTCATCTTGAAAGCCTCATATTCTTGAGTGAGACGACTTATTTTTGACTCCTTGACTTGGGTGGTTTCTTTATGCGTCACTTCTAGAAGTCTCCATACTTCATGAGAGGTGGTGCATGTTGAGACCCTGTTAAACTCATTCCTGTCTATTGCACAAAATAAAGCATTAATAGCTCTCGCGTCTAGACTTGCCTGTTTCTCGTCAGAATATTTGTCGTAGGGTTTCTCAACGAGATCACCATTGACAACTATCATGGCGGGCTTTTTGTAACCATCGGTGACAATGGTCCACAGGTCGAAGTCTAGCGACTTGAGATAAAAACTCATCTTTGTTTTCCAATAGGTGTAGTTTGTTCCATCAAATAGGGGAGGCCTATGAGTGGACTGTCCTTCACCATGATTGGAAAGCATGGGTTGAGTGGTTGCCATGGATCAGCTCTAGGATGTTAGTCCTTGATAAGAGAACCGAGCTCTGATACCAATTGAAGTACTAGTTGGCAACTCTAGAGGGGGGTGAATAGAGTTTATATCAGAAATGATCAATTAAAAATTTAAACTCTCTTCACCAACTAAATAATCAGAGTAAAATAAATGCGGAAATAAAGAGTAGAGAGCAAGCACAAACACAACAAGATTTTTAACCTGGTTTCCCTCGTGGAGGACTAGTCCAGGCCTGAGAACTCTAGCTCAGGATTGAAATCCACTATTTGTGAAATAGGGTTACAACCACGTGCCTTTTCACAGAAGAGCACGCCAAACTTCTTTCAATGATCGCTTTGGCGAAACTTGGACTTTTCCAAGTGGCTTACAACTTCTTGCACTTCAAACTTCAAGCTGGATTGTACCGAGAAACTTGGACGGTTGGGAAGTTTGAATGCTAAGTGGATGGAAAGGTAAGGCTCTTGAATATATAGGCTATGTAAGAGAAGAAGAAGAAGAAGAAGAGAAGAGTGGATGGTTTTAAATGAGAGAAACCAAGGCCTATTTATAGGGTTCGGTGTAGGCAGAATTCGGCCAGAATTCGGTATAAATAATTCAAATTTTTGGCCGTTGGACAACTAGCAGTGATCAAGACCTAAAAATTAGCATCCTGAATTTTAGGGGACCGAGTTCGGCCCGAACTCTGTGTGAGGCAGAGTTCGGCCCGAACTCTGTCTTCTATGGACAGAATAATCTTTGTGGGCTTTGGATGAATGGGTTGATTGGGATTTGGGCTAAGTAAACCTATAAAGCTATGGCTAGCCCAAAGTGCTCAGTATGACCCAACGTACATCATCCTATACTCAAGAACAATAAAAAATACAGACTCCAATATACACAAAATGGTAAAACTCCAAGCAGATGTGAACTGGAACAATTGAGCTGAGTAGATTGATTTGGGGCTCGATGTGTCAAATTGGATTATGACAAATATTGTTTTGTTAATTGTCAAGATTAGGTTGACTGTGATCCGGTTTGGGTCAACATATATATATATATATATATATATATATATATATATATATATATATATATATATATATATATATATATATATATATACCTGAACCCTCGGTGCATCACGCAACACCTGCCCAGCTACTCTGTACTAACTGCTCAACAAATACTTGGAGAGATCACCAAGTCCTCAGCGGGACGTAGCAAGATACAAAAATACATGCCATAAAATAAACTGAATAAAAAGAACAACCCGAATCATAACACGGTCCAATACCCAGTCATCAATCAATAAACCATAACTCTGACCAATCATGGTCAATGAATGGCATACCAGCCTATGATAAGTCACTATCCCATGATACGGTCCGACATAGGTACACGAACTAACCATTCTATGTGAATGCATGTTCAAGACGGCTTTAGAGCGTATGGGTAGGTGAATAAGGATTTGTATCGAAATACGGGCCGACGTCGGATCACGAGCCGATTAATATACACATACTAGCGCACCTCCCGACCGTACCTAGCGCGTGGTTAGTGGCCGTTGCCGGATATACACACTAGTAAGTACATATGCCCCAACCCGGGCCACCCTGAGGCTGAAAAATATATCTGGTTGTCCCATATGCCTACTGATAGTCTTCCCCGCCAATGAACTGTGCAAGTCGTATCCACGGCTCAGACAATCCATATCTCAATGCGAGTCTCTAACCTAGACACCATCTAACTTTATATGTACCGATACACGAACCGCTCGCATCGATGATAAGTCGAATGCGTAAGCTCGTGCCAACACAATGAATCCTCACTCACAGTGCCGTGTAATATCTCGTATCAACTCATAGAAGTTATTGGGATAACTTTACAGTTTTTTGGGTACGTCTACAAACTCTAAGTCACACACGCACGCACCCATAACATCAATGCCATCATCGATAAAATCTAAGTCATCATTGGATACACACTACCAGCGTCATAAACTGACAACACAAGAATGGATATGAATAATGTAAACAGAACATGTATGGCAAGATATCTTGCCTGGGGTGAAGTAGTAATTCGATGATGTTCTGTAGGCAAATCGTCATGTCCAAGAAAGATAGCAACATAGGAGTCTCCACGAACGTCTCCGGACGCTGAAACAAATATTACCAATATTTTCGGAATAAGAAAAATAGCTAAGGTAGACTACCCATAAGTCCAATTCTGAACACAAGGAAAAAATGGTAATTTCGAGTCAAAATATGGTCCACCGTTGGACCCACTTGCATCGAAATTTATGTCAGGACCAATGTCATCAAAATCTAGCCAACTATATATCCACGAGTCCAGAATGATGATACAAATCCAATGGCATATCCGGAATTAGATTCTGATAAGCCGATCTAAAAATGACTCGTTATCTCTGACTCTGGGACCCGATTGTACCGAAATACGTGCCGGAGGACAAGGTCCACTAAATCTAGCAAACTATATGCCAACGAGTCCAGAATGACGATACAAAACCAACAGTATATCCAGAATTTAATTTCAATGAACTGATCTCAAAATGACCTGTTGACCCAGATTGTGGGACCCGATTTGCACCGAAATGTGTGCCGGGCCCTATGTTCTCCAAATCTAGCAAACTATATATGAATTTGGGACAGAAAGACGCCACGAGTCCACTGGTGGTGTCAGAATTGGAATCCAGACTCCCGGGTCCAAAATAAGAATTTTACAAGTTAGAAATTTCGAATTCGGATGGTCAAATTTGACGTCGAATTCAATAAATCAAACGAGCTCACAATGGAATAAATTTTTATCACAAGAAGAGGATTATACAGCTGTGCACAGGAACTGGTGGCTCGCCAAATGGAGCTGAGACGGAGGAGAAATAAATCCGCAAACTTGGCTTCGCGAAATTGTCAAAAATAAATATAATTATTCACGCAAGTTGGTGGCCAATTTTGACCTATCAAATGAACGAATTAACGGCAAAAAATTTAGGTGAAGGTAGAGCTATATATTGAGATTGCAACGACGAAAATAGTTCGACGATCCAACGGTCGGATCATCCAGAAAACACGTGCGAAGTTGCTGTCTTCAAACACACTTTTTGAATTTCGTCTTCGCGCTCTTCGTCGGGATTCCAACTCCGAAGTCGGAATCAACTGTGTGGGGTGCTGTGGCCAGGGTGGGCTGCCACATGGAAGCATGCAGGGGCGGCGTGCGGCCACCGTGTGACGGAGGACGGCCGGTGGTGGCCGTCGGCGAGCACGACGGAGTTCGCACGTACGGGAAAACACACACAGGTGCTGTCGCGGCTGCTACCAGGGAGTTGCACGCGAGAGGGGGGTGGGGGGAGGGGGTAGAAGATGCGCGTGGTGACACGTATGGCGGTGCGGCTTGTGCTACGGTGGGCAATGTCGAGATCCATCGAGGAAGCAGCAGCAACTGTGCTTAGATGCTGCACAACGGCCATTGGTCGGGCGCGCTGCTGTCGTGTGGCGGGGTGCGAGGCTGGGTGGCCAGTGTGCGGCGACGTGCGGTTGGCCTGGGAGGACCTGCGCGACGACTTACGGTCGGTAGGATGGCCGAAAGCCACGGGCAGCAGCAGTTAAGCAGCAGTAGCAGCAATATTGAAGGGAGAGGAGGAAGAAGATGAAGTGGAGGAGAAGATGGGTGTATAGGGAGGGGGAGAAGGAGGAGAATTAGGGTTAGGGTGCTCTAGAGAAGAAAAAGAAGAAGAAGAAGGATAGGGGGGTCCTTGCTATGATCGGCCAGGGGGGTCTTGTGTGTGTTTAAGGAGACGGGAGAGTGAGAGAGGGGTTGAGGTTGAGTGTTAGGGTGGTTGGTCTTTTGTTTAGTCATAGAAATGACTTGTATGTGACATGTGAGGGGGTGTATGAGTGAAAGATGGAAGTGGTGGAAGCCACCATTTGACTTGCCCAAATATGGGTTGGTATTAATGGTGGGGGGTAGAGTGCGTCGTGGTTAACCATATTTGAGGGGGATATGGTCAAAAGAGTTGTCCATTGGGTTTTGGAGAGGGTAGACTAGGTGTTTGGTGTTTTTTCGGGGAGAATGTAGTGTTGTGTATTTTGTGTGTGCCATGTGAGTGTCCACGTGGAATTGGGTTGGGTGTTGGGTTAGATTGGATTAAGTTGGGCTTGGTGTGATCATGACTGCAAATTTTGATCAATTATGATCATTGATGAAATAGTAGCATATGTGAGCTTAATTTGATGGCACGCATGTGGCATGTGTGTATTAGGCTCAAAATAGGTTAAATCATATATTAGGTCGATTAGATTGGATCGATGTCGAGCCCCGAAATCAAATTAAAAGTTAGGTCAGGTTTTACGGTAGATGGTCAAATGGCCCAAATTGACCCAAAAGTTTTGTGATGTAAATAGAATAAAAGAAAATAAGTTTGAGTGGGACATGATATATCAAAATAAAGATAAATTTGTCTAGGTCAAAACTCATGAATGACGTTTCGAGAGATTGATATCCCTGACGCTCCAAAAATCAAAGTAACGAAAAAGTACATTTAATGATCAAAACTAATTATAATAAAAATATCCATTGAAAATAATTCATTTAAAAATTTAAAAATAAACCCTAAAATCTAGGGGGGCTTACGACCTCCCACCTTAGAGAATTTCGTCCTCGAAATTACATTAAGGCATAATATAAAAGGATAGAAGATTAATATATAAGGAGTCAAGTATGACTAGTCGTACATAGTCCATGTGGGATGTTGATGCCACTAATATTTAAGGTGCATATCCAACTAAATTCTAAGTGCACCTCAACTTTATAAATTCAACAACAAGGCCATGGTTGTGATTCTACTAGCGAGAATTTAGGTATTATAATCTGCAATAACTAAGGGGACCTAGGTACTATCATGGTACTGTTGGTCAATTACTCTATAAGGGAATTACTATCACTTCAGTGCTACTCCTATATGGGTCAGGATTTCAATATGCTAGAAGGAATTGCCTTGCTTAGGCATAACTGGAGTGAGGTGTCATAGGGGGATTTATAAGGTCATAACAAGGAAGCAAGTTTAGGTGAATTGCGAACAGAGGGGTTACATATCATGGTAAGAAAAATTTGGATGAATAAGGCACGACTTAGGTAGATACTTGATCAGGAATTTGGAAGGAATGATGTCAGGGGTAATATGATCATTAGGCAGAAGAGGTATGAAATCAAGGTTTTGGTTTAAAATCAAGGCATAGCTAGGAAAGAATAGGGTCTTCTTAATCGTATTTTTAGAATAATAAAAATGGCTAAATCACGCAACCGTGATTTACGAGCTTCAAAATAAGAAGGGAAAGAATATGGATATGTCTAAAATAACAACTTCCAGTAACTTAGAATAATCCAAATATCGAGCGGGCTAAGGTAATTGCACACCAATTCATAGTATGGTTTAACATATCTATCAGGTTCCTAGGACAACATATGGTCCCTCAAATACGGCTTGTCAATCTTAATCCAAAATTAACTCATAGTATTCGAAAGTCCTTGATATCACCCAATCTCCATTAGTGCAATATATTTTACGGCTTATCCTCTTCAATTGAAATTTCTGCTAACACAATACCAAGTTGCTCATAATGTGATCTGCCAAGGTCTTTAAATATCCTCTATCCTCGAAATACACAACATTTAATTCTTAACCTCTTTCATCCTTATATAAAATATCTTCCTCCTCTGAAATGTATCATCCACTATGCACAACTCTACTCTAGATCTGATTTATCAATCTATTTAGGATTACTTTACCTCTCTATCTTGAAATCTTTTCTTCTCATCTCATGCCATAATCTTGGTCAGGGGCTTACGATACTTCATGGTATGATTTTCGTATCAACTTATTTCCTTGCTCCTTTTTGTCATAAATTTTGTATCATTTATCTCCTCGGGATAGCCTCCTCGTTCTTTATGGGATCACAATTTCAAGATCTTGCTTAAGGTATGGTTCTCTCCGTAATCATCTTTATGTTATCGTAGATAATCATGGTCATAATCCTTGTCTCAATAACTTTTTCTAAAATTTTAATCTTATTCATCTTCATTTATTCAGACTAAGCATATTGTTCCTTATAATTCTCTCCTCTGTATATCCACTGCTTATCCTCAAACTAACACAATGTTCCGGTTGTAATTCCTCTAGGGTCTAACTAACTTGCATCAACAAGGGTTTACTAGCATGCCTCTTGAGGTACGGTTCTAACTCTATCCCTAGATCCTTGGTTACGATTAATCATCGAAGATCATGATCAATTCTTAAACTTGATCAACCCTGAAACTTCATGCTATACCTTTAGAAGCCTTAAGTCATATCCAATAACAACATAACCAATGATCTACCTTATCTATCCATAAGCAATTATACGTTTCACACAAGCACGCCTAACTATCTGCTAGGAAAAATTTAAGGCTTGGTCAAGTAAGTACTTATATCTCATACCTCTATCATAGTCTAACTATATTGGTCATTCTTCCAGTCCCTATCTCCAATAGTTCATCCAAGGTTGACTCATCCAACATAGAGTTGGTTGACTAGTCTAACTTAGGCTTACATATTCTTAAATCATATTTCTCTTTGATACCTAATCTTCCTAGGACAGTTTCTCATTATCCTTCCGAGAAAATTTCTTTTCTTATTATATCATATTCCTGATTTCTATGTCCTCTATGTGAAAATTCCTCAAATTTTAGTGCAATATAACTCCAAAGGTCTATATCTAGTCATGATCATCATGTTTCATCAGTTTGTTTTATCCTATCGGAATCCTCGGACTCTATTTTCTATCGTCCTTTAGGTTTGTACTCTTTCATCTAAAATCCAACTGTCTTCCTTCGAGTCGTATTCCTACACATCTCATCCTTTATGATCAAGGAATCTTCATACTCTTCTAATCAACTCGGGTGGATCACGTTATCTTCTGTTCCAACTTAGGCTAGCCTAGACAAGGGCGACATGGTTTAGTCTAATGATCCTCGTATCTTCTGTTAGGCTTAAGCCTGGTACCGTACTCTATTCCACATCCTATTTTGGTGGAGTGCCTATACAAGTCTACCCGCCTTAGCTAGTCAATTTATATGCTGTGGTCGAATCACCAATTTGCGATTCAATGAATCTTTCGACTAGAGGGATTTTTGTCACGCCCCAGAACCAGAATACTGGAGAGCGGGGGCGTACATAGCCAGCTACGTATATTGAAATAGAATACATCTCAACTATACGGTCACGGCTGTCTAGATATGAGGGTTTACTACAAGCCAACGGTCTCTTATGGTCAAGCCTATTGTCTCAATCTCAAGCAAGTAATATGATCACAAGATGTTCGACCACCAAATATACAATAAAAGGCGTCCCAAATATTACATATCAGCTGATCATAAAGCTAGTCGTACAAAATGCTAGGACTAGCAAGAGTTAAGTTATACATGATCAACCCTAGGATTTGTTAATCATGTTTACAGCCCGTAGGCAGACAGTAAGTAAAGGTGCATCGAGCTAACAGGTGCTCGTCGGCTAAACGCCTCAAAAGAATAATTTTACAATAGAGTGAGCGAAACAAAATAGAAAAAACCCACTCGTAGCCCGGGTTCCTTCTAGTCGCCACCATCGGGCTGGAGCTTCGGTAGATCCTCGGGTGCTGCTCCGAAATCTGGCCACACAAAACCAGCTGGGTCAACCCCAGAAAGAGCAAGTGCCACAAAGGAGGCCACAAAATAAGAACAAAAGCCAGCATATCAGAACATAAGAAAATGAAAGAAAAGTACAAGTAATAAAGGGCACGTCAGGACAATAAACGACTAGGGACGTGGAACCATTCGGGGAACCAGGTTACAACCCGTAAACCAAACAAGGACCGGGGTTGTAACCCTTCGCCTGAATAGCTCCTTGTCTCTACCCAATTATTGTTAAGTAAAACAAGCATGTACAAGAGTTCCAGGTACAGGGGCTAGACATTACTTAGACAGAGCTAGACATCATCCATTCACAAGCGGCCAAGCAATTACTACGGCTTACTACCTTAACTAACTAGGGTTGTCACAAGCCTAATTACTAACAAGATGCAAGTGAGAAATTTTCCAGTCCCAAGCCCTGCAGACCATCTAGTTATCCTTTCGCGGGTTGAGAGTATGGTTGGGTACATCGCCCCGGAGACGATATACACTTAGGTGACTTAGAGGTGCAACACATGACAGTGCGCTGGAAATGTTGTCACGCCCCAGAACCAGAATACTGGAGAGCGGGGGCAGACATAGCCAGCTACGTATATTGAAATGGAAACCACCTCGATATACGGTCACGGCTGTCTAGATATGTGAGGGTTTTCCACAATCCAACAGTCTCTTATGGTCATGAACAAGCCTAGTGTCTCAATCACCACAAGTAAGTAAAGTCGCAAGATGTATGATCATTAAATATACAATAATAAGGTGTCCCAAATATTACATATTCAGCTGATCATGAAGCTAGTCGTTACAAAATGTTAGGACTAGCAAGAGTTCAGTCATACATGATCAACCCTAGGATTTGTCAATCATGTTTATAGCCTGAGGCAGACAGTATGTAAAAGTGCATCGAGCTAACAGGTGCTCGTCGGCTAAACGCCTCAAAAGAATAATTTTACAGTAGAGTGAGCGAAACAAAATAAAAAACCCACTCGTAGCACGGGTTCCTTCTAGTCGCCACCATTGGGTTGGAAGCTTGGTAGATCCTCGGGAGCTGCTCCGAAATCTGGCCACACAAAACCAGCTGGGTCAACCCCAGAAAGAGCAAGTGCCACAAGGGGGCCACGAAATAAGAACAAAAGCCAGCAATCAGCACAAGAAAATCTAATATTAAAATTAAAACTTACGAAAATATGGCAGGGTGATATACGACGAGATAACCATGAAACTATTTCGATAGCCAGGTTACAACCCGTAAACCAAACAAGGACCGGGGTTGTAACCCTTCGTCTGAACAGAACTTGGTTTCCCACCATTTATCGACAAGATAATAATGCAAGAAATTAAGACATGAAGCAATCTTGTACTGGATCATGACATGACTAGACTGGTTATACCTCATTCAATCAATCACGGCCAAGCAGATACTACGGCTTACTACTTTAACTAACTAGGGTTATCACAAGCCTAATTACTAACAAGATGCAGTGAGATGATTCTACAGCCACAAGCCCTGCAGACCATCCAGGTTACCCAGGACGAAAATTAGGGGTTAAATTCAGGTGGGTACATCGCCCGGGAGACAAATGTACCCTTAGGTGACTTAGAGGGTGCAACACTCGACGGTGTGCTGGAAATGTGCCCTACTCGACGGCAGGCTACAGATCCCAAGAGCGCCCAGGTAACGGGATTGCCTGTAGCTGTGTCATCTCTTCATGACTACTGTGTTATTCTAGTTATTAGCCTTAATCCATTTTAGTAGGTACTCCTGACCGTGGTACTTAGGAGTCCCATCCTAGACATGATGCGAGACTGGACAAGTGGATTTAACAAGCAAGCAAGAAAGAACTACCCACAGGTGTCAAGGCAAGTCAAGTTAATTAGCCGTCGTAACAGCATTAAGATAAATCATGCCAGGGTACTTGTCGGGAGTGCGCCACGACGGGCCACTATCATGTCAGGTTGGTCATGTCAGGAGTGCACCACTACGGGTCACTGTCGTGTTATGCGAGTTCCTTGTCATACTAAGCCATGTACAATAGTCATTCCAAAATATTAAGTAAAATCAAGTTCATGACAAAAGGCGTAAGGATATAAAATGGGCGTAAAATATCTAATAA
Source organism: Iris pallida (assembly GCA_029216955.1). NCBI lineage: Eukaryota > Viridiplantae > Streptophyta > Magnoliopsida > Asparagales > Iridaceae > Iris > Iris pallida. The sequence goes on from JANAVB010019800.1 coordinate 25,277,489, forward strand.
AATATCAAAATACGGGTCAGGGGGATGCGTACGCACAAAAGCACGCACGTAGGGAGAATGCATACGCAATAAAACACGCACGCAGGAGGGCAGCGTACGTGAAAGTCACGCACGCTGGAGAGCAGCGTACGTGAAAGTCACGTACCTGGAGAGCTGCGTACGTGAAAGTCACGCACGCCCAAGGGAGCATTGTACGTGAAAAGTCACGCACACTCAAGGGAGCAATGTATGTGAAAAGTCACGCACGCTCAAAGGCAGTAGTGTATGTAAAAAGTCACGCATGCTCAAGGGGCAGCATATGTGAAAAGTCACGCACACTCAAGGGAGCAGTGTACGTGAAAAGTCACGCACGCTCAAGGGGCAGCGTGTGTGAAAAGTCATGCACACTCAAGGGAGCAGTGTACGTGAAAAGTCACGCACGCTCAAGGGGACAGCGTATGTGAAAAGTCACGCACACTCAAGGAAGCAGTGTACGTGAAAAGTCACGCACGCTCAAGGGAGCAGTGTATGTGAAAAGTCACGCACGCTCAAGGGGCAGCGTATGTGAAAAGTCACGCACACTCAAGGGAGCAGTGTACGTGAAAAGTCACGCACGCTCAAGGGGCAGCGTATGTGAAAAGTTATGCACACTCAAGGGAGCAGTGTACGTGAAAAGTCACGCACGCTCAAGGGAGCAGTGTATGTGAAAAGTCACGCACGCTCAAGGGGCAGCGTATGTGAAAAGTCACGCACGCTCAAGGGGCAGCGTAGGTGAAAAGTCACGCACGCTGAGAGCAGCGTAGGTGAAAAGTCACGCACGCTCAAGGGAGCTGCGTACGTGAAAAGTCACGCACGCTCAAGGGAGACACGCTTCCAACATGAAGCGTACTCAAGTCTGCGTACGCAGCGCTAAAGAGCGCGCGTAGCTCAGTGTGTGTAAGCTAAACAGCTCTGCACACTGCTCACTGTCTTCTCCAAACAGCTAGAACACCAGTGGATGAACTCAAGCTTCAAAAGTTCAGAACTTGGCCATCCGAACTCCTAAATCCGGATTTCCCAAGTTCCAACTTGGGTGAAACTGAAGGCTCTTACACATGGAAATATCAAAACTCATAGAAAACCAACATAAATAGCTCAAACCATACAAAATTCGAAAATAGGAAAAACTTAGATCTATGACAATGGGGGCTCCAAATCACAAAAACCCAAGTTCTAATGTTGGTCTCCATGTCCTAATCTAGCAAATGGACAAAAAAAGAGGGTTCTCATGTAGTGGCAAGATGCACTTGCCTAGGGTTAGGAGAGTTGTGGAGGAAGAAGAAGAAAAGAATAAGGAAATTAATGGTGGAAGTTATGAGGAGAGAGAGTGGTAGGTGTGGGTTATAAAGAGGGTGAGTTGTGGTGGATTGAGGGGTAGCATAGGTTAAGGTGATTCAACTCACATAAAACCGAACCAATCCAAATAAAACCGAGCCATGCCAAAACCCAAAATACGGGAAATACCGAAATTCCACAAGCTGAGAAAAATAAAAATACCTGCCAAAATCCAGATACGAGTAAAAATACGAAATACGGGAAATACGGGAAATGAGGGTGACAACTCTACCCACCTTAAAAGAATTCCGTTCTCGGAATTTAATCAAGGAGCTAGAGATTGCCACGACAAGCTACATTAAGCACAGGCAAGCTATACTAAGCAGTCCAATCATACAATCATACAATACAAGCAAGGAAGGGAAAATGTAAGGCATAAGAAAGACATTATACCTCACGAGTCAAACAGGTAGGGATATCACGATCGGATGTCGTCCTTACGCTCCCACGTTGACTCACCCAGAGAGTGATGACCCCAAGCAACACGAACTAATTTAATAGTCTTGTTCTTGAGTATCTTTTCCCTCCGGTCCAAAATAGACATGGGCCTCTCCTCATACGAAAGGTTGGTACCAACAACCAATTCCGAATGGTCTAGGATGTGGCTCGGGTCCGGAATATGCCGTCATAATTAGGACACATGGAATACATCATGTACCTCACTTAGCGACGGCGGAAGAGCGAGACGATAGGATACATCTCCTACTCGCTCTAGAATATCGAACGACCCTATATACCTAGGACTAAGCTTTCCCCGCACGCCGAAGCGAATGACGCCGCGGTTAGACAAGATCCTAAGGAATACATGATCGCCGACAGCAAATTCTAAGGGACGCCGATGAGCATCGGCCCAATGGCGTTGGCGGTCCTGGGCAACTCTGAGGTGATCTCTGACCTTCTTGACCACTTCAACCGTCTGGGAAATCAATTCGGGTCCGAGCATCTGCCTCTCCCCGACATCGTCCCATGCTAGCAGGGATCTGCACTTCCTGCCATAAAGAGCCTCGAAGGGTGCCATCTGGATACTGGCCTGATAACTGTTATTGTACGAGAATTCTACCAGGTGCAGATGATTCTCCCATGAACCACCGAAGTCAAGGGTATAAGATCTCAACATATCTTCAAGAGTCTGGATTGTGCGCTCTGATTGACCATCCGTCTGCGGGTGATAAGCTGAGCTGAACTGAAGGCGAGTTCCCAAACTCTTCTGCAAGCTGCGCCAAAAGTGTGATGTGAATCTTGAATCCCTGTCCGAGGTGATGCTGACTGGCACACCGTGAAGCCTGACGATCTGCCTGAGATACATCTCTGCTAACTGCGCCGTCGACTGTCCAACTCTGAATGGAAGAAAGTGTGCCACCTTGGTAAGCCTGTCCACAATTACCCAAATAGCATCTCTGCCGGCCGGAGATCTGGGCAATCCGGTCACGAAATCCATGGTTATATGTTCCCATTTCCATTCTGGGATCGGTAAGGGTTGAAGAAGTCCAGCGGGCCTCTGATGTTCAGCTTTAACCTGTTGGCAAACCAAACACCGAGAGACAAACCGGGCTATCTCCCTCTTCATGCCATTCCACAAAAAATGCTGACGAATATTAAGGTACATCTTCGTACCACCCGGATGAATAGAATACTGCGAACTGTGGGCTTCTGCCATGACTTCCTGTCTGATATCTCTACTAGGTACACAAAGACGAGTGCCGTGCCGAAGGGTACCGTCTTCATGGATACATAACTCTGGCCTTCTTCCTGCTTCACACTCTGTTCTGAGTCGCTGAAGCTTGGAATCTGCTGACTGCGCTATCCGGATCCTCTCAACTATGCTGGACTGAACCTGTAGACTGGCCATCAATGCCACACTGGTAGGAAGAACCACTTCAATCCCCATCTTCTGAAGATCTGCCAATAATTCTGGTTGCGCCGTCAGGAAATAAACTCCGGCTCTCCTGCTCAATGCATCTGCTACAACGTTGGCCTTCCCGGGATGATACTGCAAATCCACATCATAATCCACCAGTAGCTCAAGCCATCTTCTCTGCCGTATATTAAGGTCCTTCTGGGTGAAAACATACTTCAGGCTCTTATGATCAGTAAAGATCTCCACTCTATTTCTGTATAAGTAGTGTCTCCACAACTTCAAAGCAAACACTACCGCCGCCAATTCCAAGTCGTGGGTCGGGTAATTCGTCTCTTGATCACGAAGTTGACGTGATGCATAAGATATTACCTTCCCATGCTGCATCAAGACACACCCCAATCCTCTGCTTGAAGCGTCGCAATAAACTGTGAATCCTCCGGTCCCATCTGGAAGGGTGAGAATGGGAGCCGTTATCAAATCTCGCTTCAGCTTCTCAAATGATTCCTGACACTCTGCTGTCCAAACAAACGGCACATCCTTGCGGGTCAACTGGGTCATCGGCGCTGAAATCCTTGCAAAATCTGAAACGAACCGCCGGTAGTAGCCGGCCAATCCAAGGAAGCTACGAACCTCTGCCACTGAGCTGGGTACCGGCCATGACTCGATAGCCACAATCTTCTGGGGATCCACTTCCACTCCTCCTCGGGTAATGATGTGACCCAAGTACGAAATACGATCGAGCCAGAACTCGCATTTACTGAACTTGGCGTACAACTGATGCTCCCTAAGCGTCGGAAGGATGACTCTGAGATGTTGCTCATGCTCTGCTTCACTCTTGCTGTAGACCAGGATGTCATCTAGGAACACGATCATAAATTGGTCCAAGTAAGGCATGAAAATGCGATTCATGAGGTCCATGAATATTGCCGGCGCATTGGTCGCTCCAAAGGGCATAACAAGGAACTCCCAATGTCCATACCTCGATCTGAATGCTGTCTTCGGGATGTCCTGCTCTATGACTCTGATCTGGTGGTAACCCGACCGCAAATCGATCTTCGAGAATACTGAAGCCCCTCTGAGCTGATCAAACAAGTCATCTATCATCGGAAGAGGATATCTGTTCTTGATTGTCACCGAATTCAAGGTACGATAATCAACACATAGCCTGGACGTACCATCCTTCTTTTTCACAAGAAGCATCGGGGCTCCCCAAGGCGATCCACTCGCATGGATGAATCCCTTGGTCCTCAGTTCTTTAATCATCTTGTATAAAATCTCCAATTCTGAAGGCGCCATCCTGTAGACTCGCTCTGATACTGGTGCTGTCCCAGGAATCAAGTCTATAGTGAACTCAATCTCCCGCTCTGGCGGCATCCCTGGAAGCTCCTCTGGAAAGATATCTGGAAACTCTTCAACTATCCGGGGCAACTGCACTACTGCTACTGCAATCCGCAATGCTGGGGGAGATGGCTCCACTGCGCCTCTGGAAAACGAAAACTCTGGCTCGCCGGGGATACTAAAGATAACTCTGCCAATATGGCAGTCTATCCTGGCATACTGGTTCCTCAACCAATCCATGCCTAGGACTACATCATAGTCTGCCATAGGAAACTCTATGAATTTAGCGGGGGACTCCCTACCGCTAACTACGATCCGACACGAGGAAAACACTCGATCTACTGCCACAAGACCATTACCAGTAAGTATATTGAGCCTCACTGATAATGACTCGGGCTCCAATCCTATCCGTGTCGCGAATCTTGCAGACATGAATGAATGCGATGCACCAAAATCAAATAATACAGACGCTGGAGAGAAGTTGACGAAAATAGTACCTGCCACAACCTCACCTGGTGCAACTTCTTCTTCCATAGCCATCATCATGGCCTGACCTTGTCCTCTGGCTGCTGGTCCCCTCTGCTGGAAACCTCTCTGCCTATTCTGGGTCTGAGCTTGGGCTTGTGCATACTGCTGGGGTGTTGTTGCTGGAATACCTGAGACTGAGGCGGCAAGGGCCTCGAAGACTGATACTGCTGCTGCTGAACTGGTGCTGGGGCCGGTCCTCTCACCGAAGAGCTAGAAGGGTTGGATGCTGATGAACCACCCCTATTCGGGCAAGCCCCAATCCTATGATCTGCTGCTCCACAAGCCGGGCACAATCCCTGCGCCCTACGACAGTCTGCCACCACATGCCCTGGCTTCCCGCAATGAGAACATCCCATCGCGGAAGTCTGCTTCTGCTTCTGCTGCTGCGGGTACGTCGGGGTCGAATGCTGAACCGACGTTACTGAGGTCGCCCGCCTCGGAGTTCCAATGGTCAATCCCCTAGCTGCCGGAGCTGGAGCTGATGATTGGTGCATCTGACTATGGGACCGCTTCCTACCTCCGGTCCTATCCACGATCCTCTGGGAGGTATACTTATGCCTCCTAGCTGCTCTCAAGACCGCATCGAACGTCTGGTGCTCGAACTGCTCAACCGCCAATAAGATCTCCAAATGTAGCCCCTGCTGGAACCGCTGGTCCCTATCAAACTCGGTCGCCACCAAGGTGGGAGCAAACCTACTTAGTCTAGAAAACTCCGATGCATAACTGTCGACTGATCTGCCTCCTTGCTTCAAGTTGGTAAATCTGGTCTGCAGGTCGTACCGAGCCACAACATCAAAGTACTTCGTCTGGAATCTCTCCCTAAATACCGCCCAAGCAATGGGTGCCACTAATCCCATGGCCTGCGCCGCCCACCAATTGCGAGCTAAATCCAACAACTGCAGGCGTACCACCGCCACCTTCTCATTCTCAGGTGTCCTGGCTGCTTCCAGAATCACCTCGGTATCCTGAAGCCATGCATCCGCGGCAATCGCATCCTCGGTGCCGTCGAAGAAAGGAGGGTTCAATCGCTTGAAACTGTTCGCCGCCTGGTTTCCTGGATGTCCGCCTCGGGTCAAAGCATCTTGAACTGTCTGGTACAGGGCGTCGCTTCGACGATCCTGGGAAGCTATCAAGGTTATGATGAGGCCTACTAAGGTACCATCATCTGACTCTGCGGGCTGGACGGGCCGAACTGGTGACTCTCCTCCAGTAGGCACAACTCTGGAGGCTACCTCGGAATGCTGGGCTTGATCTCCGGGTTGCTGCTGGTCCACGGGAGGTGCTCCTCCTTGCTGATCGGCAGGGTCAGGTACAGTACCGCTGAGGAAGACGACACAGGGAAACAATAAGGAAGGACCAGGACAGATCAACGATATAAGCATGAAATCAGGGCAAGAATTTCAGGGATTTAGAAATACGGGCGGAGATCAATGGCGAATACTGATTGAGACATCTATTCGGTAAACCCTCATATTTCTTGATTGACAAGACCTGCATGGGCCACCACTTAAACCATGTCATGCCCCAGAACCAGAATACTGGAGAGCGGGGGCAGACATAGCCAGCTACGTATATTGAAATGGAAACCACCTCGATATACGGTCACGGCTGTCTAGATATGTGAGGGTTTTCCACAATCCAACAGTCTCTTATGGTCATGAACAAGCCTAGTGTCTCAATCACCACAAATAAGTAAAGTCGCAAGATGTATGATCATTAAATATACAATAATGAGGCGTCCCAAATATTACATATTCAGCTGATCATGAAGCTAGTCGTTACAAAATGTTAGGACTAGCAAGAGTTTAGTCATACATGATCAACCCTAGGATTTGTCAATCATGTTTATAGCCCGTAGGCAGACAGTAAGTAAAAGTGCATCGAGCTAACAGGTGCTCGTCGGCTAAACGCCTCAAAAGAATAATTTTACAGTAGAGTGAGCGAAACAAAATAAAAAACCCACTCATAGCCCGGGTTCCTTCTAGTCGCCACCATTGGGCTGGAAGCTTGGTAGATCCTCGGGAGCTGCTCCGAAATCTGGCCACACAAAACCAGCTGGGTCAACCCCAGAAAGAGCAAGTGCCACAAGGGGGCCACGAAATAAGAACAAAAGCCAGCAATCAGCACAAGAAAATCTAATATTAAAATTAAAACTTACGAAAATATGGCAGGGTGATATACGACGAGATAACCATGGAACTATTCCGATAGCCAGGTTACAACCCGTAAACCAAACAAGGACCGGGATTGTAACCCTTCGTCTGAACAGAACTTGGTTTTCCACCATTTATCGGCAAGATAATAATGCAAGAAATCAAGACATAAAGCAATCTTATACTGGATCATGACATGACTAGACTGGTTATACCTCATTCAATCAATCACGGCCAAGCAGATACTACGGCTTACTACTTTAACTAACTAGGGTTATCACAAGCCTAATTACTAACAAGATGCAGTGAGATGATTCCACAGCCATAAGCCCTGCAGACCATCCAGGTTACCCAGGACGGAAATTAGGGGTTGAATTCAGGTGGGTACATCGTCCGGGAGACAAATGTACCATTAGGTGACTTAGAGGGTGCAACACTCGACGGTGCGCTGGAAATGTGCCCTACTCGACGGCAGGCTACAGATCCCAAGAGCGCCCAGGTAACGGGATTGCCTGAAGCTGTGTCATCTCTTCATGACTACTGTGTTATTCTAGTTATTAGCCTTAATCCATTTTAGTAGGTACTCCTGACCGTGGTACTCAGGAGTCCCATCCTAGACATGATGCAAGACTGGACAAGTGGATTTAACAAGCAAGCAAGAAAGAACTACCCACGGTGTCAAGGCAAGTCAAGTTAATTAGCCGTCGTAACAGCATTAAGATAAATCATGCCAGGGTACTTGTCGGGAGTGCGCCACGACGGGCCACTATCATGTCAGGTTGGTCATGTCAGGAGTGCACCACTACGGGTCACTGTCGTGTTATGCGAGTTCCTTGTCATACTAAGCCATGTACAATAGTCATTCCAAACATATTAAGTAAAATCAAGTTCATGACAAAAGGCGTAAGGATATAAAATGGGCGTAAAATATCTAATAAAATATCAAAATACGGGTCAGGGGGATGCGTACGCACAAAAGCACGCACGCATGGGGAATGCATACGCAATAAAACACGCACGCAGGAGGGCAGCGTACGTGAAAGTCACGCACGCTGGAGAGCTGCGTACGTGAAAGTCACGCACGCCCAAGGGAGCAGTGTACGTGAAAAGTCACGCACGCTCAAGGGGCAGCGTATGTGAAAAGTCACGCACACTCAAGGGAGCAGTGTACGTGAAAAGTCACGCACGCTCAAGGAAGCAGTGTATGTGAAAAGTCACGCACGCTCAAGGGGCAGCATATGTGAAAAGTCACGCACACTCAAGGGAGCAGTGTACGTAAAAAGTCACGCACGCTCAAGGGGCAGCGTGTGTGAAAAGTCATGCACACTCAAGGGAGCTGTGTACGTGAAAAGTCACGTACGCTCAAGGGGCAGCGTATGTGAAAAGTTACGCACACTCAAGGGAGCAGTGTACGTGAAAAGTCACGCACGCTCAAGGGAGCAGTGTATATGAAAAGTCACGCACGCTCAAGGGGCAGCGTATGTGGAAAGTCATGCACACTCAAGGGAGCAGTGTACGTGAAAAGTCACGCACGCTCAAGGGGCAGCATGTGTGAAAAGTCACGCACACTCAAGGGAGCAGTGTACGTGAAAAGTCACGCACGCTCAAGGGAGCAGTGTATGTGAAAAGTCACGCACGCTCAAGGGGCAGCGTATGTGAAAAGTCACGCACGCTCAAGGGGCAGCGTATGTGGAAAGTCACGTACGCTACAGAGAGCAGCGTAGGTGAAAAGTCACGCACGCTGAGAGCAGCGTAGGTGAAAAGTCACGCACGCTCAAGGGAGCTGCGTACGTGAAAAGTCACGCACGCTCAAGGGAGACACGCTTCCAACAGGAAGCGTACTCAAGTCTGCGTATGCAGCGCTAAAGAGCGCGCGTAGCTCATTGTGCGTAAGCTAAACAGCTCTGCACACTGCTCACTGTCTTCTCCAAATAGCTAGAACACCATGGATGAACTCAAGCTTCAAAAGTTCAGAACTTGGCCATCCGAACTCCAAATCCGGATTTCCCAAGCTCCAACTTGGGTGAAACTGAAGGCTCTTCCACATGGAAACATCAAAACTCATAGAAAACCAACATAAGTAGCTCAAACCATGCAAAATCCGAAAATAGGAAAAACTTAGATCTATGACAATGGGGGCTCCAAATCACAAAAACCCAAGTTCTAATGTTGGTCTCCATGTCCTAATCTAGCAAATGGACAAAGAAAAGAGGGTTCTCATGTAGTGGCAAGATGCACTTGCCTAGGGTTAGGAGATTTGTGGAGGAAGAAGAAGAAGAAGAAGGAGGAAATTAATGATAGAAGTTATGAGGAGAGAGAGTGGTAGGTGTGGGTTATAAAGAGGGTGAGTTGTGGTGGGTTGAGGGGTAGCATAGGTTAAGGTGATCCAACTCACATAAAACCGAACCAATCCAAATAAAACCGAGCCATGCCAAAACCCAAAATACGGGAAATACTGAAATTCCACAAGCTGAGAAAAATAAAAATACCTGCCAAAATCCAGATACGAGTAAAAATACGAAATACGGGAAATACCGAAAATGAGGGTGACAAATGTGCTCTACTCATCGGCAAGCTATAAGTCCAATTAAGAGCGCCCAGATAACAAGATTGCCTGTGACTGGAAATTCTTCATGAACTATAGTTAGATCTAATCATTAGCCTAATCCATGTTCAGTGCGAATCCCTGACCGTGGGAAATCAGGGAGTCACGTCCTAGACATGATGCAAGACAAGACAAGTGGATTGCACAAGCAAGCAAGCAGGAACACCCACGGTGTCAAGTTGGTTATACAAGTCAAGTTAGCCGTCGCAACAGCATCAAGATAAATCATGTCAGGGTACTTGTCAGGAGTGCGCCACGATGGGCCACTATCATGTCAGGTTGGTCATGTCAGGAGTGCACCACTACGGGTCACTGTCATGTCAGGTTTGTCATGTCAGGAGTACACCACTACGGGTCACTGTCGTGTTATGCTGGTTCCTTGCCATACCATGCCATGTACAATAGTCATTCCAAACATATTAAGTAAAATCAAGTTCATGACAAAAGGCGTAAGAATATAAAATGGACGTAAAATATCTAATAAAATATCAATATACAGGACTATAGAAGAGCCAAGCTTAAGGAAAAATAAAACCAATTTTTTATGATTGGACAGATTACGCAAGGGTCCCTGGGGTCGGGTTGCGCAGGAGTCAAGTACGCCAGGGGGCCAACTGCGCAGGAGTGAGCTGCACAGAAGTCGGCTCGCGCTGAGTTGGTTGGCGCAGGGGTCAGATTGCGCATGAGTGGACTGCACATGGACAGATTGCGCAATGAGCAGACTGCACATGGACAGATTGTGCATGAGCAGACTACGCAGGATCAGACTGCGCATGAGCAGACTGCACAGGATCAGACTACGCATGAGCAGACTGCGCAGGATCAGACTGTGCATGGATGGATGCGCGCTGGGGTTGAGCGCAGTTCGCCTATAGGCAAGCAGTACGGTCGGCGCTGCGCTAAAGAGCGCAGGCCGAGAGGGGGATGCGCAGTCCAGCACCGCGCTAAAGAGCGCAGGCTGCTGTCTCCTTCTCCAGGCCGAGAAGAACACTCCAAGAACTCCAAAGTTCAAATCTTCATATCTTTATCAAATCAAAACCAAATATGGATTTTCAAAGGTCTAACTTGAGTAAAATTGAATTCTCTTCCATATGGAAGCATCAAAACCCACAAAATCTCAACTAAAATAGATCAAAACCATATAAATATGAAAATAGAAAAACTTAGATCTAGAACAATGGAGAATCCAATTCACAAAATGCCAAGTTCTAAAGTTAATCTCCATGGCCTAATCTAGCTAATAGACAAATAAAAAGTGGTTCTCATGTGGTGGCAAGGTGCACTTGCCTATGGGTGTTGGTGTTGTGTAGAGGAAGGAAGAAGAAGAAGATGGAGAAATAAATGAGAGAATTATGGAGGAGAGAGAAAAGTAGGTGAAGTTTTAATGAGGGTGGGTTGTGTTGTGTTGAGGGTGGAGTGTAGGTTAAAGTGCTCCAATGCATTTTAAACCAAACCAAACCAAACCAATTCTCCTCCATAAAATAAACTAAGCCAGGTAAAACCCAATTACGAGAACCAAAATCTGCAAGTCAAGCCAATTACAAGTACATGCCAAAATTCGAGAAAATAAATACAGGTCTGAAATACATACAAGCTTGACAAAATACGTATTCAGAATATGGGTGTTACAACTCTTCCCACCTTAAAAGAATTTCGTCCTCGGAATTTAATCAAGGAGCTAGAGACTGCCACGGCAAGCTATACTAAGCACCAGCAACTACACTAAGCAGTTCAATCATACAATCATACATGCAAGCAAGGGATGGAAAGCATAAGGCATAAGGAAGATATTATACCTTACGAGTCAAATAAGTCGGGATATCGTGATCGGATGTCATCCTCACACTCCCACGTTTGACTCTCCCTAGGAGCGATGAACTCAAGCCACACGAACTAAACTGATAGTCTTGCGCTTGAGGTCTCTCTCTTTGGTCAAACAGGGACACGGGCCTCTTCTCATACGAAAAGGATGGTACCAACAACCAATTTCGAATGGTCTAGGATATGGCTCGGGTCCGGGATATACCGTCTTAATTAGGATACATGAAACATGACATGTGTCCCGCATAACGACGGAGGAAAGCAAGACAATATGACACAGATACCTCTCTGTCGATCCTGGATTTGGGCCCGAGCCAGGGCGAACTGTTGAGGCCTCTGTTGCTGGAAGGCCTGGGCCTGAGGCGACAATGGACTCGGAGGCTGGTACTGCTGCTGCTCTGGTGCGGGTACTGGTCCCCTTACAGAGGGACTAGTCTGAGCCGATGATGAACTGGCCCTATTCGGACAGGACCCTATCTTGTGGTCCGGTGCCCCACAAGCCAAACACAATCCCTGAGCTCTGCGACACTCTGAAACAACGTGTCTTGGCTTCCCACAATGAGTGCAGCCCATTGCGGAAGACTGCTTCTGCTTCTGTTGCTGAGGAAACGTGACCGACGTCACTGAGGCCGCCTGCCTCAGAGTTCCAATTGTCAAGGCCCTGACTGCTGGGGCTGGTGCTGTTGACTGGGTCATCTGGCCGTGAGATCGCTTCCGACCTCCGGTCCTGTCTACGATCCTGTGGGAGGTATACTCGTGCCTCCTGGCTGCCCTCAACACTGCATCAAAAGTCTGATGCTCGAACTGCTCGACTGCCAACAAAATCTCCAAATGCAGTCCCTGCTGGAACTGCTGGGCCCTATCAAACTCGGTCGCCACCAAGGTGGGAGCAAACCGACTAAGCCTGGAGAACTCGGCCGCATATCCATCGACCGTCCTGCCTCCTTGCTTCAGATTGGTGAACTTGGTCTGTAGATCGTATCGAGCCACCGCATCGAAGTACTTAGTCTGGAATCTCTTTCTGAATAGTGCCCATGGAATAGGGGCTACTAATCCCATGGCCTGTGCTGTCCACCAGCTGCGGGCAAGATCCAGTAACTGTAGACGCACTACGGCCACCTTCTCGTCCTCCGGGGTTCTGGCTGCCTCTAGAATGACTTTAGAATCCTGGAGCCACGAGTCAGCAGCGATAGTATCTTTACTGCCATCGAAGAATGGAGGGTTCAGGCGCTTAAAACTGTTCGCTGCACTATTCCTTGGATGACCGCCTCTGTTCAGAGCATCTTCCACTGCCTGGTGCAAGGCATCTCCTCGGCGATCTTGGGAAGCTAACAATGATCTGATGAGACCCACCAAAGTGCCATCATGAGGCTCTGCAGGCTGGACTGGCTGAACTGGGGGCTCTCCTCCAGGAGGTATAACTCTGGAGGCAACTCCGGAATGCTGGGCTTGATCTCCAGGTTGCTGGTCCACAGGAGGTGCTCCACCTTGCTGATCGGCGGGGTCAGGTACAGTGCCGCTGAAGAAGACGACACAGGAAAAACAATAAGGAAGGACCAGGACAGATCAACGATACAAGCATGTGATCAAGTCAAGATTCTCAGGGATTCAGAGGATATGAACGGAGATCAAGGACGAATAATGATTGAGACATCTATTAGGTAAACTCTCACATTTCTTGATTGACAAGACCTGCATGGGCCACCACTTAAACCATGTCACGCCCCAGAACCAGAATACTGGAGAGCGGGGGCGTACATAGCCAGCTACGTATATTGAAATAGAATACATCTCAACTATACGGTCACGGCTGTCTAGATATGAGGGTTTACTACAAGCCAACGGTCTCTTATGGTCAAGCCTATTATCTCAATCTCAAGCAAGTAATATGATCACAAGATGTTTGACCACCAAATATACAATAAAAGGCGTCCCAAATATTACATATCAGCTGATCATGAAGCTAGTCGTACAAAATGCTAGGACTAGCAAGAGTTAAGTCATACATGATCAACCCTAGGATTTGTTAATCATGTTTACAGTCCGTAGACAGACAGTAAGTAAAGGTGCATCGAGCTAACAGGTGCTCGTCGGCTAAACGCCTCAAAAGAATAATTTTACAATAGAGTGAGCGAAACAAAATAGAAAAAACCCACTCGTAGCCCGGGTTCCTTCTAGTCGCCACCATCGGGCTGGAGGTTCGGTAGATCCTCGGGTGCTGCTCCGAAATCTGGCCACACAAAACCAGCTGGGTCAACCCCAGAAAGAGCAAGTGCCACAAAGGAGGCCACAAAATAAGAACAAAAGCCAGCATATCAGAACATAAGAAAATGAAAGAAAAGTACAAGTAATAAAGAGCACGTCAGGACAATAAACGACTAGGGACGTGGAACCATTCGGGGAACCAGGTTACAACCCGTAAACCAAACAAGGACCGGAGTTGTAACCCTTCGCCTGAATAGCTCCTTGTCTCTATCTAATTATTGTTAAGTAAAACAAGCATGTACAAGAGTTCCAGGTACAGGGGCTAGACATGACTTAGACAGAGCTAGACATCATCCATTCACAAGCGGCCAAGCAATTACTACGGCTTACTACCTTAACTAACTAGGGTTGTCACAAGCCTAATTACTAACAAGATGCAAGTGAGAAATTTCCCAGTCCCAAGCCCTGCAGACCATCTAGTTATCCTTCCGCGGGTTGAGAGTATGGTTGGGTACATCGCCCCGGAGACGATATACCCTTAGGTGACTTAGAGGTGCAACACATGACAGTGCGCTGGAAATGTGCTCTACTCGTCGGCAAGCTACAAGTCCAATTAAGAGCGCCCAGATAACAAGATTGCCTGTGACTGGAAATTCTCCATGAACTATAGTTAGATCTAATCATTAGCCTAATCCATGTTCAGTACGAATCCCTGACCGTGGGAAACCAGGGAGTCACGTCCTAGACATGATGCAAGATAAGACAAGTGGATTGCACAAGCAAGCAAGCAGGAACACCCACGGTGTCAAGTTGGTTATACAAGTCAAGTTAGCCGTCGCAACAGCATCAAGATAAATCATGTCAGGGTACTTGTCAGGAGTGCGCCACGACGGGCCACTATCATGTCAGGTTTGTCATGTCAGGAGTGCACCACTACGGGTCACTGTCATGTCAGGTTTGTCATGTCAGGAGTGCACCACTACGGGTCACTGTCGTGTTATGCTGGTTCCTTGCCATACCATGCCATGTACAATAGTCATTCCATACATACTAAGTAAAATCAAGTTCATGACAAAAGACGTAAGGATATAAAATGGACGTAAAATATCTAATAAAATATCAATATACAGGACTATAGAAGAGCCAAGCTTAAGGAAAAATAAAACCAAATTTCCATGATTGGACTGATTGCGCAAGGGTCCCTGGGGTCGGGTTGCGCAGGAGTCAAGTGCGCCAGGGGGCCAACTGCGCAGGAGTGAGCTGCGCAGAAGTCGGCTCGCGCTGAGTTGGTTGGCGCAGGGGTCAGATTGCGCATGAGTGGACTGCACATGGACAGATTGTGCAATGAGCAGACTGCACATGGACAGATTGCGCATGAGCAGACTATGCAGGATCAGACTGCGCATGAGCAGACTGCGCAGGATCAGATTGCGCATGGATGGATGCGCGCTGGGGTTGAGCGCAGTTCGCCAAGAGGCAAGCAGCGCGGTCGGCGCTGCGCTAAAGAGCGCAGGCCGAGAGGGGGATGTGCAGTCCAGCACTGCGCTAAAGAGCGCAGGCTGCTGTCTCCTTCTCCAGGCCGAGAAGAACACTCCAAGAACTCTAAAGTTCAAATCTTCATATCTTTATCAAATCAAAACCAAATCTGGATTTTCAAAGGTCTAACTTGAGTAAAATTGAATTCTCTTCCACATGGAAGCATCAAAACCCACAAAATCTCAACTAAAATAGATCAAAACCATGTAAATCCGAAAATAGAGAAACTTAGATCTAGAACAATGGAGACTCCAATTCACAAAATGCCAAGTTCTAAAGTTAATCTCCATGGCCTAATCTAGCTAATGGACAAATAAAAAGTGGTTGTCATGTGGTAGCAAGGTGCACTTGCCTATGGGTGTTGGTGTTGTGTAGAGGAAGGAAGAAGAAGAAGATGGAGAAATAAATGAGAGAATTATGGAGGAGAGAAAAAAGTAGGTGGAGTTTTAATGAGGGTGGGTTGTGTTGTGTTGAGGGTGGAGTGTAGGTTAAAGTGCTCCAATATATTTTAAACCAAACCAAACCAAACCAAACCAAACCAATTCTCCTCCATAAAATAAACCAAGCCAGGTAAAACCCAATTACGAGAACCAAAATCTGCAAGTCAAGCCAATTACAAGTACATTCCAAAATCCAAAAAAATAAATACAGGTCTGAAATACATGCAAGCTTGACAAAATACGTATTCAGAATATGGATGTTACAATTTTTCTATAGAAACTAAACCTCAAAAGAAATGCCCTTCATATCGTATCGGTCTATCTAGTATAGATGTCTATCCAACCCCTATATGTCCTAAATAATTACCTACAAGATATTCTATCTACCTTAGCCCCAATCAATAATAAGATAATGACGAAGTGATCGTCAACACAAGTGTTCGTCCTTCCGAGGAGGAAAGATGAGAATTCATAAATAGGGATTCAAGAAAGGTATGATTTGAGCACAAATACGGGATGCAAAGACGATAGTAGAGGGATTTCCAATAGCAGTAGCGGATTGAGATTCTAATATATTATCCTAATACAGGCTCGTTCAGTACAGTAACGTAACCGAAACGATTTATCTCGACCTGCATGGGCCACCAAAAAAACTTGTCACGTCCCAGTTTCAAAATATACAAGAACTTGAGACGCGAGCATACCAGCTAATACGATCTAGGATAAGTTCCCAATTTAATGGACTTATCCCTAGACGTACTACGCTGTCAAGGGTACTAAAAGTAACTGTCATCAATATCTCAATGCATAATAATGAAGCGAATATCAAAATGAACATAATATATTAAAGTTGGCCACCCAGTAATATACATGTTCGAGCAAGCTCGAGAAAGGAATAAGCTTGCAAATAATAGGCTACGTAGCAGCATGAAACAAATAAAGGTGAAATGTATACAAGAAAGAGTAAATGAAATACCAGAGAATATATATATATATATATATATATATATATATATATATATATATATATATATATATATATATATATATATATATATATATATATATACCTGAACCCTCGGTGCATCACGCAGCACCTGCCCAGCTACTCTGTACTAACTGCTCAACAAATACTTGGAGAGATCACCAGGTCCTCAACGGGACGTAGCAAGATACAAAAATACATGCCATAAAATAAACTGAATAAAATGAACAACCCGAATCATAACACGGTCCAATATCCAGTCATCAATCAATAAACCATAACTCTGACCAATCATGATCAATAAATGGCATACCAGTCCATGATAAGTCACTATCCCATGATACGGTCCGACATACATGAACTGACCATTCTATGTGAATGCATGTTCAAAACGACTTTAGAGCGTATGGGTCGGTGAATAAGGATTTGCGTCAAAACACGGGCCGACGTCAGATCACGAGCCGATTAATATACACATACTAGCGCACCTCCCGACCGTACCTAGCGCACGGCTAGTGGCTGTTGCCAGATATACACACCAGTAAGTACATATGCCCCAACCCGGGCCACCCTGAGGCTGAAAAATATATCTGGTTGTCCCATACGCCTATTGATAGTCTTCCCCGCCCATGAACTATGCAAGTCGTATCTACGACTCAGACAATCCATATCTCAATGTGAGTCTCTAACCTAGACACCATCTAACTCTATATGTACCGATACATGAACCGCTCGCACCGATGATAAGTCGAATGCGTAAGCTCGTGCCAACACAATGAATCCTCATTCACAGTGCCGTGTAATGTCTCGTGTCAAGTCATAGAAATTATTGGAATAACTTCACAGTTTTTCGGGTACGTCTACTAACTATAAGTGACATACGCATGCACCCATAACATCGATGCCATCATCGATAAAACCCAAGTCATCCTTGGATACACACTACCAGTGTCATCAACTAACAACACAAGAATGGATATGAACAATGTAAACAGAACAAGTATGACAAGGTATCTTGCCTAGGGTGAAGCAGTAATCCGATGATGTCCTGCAGGCAAATCGTTACATCCAAGAAAGGTAGCCATATAGGACTCTCCATGAACGTCTCCGTACGCTGAAACAAATATCACCAATGTTCCCAAAATCAGAAAAATAACTAAGATAGACTACCCATAAATCTAATTCTAAACACAGAGGCAAAATGGTAATTTCGGGTCAAAATGTGGTCCACCGTTAGACCCACTTGCACCAAAATTTATGTCAGGATCAATGTCATGAAAATCTAGCAAACTATATGTCTACAAGTCCAAAATGGCGATACTAACCCAACGGTATATCCGAAATCGGATTCCAATGAGCCGATGTCAAAATGACTCGTTGACTCGGACTATCGAACCCGATTGCACCAAAATGCGTATCGTCGGGGCCAAGGTCCACTAAATCTAGCAAACTATATGTCCACGAGTCTAGAATGATGATACAAATCCAATGGTATATCCGGAATTGGATTCCGATGAGCCGATCTCAAAATGACTCGTTGACTCGGACTATGAAACCCGATTGTACCAAAATACGTGTCGGGGCCAAGATCTACTAAATCTAGCAAACAATATGTCAATGAGTCCAGAATGATGATACGAACCCAACGGTATATCCAGAATTGGATTCTGATGAGCCGATCTCAAAATAACCCGTTGACCCAGATGTGGAACCCGATTTGCACCGAAATGTATGTCGGGTCCCATGTCCTCCAAATCTAGCAAACTATATATGAATTCGGGGCAAAATGTCACCACGAGTCCATTGGTGGTTTCGAGATTGGAATTCGGAGACCCGGGTCCAAAATTAGAATTTTATAAGTTAAAAATTACGAATTTGGACTGCCAAATTTGGCGTCAAATTCAACTAATCAAATTAGCTCACAATGGAATAAAATTTTTATCACAAGAAGAGGGTTATACCAGCTGTGCACAGGAACCGGTGGCTCACCAAGATGGAGGAGGAACAAAACTGCAAACTTGGCTTCGCGAAATTATCAAAAATAAATACAATTATTCGCGCAACTTGGTAGCCAATTTTGACCTATCAAATGAACGAATTAACGACTAAATTTTTTGGTGAAGGTAGAGCTATATATCGAGATTCCAACGATGAAAATAGTTCGACGATCCAACGGTCGGATCACCCAGAAAATACACATAAAGTCTCTGTCTTCAAACACAATTTTTGAATTCCGTCTTCGCACGCTTCAACGGGATTCTGACTCCGAAGTCGGAATTGACTGTTTGCGGTGCTGTGGCCAGGACAGGTTACCACGCAGAGGCATGCAGGGGTGGCACACGACCACCATGCGACGGAGGATAGCCGGTGGTGGCCGTCGGCGAGCGCGACATAGTTCGTGCGCGCGGGGAAAACACGAACATGCGCTATCACGGCTGCTGTCAGGGAGTTGCGCGGGGGAGGGGGGAGATGTGCTTGGAGGCGCAGGACGGCACCGGGATCCATCGAGGAAGTAGCAACAATAGTTGTGCTTAGCTGCAGCACAGCGGCCATTGGTCGGGCGTGCTGCTGTCGTGCGACGGGGCACGAGGCTGGGCGGCCAGTGCACGGTGACACACGGTTGGCCGGGGAGGAGCTGCACGACGACTTACGATCGATAGGGTGGCCGAAAGTCGCAGGCATCATCAGCAGTTAAGCAGTAGTAGTAGCAATATTGAGGGGAGAGGAGCAAGAAGATGAAGTGGAGGAAAAGATATGGAGTGTAGGAAGGAAGAGGATATAACCCCTCTTACCGATATTTTGAGTTTTATTATTATTATTTATTTGAATAAATGATAATTTTGGAAATTTTATAATATTTAATTAATTAGTTATTATTATAAAAGGTCTTAATCATGGTTAAGTTTTAGAGTGCAAGATAACTAGAAATCATGGTACGGATAGTGTAGTTGTGTGCCTTAACCAGTGTATTAGCCATAGTAGGGATGACAGAGCCATATGTGAGTTCTAACTAAGAAAACCATTCAAAGTTGCGACTTGAACCCTATAAATAATTTAATTATTTATTTATTATTGATTATTGACTTTTAGAAGACCCGGTTGTACCAAACTAGCTCGGACTTGACCCAAACTGAACCCGAGTCCATGTAGACATGTGTGAGACCAAACATGCCCATGTAAACAAATTTTAAGTAGATGCATATATTTCGTATTTTAAATTTTGGATTGTCAAACATTTTTAAAAAATATTGTTATACGTATATTATAGTGTTATTAATATTTATGTGGCAATTCTAGAATACTGGCACGATTTTCTGTGGACCGCTTTACAGTAATTCATTTGCCATAAACTATATTTATTATGGCTTTACTTTGATTTGTTGTTATTTTTATTGTTAATGTTACTTTTATTATTATTATAACAAATATCGTTGGGTATTTTGGATATACTAGGAAAAAAATATTATTAAGATATTTTGGTGGTAATGAATATTATTGTTATATAGATATGTATGAAGAAGATACATACATACATACATACATACATACATACATACATACATACACACACACACACACACACACACACACACACACACACACACACACATATATATATATATATATATATATATATATATATATATATATATATATATATATATATATATATATATATATATATATATATATATATAGGGTCATATATAGAAATAATAGGCTATAGAAGTTATATGTACCCATATAATGGGTTATACTATATAGTGAAATTTGTTTGTTATTAGATTGTTGATTTCACTATACAGGTGTATATAGATCTCTATGTATAACTTTATAATGGGATTATATAAAGGTGGTTGAGATGAACTCGCGAGATATTGAAATCAATATCTCGCGAGCTCTAAATCCCAAGATACCCCGATCCCAGCCAGCATAGGAACATCAAAACCTAGTAGACACAACCGAATCTTCAAAGAAAGATTTCGGAGTATATTCAAATCCCACATCACCATCTACTGTTAACCCAGAATCCTAGATTAGCTAGGATTGAATCAAGTTTTAAACTCTCACAGTTTTGATCGACTATAAATACTCGACCATCAAAAGTTTTCGAGATTTTTCTCCAAATCTGCCAAATAACTAATCCTGTACATCTGTGAATCCTCGACCCAGTCTTCTAGAGACCGGCGACAACCACCTGCAGCCGTGTGCCGCCGGCCACCGCTGCTAGTACACGAGAATAACAATAGCAACGTGCAGCAGTAGCAGCGCACGAGCACAACGACAACAGCCCCCGTATGCCCCGCCACGAGACACCCCACGTACGTGTCCCCGGCATCCCTACGACCACCAAGAACGGCCTGATTCTATCGTTAAACCTCCACGGTCGTCGGAGATGACCAAGAACAGAGCACCATGTTCGGCCAACTCGACACTCAGGTACTCATCTTCGTAGACCAATTTCTCCCTCAATACTTAGCCATTTTAAATTTCGTAAACTGATCTGAGAACCCTATATGACCCTCTCGAATTCCTACCAATAGGATTTGGATATGATGGCATGATCTGCCCGTGAAATTGACTCAAAGCCGAGGCCAGTGCAAAAAAAGGACATAGAGACAGTCCCAGACCCCTGATTTCGAAGACAGTTTATGAACACAACATTATGAGTTTTTGAAAACTAACTCAATATAGTCTTAGACAACATATAGGGCCTTGCAACCCTTTTACGGAAGTCAATTTGATCGTCTGAGCGCCGAGAAATCGGTGTCCCAAATTGACAAAATAACTGTTTTAAACTGTTAGAATTTTTAGAAAACCTTCCGATACGCCGTACGTCCTGACAAACCGGGCGACGTGGTCGTAACCAATGAGCATCGAAAGATGCGTATGGATGTTATCGACGTGTGGGATTCGATAAAATTTGATTTCGCTGTGTGTGCGTGACGAAATTGAGGCGTATCCGTCGGTATACCTCGTATCGGCCCTTTTGCAGACTAGTCAAATACTTTGTGCACGTTCGTCATCTCGAGATAAAACTTGCGCCAACAAGACCATGTCATTTTTCTGCTCCTGTATGCCAAGTTTGGTCCGATTCTGAGAAGGTCGACCGGAAGGCTATTTTGGCGGGCCTACGACCCGATCTAACGTTCGAATTTGTGCACGGCCCGTCGAAATCCAACTTTTGATATACAGTTTGGTTCGTATCGTCAAACCGAACCTGTAGACATGTAGTTTGATGACTTTAGGGACCGTAGATACTGGCATGCTTTTCGGTGCAAAGCGGGTCCAACGACGGATATCGTTTTGACTCAAAATTACCGTTTTGCCCCTATGTCGAGAATTGGACTTATGGGTAGGCTATCCTAGCTAATTTGACTATTCTAAACACGTTGGTAATATCTGTTTCAGCCCCCGGAGACTGTTGTAAGAGTTGAATTTTGTGGCTTGTCGATTGACTAGATAGTGTTGGTTCTACATGCTACTACCAGGCAAGTATACCTTGCCTTCTTTACAGTTATTGCATGCTTATTTTCTTTCTCTTCTAGTTATATGTCATCGGTTAGTTTTATTGGATTGATTTGGTTGATATGCTTTCTTCAGATCATGTGTATTAGTTAGTTATCTCGTTCATATACCGTAATTGTCTATAGTTTGACATTTTAGTTCAAATTGGATTTGTTCTCACATACACCTTGACTGAGTCGTATCGTGTCGTAGAATGAATGTGTTGTAACTGAACTGCTATTTCCTGTTTTTATTTTCTCAACCTGTGAGTCCACACTCGGGGCGAGGGTTGACTGTTTGCACCTGCGAGTCCACACTCGGGGCGATGGTGATTGTCGTGAACTAACCTGCAAGTCCACACTCGGGACGAGGGTTAGTGATTATTCAAACCTGCGAGTCCACACTCGGGGCGAGGATTTGGTATCCGTTGATCTCTTGTTCGCTTGTTTCTTCTAGCAGTTCATATATGCGCAGTTGTTCTCGTATCCATGTTCATAGTCACCTATCACTTCTGTATCTTTCTTGTTTATTTCTTATGCATGATAAAACTGTTAGATATGCATATTTTATGTATCTTGCTAGTCTCCTGAGGACCTGATGATCTCTTCAGGTGTTGATTGTACGGGGTTAGTAAGCTGATCATGATGGTAGTCGATTACAATACATGATTCAGGTATTTGCTAGTGATATTACTTTATTATCCTCTCGTACTTTATATTACTTATCATGATATATTCTGCTTCTTAGCCTACTTTTATAGACTCATGTTATTTCTTTGGAGTCTAATTGGACATATATTCTAGTAGGCTGCAGACCAGGAAACCATAATGTTCATTCTTATTTTATATTCTTCTTATGGATTGAGATATAGTTTTGCCTTGGCATGATTAGGTATATTATCATAGTCTAGACAACGTATACGTATTCGAGTTGGGCTGGAGTCTGCTTGATACGTAGCTGGCTTGTGCACGCACTCACATTCCAAAAAGTAGGACGGGTCGTAACAGAGGAGGAGGAGGAGGAAAATTAGGGTTAGGGTGCTCTAGAGTTAGAATGAGGAGGAGGAGGAGGAGGAGAAGAAGAAGAAGAAGAAGAAGAAGAAGAAGAAGAAGAATAACAACATAGGAAGAAGGAGGATGGGGGGGTCCTTACTGTGATCGGCCAGGGGGGTCTTGTGTGTGTTTAAGGAGAGGGGAGAGTGAGAGAGGGGGTGAGGTTGGGTGTTAGGGTGGTTGGTCTTTTGTTTAGTCATTTAAATGACTTGTGTGTGACATGTGAGGGGGTGTATGAGTGAAAGATGGAAGTGGTGACAACCACCATTTGGCTTGCCTAAATATGGGTTGGTATTAATGGTGGAGGGTAGAGTGTGTCATGGGTTAACCATATTTGAGAGGGTGTGGTCAAGGGAGTTGTCCATTGGGTTTTGGAGAGGGTAGACTAGGTATTTGGTGTTTAGTAGGGGTGAATGTAGTGTTGTGTTTTGTAAGGGAGAATGTAGTGTTGTGTGTTTTGTTTGTGCCATGTGAGTGGCCACATGAAATTGGGTTGGGCGTTGGGTTAGATTGGGTTAAGTATGGGCTTGGTGTGGTCATGACTAAAAATTTAGATCAATTATGATCGTTAATGAAATAGTAGCATGCGGGAGCTCAATTGGATGGCACGCAAGTGGCATGTGTTTAGTAGGCTCAAAATAGGTCAAATCATATATTGGGTCGATTAGATTGGATCGATGTCGAGCCCTAAAATTAAATTAGAAGTTAGGTCAGGTTTTACGGTAGATGGTCAAATGGTCCAAATTGACCCGAAAGTTGTGCGATATAAATAGAGTACAAGAAAATAAGTTTGAGTTGGACATGATATATCAAAATAAAAATAAACTTGTCTAGGTCAAAACTCATGAAGGACGTTTTGAGAGATTGACATTCCTGGCGCTCCAAAAATAAAAGTCACGAAAAAGTACATTTAATGATCAAAACTAATTATAATAAAAATATCTATTAAAAATAATTTAATTAATTTTTTAAAAAAACTCTAAATTCTAGGGGGCTTATAGTTTTATAGCGTGTTATAAGCAGTAACGCATGTACTCATGGTAAATATGTTATCTTGATATAGCATACACAGAATATGAAACCTATCGAAAATCCGTCGCCTTGCGGCGACTTCTTTCCAACCTGGTGCACCCACCCTTGCGTTAATGCAAGGTGAATAATATCATCCTTCCCAGTCATGTTAAGAAATATTTGAAACATAAATATACCATGATTTGTGTTCCTGCACGAGACATAATCTCAGACCACCGACACCTATCTATATGAAGGTCATTAGCGACATGCAAGCCGCCGTATTACTGTTGCACCCACTATTTGGGTCGTAAGCCCAAATGGTGGCCCAATAATACCCCGTGTCGATCCTTTGACACGGTGGATTTCTTAAATTATTCCTCCTAGGTCTCTCAAAATAGCATCAAAGGTCTGGTGCTCAAACTGCTCCACTGTTAGAATGATCTCTAGGTGGATTCCATGTTGAAATTGCTGCGTTCGGTCCAATTCGGTTGCCACTATGGTGGGAGCAAATCGACTAAGCCTATAAAACTCGGCCGTATATTCATCGACCGTCCTTCACATCTGCTTGAGATTGCTGAACCTTGTCTGTAGATCATATCGAGCTACTGTATCAAGTCACTACTAAAATCTGTCAAATCAGCGACGCCTCAATGCGTCGCTAAATAAGGAAAATACGTCGCTAATTCCTATTAGCGACGTATTTAGCGACGTATGCACGTAGTCGCGATTAACCTAGTCGCTAAACAAGAAAACGTCACAATACGTCGCTATTGCGACGAGCTTTAGCGACGCTGCTACGTCGCTAATTCAGCGACTGCCAGCGACGTAAAACGTCATCATTTACCGACATATACTAGCGACGTTAAGCGACTTGACATGCATCGATACTGACCTGGCTTGAGAGCCATATGGCGACGTTCTGCAACTTTTCTACGTCGCTACAGTACCGACGTTTAGTGACGATCAGCGACGGTTTTCCTCACAGTTAGCGACGTTGATAGCGACGTTATTGTCGTCGCTGAACGTCGAAAATCGTCGCTGAACGTCGCTAATATTAAAAATAAATAAAAAATAAATACAGCATTTGCAGCATTCCCTGCAGCATTTGCAGCATCCCCTGCAGTATTTACAGCATCCCCCACACCATTTGTTACAGCAACAACGGTGTGTATCACGAACACAGTATCAAACAATACAGATACACACAATCACGAACATGTTTGAAACACAATCTCATCAATCAACACAGATATATGAAAATTTGTAACAACAATGTCAAACATAATGGTCCACAACTTAATTGCCAAGTATGGGAACGAATGGCTCAGAACACAACCTAAAATTCATTCTAGCATACATTAGTGTGAATCATCTATGTTCTGTACATATGGTATAGTATATGTTCTTATCGTATGTAGTATCTGAAGAATGTAACAGAATCAAGATGAACTCACATAATGTAATACTAAGACATCATCTACTACTATATATATAAGATATAGTGATAGGTTGTCGTATCATCATTGCCGAGGGATGAGGGTCGGAGGACAGTCAACTATATCTACGGCTACATAGTTTCTGCCTCGCCAGTCGAATGGCTGCAGGGACTATGTCCTGATCACGATGTCGTACCGTAGATTTAGGATTTAAAATATGGTATTCAGGTCAACTTAATTCAGTCAAAGGGTACTGAACAGAAAGTCTAATTATTCCATATTTCAGTAATGTCAGTGAGTTAAATCATACTCAACTGTCGAGAATACTTAGGAGAAAACTCATTCACAGGATTAGTATCCATCCTTCGTGACATAGCTGATATTTTATAGGGCTCGATAATAATTATTAGTCAATTTATTCATCATTTCAAAACCCTAAAAATGCCCAAAAAAAAACTCCCAGTATCAGTAAATAGGGCTCGAACCCTAAATTAGAATTCGAATCCAAGCAAAACATCAAATTGACAGTTGATATGCCAAAAAAAAATGAGATTTTTCAGTATATAGGTGTCACACTGTGAATCTCGTGTCCACACAGTGGGACACGACGTGTCCAAACCAACAAAATAGGTGTCACACGAACTAGAAGCGAGTCCACGCTCTCGTGTCCCTCGCAGCGAGTCCACTGTCAGTCTCGTGTCCCCCGCAGCGAGTCCACGCTCTCGTGGACACGAACTAGAAGCGAGAGAGAGAGAGCTAGAAGACGAGGAGAAACTGGGGAGGAGCTACCAGAGCAAGGAGGAGGAGGAGAATGAGGAGCTACCTGAGGAAGGAGGAGGAGGAGAAGGAGGAGGCCGGAGGCGGGAGATCGTCGGAGGAGCGCCGCGGAGGAGGAGGCCGGAGGAGGAAAATTGCCGGAGGAGCGTCGCGGAGGAGGAGCGTACCCAAAATTGGGGGGGAAAAAATTGTGAATGATCGAAAAGGAAACCCTCGCTGGCTGTATGAAACGATTAGCGACGTCCTTATAGGACGTCGCTAAACGTCGCTGATATATAATAAACGGCGACGCAACTTAAAATGCGTCGCTACACGTCGCTATATCAGCGACGGATACCGACGAACTTGCGACGCACTACCCTATTTTACAAAATATAGCCGCTAGACGTCGCTATTAGTTGCTGTTGGCGACAAACAGCGACGTCTTTTATCGACGTCGCTAAAACCCCAAAAATTAGCGACAAAATTTCACGGAGTCGCTAAATACGTCGCTGATATGACTTATTTTGGTAGTGAGTATTTCGTTTGAAACTTGTCACTGAATACCGCCCACAAGACAGGCGTCGCCAATCCAACTGCTAACATTTTCCACCAGCTGCGGGCTAAGTCCAATAACTATAGGCGCACAACGGCCACCTTCTCTTCCTCTGGAATCTGAGCTGCCTCCAGAATAACCTCTATATCCTGTAGCCAAGTATCGGCAGCAATAGCATCTTCACTGCCGTCAAAGAAGGGAGGGTTCAGGCGCTTGAAACTGTTAGCCGCATTGTTTCCTTGATAGCCCACTCTGCCCATAGCATTTTATACTGTCTGGTGCAGAGCACCACCTCAATGATCTTGTGATGCAAGTAAGTCCCGGATGAGTCCTATCAGGGTTCTATTGTCAGGCTTTACAGGCTGGGCTGGCTGAACTAGCGGCTCTTGCTCTCCAGAAGGCATGAATCGGGATGCTGCCCCTGAGTGCTGGGTTTGGTCCCCAGGCTACGGCTGGTTCACTTGTTGCTGGTTCACTAGAGGTGCTCCCCCCGGCTGATCGGTAGGATCAGGAACAATGCCACTGAAGAAAATAACAGGAGGAACAATAAGGAAGGACCAAGATTGATCAAGGATAGAAGCACCTTATCAGGTCAGGTTTTAGGAGGATTAGAAAACACGAGTAGAGATCAAGGGAAAAAGTTTACTGAGATATCTATTCAGTAAAACCCTCATACATCTTGATTTACAAGACCTGCATGGGCCACCACTTAAACCGTGTCACGTCCCAGAACCAGAATACTGGAGAGCGGGGGACAGACACAGCCAGCTACGTACATTGAAGTGCAATCCACCTCGCAATATGGTCACGGCTGTCTAGATGCATGAGGGTTAAATTACAATCCATCAGTCTCTTATGGTCAAGAACAAGCCTAGTGTCTCAATCTCAAGCAAGCAAATAGTTGTTACAAGATGTTAGATCATCAGACATACAAGGTAAGGCGATCCAAACATTACATATTCAGATGATCATGAAGCTAGTCTTACAAAATGCAAAGACTAGCAAGAGTTAAGTCATACATGATTAACCTTAGGATTTATCAATCATGTAACAGCCCTTAGGCAGACAGAAATTTAAGTTTCAATACGAGCTAACACTTGCTCGACGGCTAAACGCCTCAAAAGAATAATTTACAATAGAGTGAGAGAGCAAAATAAAAAACCTACTCGTTGCCAGAGTTACGCCTGGTGTTCACCATCTGGCTGGAAGGCGGGTAGATCCTCGGGTGCTACTCCGAAATCTGGCCATACAAAACCAGCTGGATCAGACCCCAGAAAGAGCAAGTGCCACAAGGGAGGCTCCACTTAGGAACTAAAATCAGTATATAATAAAAGAAGAACTGATAAAAGAGCATAGTTAAATAACAATAAAGATTGAGTTAACATAAAACATAAGCTTGCAGTAGGAGGAACAAGAGGTGGAATATAATTCCCATGTTAATCATGAGTCAATTCATTCAAGCACGGCCAATCAAGTTCTACGACTTGCTATTGTTAGCTAACTAGGGTTATCACAAGCTTAGTTACTAACAAGATGTAATGAGATGTTTCCGCAGTCACAAGCCCTGTAGACTATCCAGACGAGGGTTACAAGAGTTATCAAGATTACTGGTGTACTTTAGTGCTTATGATTCAAGAAGTGCAACACATGACAGTGTGATAGAAATGCGCCCTACTCGTCGGCAGGCTACAAGTCCACAGGTGTGGCCGGAATAACGGGATCGCCTGTAACTAGAAAATCTCTCTATATGAGCTACTTGATCAATCTAGTCATTAACCTAGTCAGATTCGTTATGAATCCCTGACTGTGGTAACCGGGAATCTATATCCTAGACATGATGCAAGACGAGACATGTAGCTTGTACAGGCACAATCAACCACGGGATAAAGGCAAGAGTTACACTAGCAAGACAGGAATAGTCGTCGCAACAGCAATCAAGATTATACATGTCATGTCAGGTTTACTTGTCATGTCAAGAGTACTTGTCTGGAGTGTGCCTCGACGGGCCACTATCAAGAGTTATCAAGACGGGTTCATATTATCATGTTCAAGTCAAATTCAAGTTCAAGTCGAGCTCAAATCAAGTCAAGCTCGTGTCATAGCCAAGTCATGTCGTGCTCAAGTTCAAGTCAAGTTCAATACTAGTCAAGTCATACCATGCTGAGATCGTGTTAAAGCCCAGGGTACTTGTAGGCAGTTACGAAAGATATAAACAAATGGCACAGGGCCAACATGCGCCAGCATGCGCCTGGGCCAAGAGGTGCCAGGGCCAGCATGCGCCAGCATGCGCCTGGGCCAAGAGGCGCCATGGCCAACATACGCCAGCATGTGCTTGGGCCAAGAGGCGCCAGGGCTAGCATGCGCCAGCATACACCAGCATGCGCCTGGGTCAAGAGGCGCCAGGGCTAGCATGTGCCAGCATGTAGTGCTCTTCTGCCAGCCCCCAAATGTTCATATAAATCCATGAACTAAAAAGACCATAAATCACTCAAAATAAGTCAAAATCGGGACTTCCAAGGGTCTAAATTGGGTAGAATCAAATTTCCTACAACATAGGACCATTAGATCCCGAAAATAACAAATTTTAAGAGATCAAACCAAGAAAAACCGAGAAAACTACAAACTTAGATCTACAAAAATTCCTCTATCAAAACCAAAAACTCCAAGTTCTAAAGAGGCATAGAATGTAGCAAAGAAGAAAATATAAGATTAAAATTTGAGGTCCATCATGAAACAAGATGCACTTGCCTAGGGCTTGGTAGGTGGGAGGAGTAAATGAAGAAGATGAAGAAGTAATGAGAAATAATGGAGGAGAGAGAGAGAGAGAGAGAGAGAGAGAGAGAGAGAGGAGTTGGTTTTTATACAAACCCTTCTCATCTCAAACCAAAACAAACCAAGCCAAGCTAAGTGGAACCAAACCAAATTAAAGAAGTCAAGATTAAACCAAAACTAGGCTAAGCAAGAAAAGTCAAGAAACGTGTCACGTGCCACTCCTGTAGAAGCGATCGTCCTCGCTAAGGCGTGATGCCGCGTGAGCCTAGATTGCGCTCACGCAAGGCGGATTCCATAACAGCTGATTACAGGCTAAGCGACGGGGTCGTCGCACACAAGTCCCAAGCGAAAACATTGATACTGCAGCAAAAATTTAACGCAAAACACAAGTCATAAAAAATACTCTTTTATTCATATTGAAACAAAGATTACATAGGGGCACGAGGCCAAAATTACAATCACTCAAGCTCACTCTTCTTACTTTACAAGTCACTCTGCTCTCTCTCATCTCTCAATACAATTTGAGTAGGCCAGCGAAAGCTTTAGATAGGCGATGTCCATACATTATGTTCCATATGAGTCCAGACTCCATGCGGCCGTGTGCCTCAAAACACCAAGGAACTCCATACCTCGACGTATCCCAACAAGCTCCGCGCCAACGAGCTTCTACCTGTTCTTGCACATGAAAACTGTATGGGTGTCAGTACTCAACTGTACTGGTGGAATGAGCTCCTCGCCTACCCATACGAAACCAACATATTTATTTTTACTTTATGCAATATAACCCTTTTGATTGTCTTTCATATTCCTGTATTAGTCTGCTGATTTTGGCTTCTTTCACTTAGGAAGTACCTTCATGAGTTACCTCAAGAAGTTTCCAAATCTCATGAGATGTCTTACAGGTTGAAACTCTGTTAAACTCCGTTTTGTCAATTACACAGAACAGTGCGTTGATGGCACGAGCATCTAGACTAGCCTTTGCTTTTTTAGCCTCTGTATATTTGTCATGAGGCTTGTCTATAAGCACGCCATCAACTACTGTAGGTGCCGGTTTCTTATAACCGTCAACTAGTATAGACCAAAGATCAAAGTCAAGAGACTTTAAAAAGAATGTCATTCGTGTTTTCCAGTAAGTATAGTTTGATCCATCAAATAGTGGGGGTCTATTTGTGGATTGCCCTTCACCGTTGAATATTGATTTCACGGCTGCCATATATACTCTCTGAGGTTTGTTATATTAGAATATAACCTGCTCTGATACCAATTGTAGGACCGTTGAGCACCTCTAGAGGGGTGAATAGAGTGAGTGCGAGTGCAACAAAAAATAATCACCAATTAAAAAAATAAAGACAGATAACAATGGCATTAATAAAGAGACAGTAAATAAATGTAGCAAGAGATAGAAAAATCAAACTTAGTGACACAACGATGTATACTGGTTTTCCTTTGAGAAGACTAATCCAGTCTCGAGTACTCTTGCTCGATGTTAATCTACTATGGCACAAGCTAATTAAGAGCTTGCAGTCTTTTACAACACCGTGCTTGGTGACAAGTGCACGACCGACTTCACAACACCGTGATTGGTGACGAGCGCACGACCGACTCCAAAAATAGAGATGGTTTCTGAACTTTGAACGACCTCTTTACAACTCTGAGAACCAAAAGACTCTAGGTCAAATAGATATTACTGGCTTTTGGCTAAGAGATGTGTAGGTTGAATATGAAAGCTTTAGATCAAATGAAAACACTATTGAAGAGAGAGGAGAAGATAAATTGATGAGTGATTTGAAATGAGAAATTCTCTTCTATTTATAGGTATTTTTGAGGACCGAACTCGGATAGAGTTCGGGCAGAGTTCGGATGCAAAGATTTTACAAACGAACGTTGTATGCAGATTTGGAGGCAATAAATATTTAAATTAAAACTGACTGAACTCGGACCGAACTCAGCCAGAGTTCCGACCGAACTCGGACCGAACTCAGCCTGAGTTCTGTCTCTGTTCAACTATAAAATATTTGTCAAATTTTGTTGCACAAAAGTGAATGGTATGTTTGGTAAGTGGACTTTGGATGGATAGGCTGTATAGGAGAGTGGACTGTGATTAACCTAAGCTAGTAGTATCCAGTCGATCTTACAATTTATATCCTAGACTCAATAAAGATAAAATACATAATAAATTGTAAAATGAATCGGACTGATTCCAATGAGAATGAGCTTCAGAATGATGATTTGCATGCTTGCTGATGTCGTAGTACGCTTTTTGATATTGATTTCACTTGACCTGAAATGTTTAGCAGCAGTTCGTATATTTTGTGCATTGACTTAAGTCATTATCTATTATCAAAATCGGGTGTGACCATAGATATGGGCCAACAATCTCTCCCAATTTGATAATTGACAAACTTAATTCTATACCAAAATATATCTAAATAAAATGAAATAAAATACCTGAATTGTTCGTTTTGAAAAAAAGGTAAATGATATTTGCGTTGCATTGTTGATTTTTTGTATTGCTCTTTTCTCCCCCTTTGTCAATGTCAAAAAAATAGTTATGGCTCCCCCGTAATGTGTAAAACCAATAATATTCATCAGAAGACAAAGAAAGTAATAATAGAGTAATAACCACAAAGAACAAGATATCCAGAAATAACAAGTCATAGCAAAATGAACTAGAAATGAGATAAGGGAATGTCATACATAAAGAAAGATACATCCAACACAAACTGTTTTTAAATGTCTAACTATAAAGTTTAGACAAAAAAAAACTACAAAAGATCATCATCTAGTAAACTGCATCCAAAAGAACCACTAACTAAAGTCCTCATCACATTGGCGTATCTTCACCTCCAGGAGCATCCGGTGGAAAGTATGCAGCAGTAGGATCGAAACGAGGAAAAGTCATCTCATGATCGAACCTAGGTCCAGGGAAGCTGGGGTGATTAAGCATAGTGACTGGATGTGTGGGGTCATGAGAAAGACTCCAGTGAATGTCAACAATACTGTTCCGTAACACCTGAGCCTGAGTGATATGGCAGAACTCAAAATCAAGATAACCTTGATGTCGTTGTGCTGAAAAGGCAACGAAATCATCAAAGCGTTGATAGAAACCGAGGTCGAAACCCAGAACAGGGGCTGGAGCAGCAGGAGCATGAGGAGCCTCAGGGTCATCATCGTGAACCAGAGCAGCAGGTTCAGTACTAGGAGGCAGAGGAGGAATAGAATACAACCTAGACCTACTGAGTTCAGTGGCAGTGGCGGAGTAAGGACAGGTTTGAAGATCAATATCAAACCTCCTGAAAATGGAAGCCAAGTGTATAGGATAGACAAGATTGCGTCCTACACTTTTGCAGTTAAGAATCCATGCCATGACAGTCTTTGGAACAGAGAAAGGGATACCAAAATGAATATGGTACATAACCGATAACTCCATAAAGGTAATCTCGTCATAAGATCCCTTCTTTGGAAGAAGAACAGAAAAGATAAACCTATGAAGTTCATAGAAGTTTTGATTCAAATGTTTGGAATACACCCTACGAGGAACAGGTTTAGGGTGACATAATAATTCTTTGAAGGAATCAAGGGTGACACCTTCAGGAAATTGGACATGGTTGATATCCACTAACGCCTCACCTACATCAGGAACATGAAAGTATTCGTTAATGTCTGTGGCATTGAACTCAAGTTCCTGCCCAGCTACACAAGAATAAAAGTTGTCGTTGTCTTTTACTTGCAAATTACAGTAAAACATACGAACAACATTGTCATAGATATTTTCAGCAACTTCGAAAAAATCTCGAAAACCAAGACGGTTGAAAGAAGGGGCATACTCAGAAAAGATAGTAAAATTGACACATGCCCCAGCACAAATTTTACGACCCGAAAAAGAATCGAACCAAAGATCAAAAAATTTCCTATCGGGAAAAAGTCCGGAGTCGTAGTCATCAGTTCCAGTAGGACGGGCTGGACTGAAGACGTTGGTCGGAACATAATCCGAGGAAGACGATCCTGCTTGAGAGGTATCGATCTTTCTCTTCTGATGTTTGGGTGCCATTGATAAAGAAGAAAACAAGTTGATTACCTTGAGGTAGAAGATGAAGATGAAGAAGATGGAGAGGATGACTGCAAGACTCCAAAAAGCTTGAAGAGGAGGAGGAGGAGCTTCTCTTGAGTTTTTAGAGGAGTTTCACGGTTGAGGTGTGGAGAATAACGAAGTGAAAAAGATGAATAAATAGGCTAGGGTCGGCTATTCAGTTCTGGAAATTCGTACAGTGCCGACCGAACTCGGTCTGAACTCGGGCAGAGTTCGGCCCGAGTTCGGCTGCTTGCATTCCCAATGTCATAAATGCAGTATGAGTTCTAAATTTAAATTTATAACTGTTACACTCCTTCATTTCATAATTTTTATTACTTTAGGTTAGCTGTAGGGGCCGGATCCCAGCTGGCGGTAGTCCGAAGACTAGTATACCGTGTCGCTTTAGGCTATTTACGCCTGTATGACAGAAGGACCCTTTCAGCTTGTACCCAAAATAATTTTCATTAATAAATTACAAAGTTTTGAGTTATAAATAAATTTAAAAAACATACTACATTATGAATCTGAAAATTCAAGTATGCCGAGCTCTCGACGCATAATGTTAAAGCGGTCTTCAGCCAATGGTTTTGTGAAAATGTCTGCTAGTTGATGATCTGTGTCAATAAATTCTAAGAAGATGTTCCCGTGTTGTTGGTGATCACGTAAGAAATGATGACGAATTTCAATGTGCTTTGTGCGTGAGTGACATATAGGGTTCTTAGTCAAGTTAATAGTGCTAGTGTTATCACAGTAAATAGGAATCTTAGTGTAGTACAGATTGTAGTCTTCTAAGGTTTTCTTCATCCACAAAATTTGAGTACAGTAACGTCCTGCGGCGATATATTCAGTCTCAGTAGTTGATAATGCTACAAAATTTTGTTTCTTGCTAAACCATGAGACTAAGACTTTTTCTAGAAAATGACACGTACCGATGGTACTTTTACGGTCTACTTTGCATCATGCAAAATTTGCATCCGAGTAACCTATCAGGTCAAAAGATTTAGTTTTGGGATACCATAAGCCGACTGTTGAAGTTTTCTTAAGGTATCGGAAGATACGCTTAATGGCACATAGGTGTGATTCCTTAGGATTTGCCTGGTATCGTGCACAAATACAAACACTGAACATAATATCAGGGCGATTAGTAGTTAAATATAATAAGCTACGAATCATACCTCGATACTTACGCTAATCGATAGGTTTGCCACTTTCATCAGTGTCAAGCTTTGTTGATGTAGCCATTGGAGTTCCGATTGGCTTTACATTTTCAAAATCATACTTTTTTAGTATGTCCTTCGTATATTTGCTTGATTGATGAATGTTCCCTTTGAGTGTTGTTTGATCTGGAGTCCTAGGAAGAAGTTCAGCTCTCCCATCATACTCATCTCAAATTCACTCTGCATACACTTAGCAAACTCTTGACAAAGTTTTTCATTAGTAGATCCGAATATGATGTCATCAACATGTATTTGCACAAGAAGAATATTATCATCTAAAGACTTGATAAACAAAGTAGTATCAACTCTTCCTTTTGAAAAATCATTTTCAAGTAAGAAGGCACTTAGGCGTTCGTACCAAGCACGAGGTGCCTATTTGAGTCCATAGAGTGCTTTCTTAAGTTTGAAAACGTAATCAGATTTTTAAAAATCTTCAAAATCAGGGGGTTGTTTCACAAACACCTCTTCTTTTAAAAATTCGTTTAAAAATACAATTTTCACGTCCATTTGAAATAATTTAAAATCATTTAAACATGCATATGCACAAAACATGCGGATAGCTTCTAGTCTAGCAACATGAGCATATATCTCGTCATAATCAATACCTTCTTCTTGATTATAATCTTGTGCCACTAGACGTGCTTTGTTGCGTAGAACTTGTCCATCTTCACTTAGTTTATTTCGAAACACCCATTTGGTACCAATTATCGATTGACCAATAGGTTTAGGAACGAGTTCCCAAACTTGGTTTCTCTCAAATTGATTAAGTTTCTCTTGCATGGCATCAATCTAAAACTCATCATTAAAAGCATCTGCTACATTCTTAGGTTCTACATGTGAAATAAAAGCTATATTTGCTGCTATTTTAGAATTTCTATAAGAAGAGCGTGTACTTACACCTTTTGATATATCACCTATAATGAGCGTCTCTGGATGATCTGGCAAGAACTTCAATGATTCAAATCTATGAGTCTGATCTTCCACAGGACTTTTATCGATTTTGGCATGTACATATTCATCATCACTGTCGCTTGATCTGTGACTATTGAGCTCATCAAAAGTAACGTTAATGGATTCTTCAACAATCATAGATCTTTTATTGAAAATCTTATATCCCTTACTCTTAGCAGCATATCTGAGAAATATCCCTTCATCTGCTTTAGAGTCAAACTTTACCAAGTTGTCCTTGGTGTTCAGGATAAAACAGCGACAACCAAAAACTTTATAATAAGAAATATTTGGAATCCTTCCAAACCGAAGTTTATAAGATGTTTTCTTCGATATAGGTCGAATTAACACCCTATTTAAAACATGACAGACTATACTAACAACTTCTGCCCAAAAATATTTAGAAAGATTATGCTGATTCAGCATGACTCTAGCCATCTCGCTTAGAGTACGGTTCTTTTGCTCCACAACACCATTCTGTTGAGGATTTTAGGACAGGAAAATTCGTGGTAATATCAACTATCATCTCAAAACTTTTTGAAATCAGTATTTACGAATTCGCCACCATGATCAATCATGAAGCCTTTTTTGTTTTGTACCTTTTTACAAAATAATCAAAATTCAAAAATTGTATCACTTTTGTTTGATAAAAAGTAAACACAAGTAAAACGAGAGAAATCATCAACAATAACAAATGTGTAGAGCTTACCGCCAAGACTAGCGAATCTACTAGGACCAAATAAATCCATATGTATCAACTGCAAAGGTCTAGAAGTACTTACAGCGTTGATGGATTTAAATATAGACCTATGTGCTTTGTTCTTTTCATAGTCAGCACATACCATATCTCTCTTGAACGGTATCTCAGGGAGCCCTTTTACCAGCTTCTTAGTGCTCAGCCATGAGATAGTGTCAATATTGGCATGTCCTAGTCTCATATGCCATAGTCAGCTTTCGTCTAGGTTAGCTACTAGGCATCTTCCTGCATTATTAGTACTCTCCAGAAAGAAAACATAAATATTGTCTTCTCTAATCCCTTCATATACGGGATTACCAGATGACATATCATATATAGTACATTTGTCTTTTACAAAGTTGATACCATAACTATTATCAGCCAAGTGATTTATGCTTAATAGGTTATGTTTCAATTCTGTAACTAGACAAACATCTTTTATTACAGGATAAGGAGATATACCAACAGTGCCATTTCCAATGATATCACCTCTCAGGTTGTTTCCGAAGGAGACTTATCCTTCTTTCTTTATCGGTAGCGCGGCGAACAAAGATGCATCACCAGTCATGTGCCGCGAACATCTG
Source organism: Iris pallida (assembly GCA_029216955.1). Lineage (NCBI taxonomy): Eukaryota > Viridiplantae > Streptophyta > Magnoliopsida > Asparagales > Iridaceae > Iris > Iris pallida. Next base: position 25,314,962 of record JANAVB010019800.1, read on the forward strand.
CTATCGAGGATCCATTTGCTTTTAGCATGAGAGGGTTGAGGGTCCACCTACAAAATAAGTAGATGAATCCTTTGGTACCCATTTACTGAAGGGTCCATGCTGATTAGTCTTAGGTCTCCAAATCAGTGTGTGATTGTCAACAAGCTTTCTTGCTAGACAATATTGTGATATATGCCCATGAGTACCACAGTACGTGCAAGTAAGTTTTGAAAACATATTAGTAGAATTTGTGTTGACATGCATATGTGGTTTCTTTGATAACCTATATGTGAAAGCATGGTGATATTCGTGTTTCTTACGTACTTTCTGTATTTTAGTCCTTTTAGGTGTATGCTTAGCATTAGGACTTGTAGTGCCCCGAAATTTGTGATACGTATTTTATACGTGTTCGTATTTCTGACCCGTATTTCTCTTTTCTTTGATTAGTTAGTTGTGGTTTATTTTCATATTTAGCGTTTTGGTTTAATTGTCATTTATCGTTCATGGATTTATTTTGATTAATGGAGCTTGGTTTATTGAGTATTTCATGGTTCATCATGGCATTGCATTGGCTTGGATTGGTTCAGTTTAGTGGGTTTGGCTTGGTTGGGTTTTATGTGAACCAACCCACTCCTACCTACCACCACCACTCATATTTATTACCTATTCTTCTTCTCTCTCTTCATTAATCTCTTCTTCTTCCATTTACTCCCGTCACCTACCAGAGAGAGAAGAGAGAGGTCTAGGCAAGTGCAACTTGCTTCATGGAGGAACTCTGATTTTATTGCTCCATTCTCTTCTTTACCACATTCTAAAGCATTTTAGTACTTGACATTTCTCATTTCCATGGCTGGATTCTTGTAGATCTAAGTTTATTTCATTTTTCGGATTTCTTGGGTTTTGATCTATTTAATCTTGTTATTTCCTAGTTTTGATGGTTCTATGTTGTAGAGAATTTCGTTCTACCCCATTTTGACCTATGGAAGTTCGAATTTGGACTCCGGATGAAAGTTTCATGGAAGCTTGGAGCATGGACTCTTGGCGTTCTTCTTCTCGGAAGCTTGGAGAAGAAGAACAATGCTAGACTTGACCGCATGAATACTTCATGCGGCAAGTGATTCCGAGCCGCATGAGCCTTCATACGACAGTCCTGGCCGCAGGGGCTTGACTTGACCGCATGAACATTTCATGCGGCAAGTTCTCTCTCTCGGTCGCGTGAACTTTCCCCGCGAGCCGCATAGACCAGTTACTCGCTGGCCGCATGAGGACTCGAGTCCTTTCAGCCGCATGACTGTCTGGATCCCCTGGCCGCATAGGCCCTGATCCTCGAGCCGCATGAGAACCCCCAGACCCAGCCGCATGGACTTCTTAGTCCGGGCCGCATGACCCTGATTAATCCCAGCCGTATATGCACCTTTTATTTTCCAGAGCCGCATGGGCTTCTACTAAGCCGCATGCGCCTGGCCCAGATCTAGCCGCATGGACTTCTCTTCCGCTAGCCGCATGCGCTCACCTAATTGGGCCGCATGCGCACTCGTCCCCCTGAGCCGCATGCGCCCCTCTTGCCTTGGCCGCATGGGTTCCAGTGACCCTGGCCGCATGCGCTCACCTAATTGAGCCGCATGTGTCTTATCCTCCCCTGGCCGCATAGGCCTGAGCCGTATGACTTTCTAATAGCTCTGTGTACTGTAATTTATTATTATTTGCCCATGTTTTATAATTCCTTATTGTATATTTTTACGCCCATTTTATATCCTTACGCCTTTTGTCCCGAACTTGATAATCCCAATTTGATTGACTTGATTGAAATAATAATTGTACCTGGCATGGTGTGACCAAGTACCCTGACATGACCTGATAGTGGCCCGTCGTGGCGCACTCCTGACTAGCACACTTTATATGATAAACCTGACATGATTATCTCGAATAGCTGTTGCGACGGCTACCTGACATGACATGACCTGTATAATTAATCCTGACACCGTGGTTGTTTGCATTGATTGTGCTTGTATAAACTAATGGTCCGGTTGTGTCTTGTATCATGTCTAGGGCATGATTTCTGAGTACCACGGTCAGGGATTCATACTGAATCTGGCTAGGTTAATGACTAGATTGATCAATTAGTTCATGGAGAATTTTCCAGTTACCTGTTGCCCCTTTGGTCCCGGCCTTATATATATATATATATATACATGGGATTTGTTGCTATCCGTCGAGATGAGCGCACTTCCAGCCCGCCGTCGAGTGTGGTACCTTAGGACACATGTATCTTACTACAGTGTGTCTGCTATATCCTGCTAACTTTTCCTTTTCTTGCTGGGATCACTCAGGTAGTAACAAACAGGTAACCGGACTTGGAATTCTCATTGCATCTTGCTAGTAACTAGGATTGTGATAACCCTAGTTAGTTAATGTAGAAAGTCGTAGGCAATGATTGGCCGTGATTGCTTGGATGGAGTCTAGTCCAGTATAGTATTGTCTAGAATTGATTAATTGTAAGATTGTACCAGAATGATTGAAAGATTGTCACTTCTGATTGTCACTATAATGATTGTCACTCCAGAATGTTACTTGACCTGATTTCTTATATTCACCTTGCCGATAAATGGTGGGAGAAGCCAAGTTCCGTTCAGACGAAGGGTTACAACCCCGGTCCTTGTTTGGTTTACGGGTTGTAACCTGGCTATCTGAATAGTCCCATGGTTATCTCATCGTATATCATCCTGTCTTATGTCCTATCTTTTATTGATCCTGTACAAGATTGTCTTTTATATTTACCTGTCATGCTTTTTCTTAAATTACTGTCTCTTATTTTATTATTGTGCTAATTGCTGGTTTTAGTTCCTAAGTGAAGCCTCCTTTGTGGCACTTGCTCTTTCTGGGGTCTGACCCAGCTGGTTTTGTATGGCCAGATACCGGAGCAGCAGCAAAGGATCTACCTGCCTTCCAGCCCGATGGTGACCGCCAGGCGTAACCAGGGCAACGAGTGGGTTTCTTTTTGTTCTCCCACTTTATTGTAAAATTATTCTTTTGAGGCGTTTAGCCGCCGAGCCAGTGTTAGCTCGTGTACATTTTTACTTACTGTCTGCCTACGGGCTGTAACATGATTGGCAACTCGAGGTTGATCATGTATGACTTAACTCTTGCTAGTCCTTACATTTTGTACGACTAGCTTCATGATCATCTGGATATGTAATGTTTGGGACGCCTTACAATTGTATATTTTATGATCTGATATCTTGTGATTATTACTAGTTGGTTGAGATTGAGACAGTAGGATAATTTATGACCTTAAGAGACTGATGGCTTGTAGATAAACCCTCACATATCTAGACAGCCGTGACCGTATAGCGGTGTGGATTCCATTCCGTTATACGTAGCTGGCTATGTCCGTCCCCGCTCTCCAGTATTCTGGTTCTGGGGCGTGACATGGTTTAAGTGGTGGCCCATGCAGGTCTTGTCAATCAAGAAATATGAGGGTTTACCGGATAGATGTCTCAATCTGTACTCGCCTTTGATCTCCACTCGTATCTTCTTATCTCCTTGGATCCCTGACTTGATAACATGCTTGCATCATTGTTCTATCTTGGTCCTTCCTTAATATTCCCGATGTCATTGCTTCAGTGGCATCATTCCTGTTGATCAGCCAGAAGGAGTTCGGCCGGCAGACCAGCAACAGCAAGAAGATCAAGATCAATCCTCAGCAGCCGCCTCCCGAGCCATGCCTTCTGGAGAACCAGTGCCCCCAGTCCAGCCAGTTCAGCCAGCAGGGTCAGAGGATGGAGTCTTGATAGGGCTCATCCGTGAGTTGCTTGCGTCTCAGGACCGTCGAGGTGATGCCTTGCAGCAAGCAGTACAAGAAGCTATGAGCGGAATTGGTCCTCGAGGGAACAGTGCGGTCAACAATTTCAAGCGCCTGAACCCTCCCTTCTTCGACGGCAGCGAGGATGCTATTGCTGCAGATGCCTGGCTACAGGATATTGAAGTTATCTTGGAGGCAGCCAGGACCCCTGAAGCAGAGAAGGTGGCTGTGGTGCGCCTGCAGTTACTAGATCTAGCCCGCAGCTGGTGGGCTATGCAAGCAGCAAGTTTGGGTACGCCTGTCATGTGGGCGGTATTCAGTGATATGTTCCAGACCAAGTACTTCGACGCAGTGGCTAGATATGACCTGCAGACCAGGTTTAGTAATCTCAGGCAGATGAACAGGACGTCGACGGATATGCGGCCGAGTTTTCAAGGTTGAGTCGGTTTGCTCCCACCTTGGTGGCAACCGAGCTAGACAGAGCACAGCGATTTCAGCAGGGGCTCCACTTGGAGATCATATTGGCAGTAGAGCAGTTCGAGCACAGAACTTTTGATGCCGTCTTGCGAGCAGCGAGGAGGCATGAGTACACTTCCCGAAGGATAGCAGACCGGACCGGAGGTCGGAAGCGGTCTCATGACCAGATGAACCAATCCTCAGCACCGGCCCCAGCAGCTAGGGCCCTGACCATTGAAGCTACGAGGACAGATTCGGTTACCTCCTTACAGCATTCTGTCCCGACCTATCCCCAGCAGCAGAAGCAGAAGCGGCCTTTCGCAACAGGTTGTTCTCATTGCGGGAAGCCCGGGCATGTTGTTACTGAGTGCCGCAGAGCACAGGGATTGTGCTTGGTTTGTGGTTCGCCGGACCACATGATAGGATCTTGTCCGTTCAGAAACAGATCATTGCCGACAGTAACTAGTCCCTCGGTTATGGGACCAGCACCAGCACCAGAACCAGCTCCAGTTCACCAACCACAGCAGTTTCCGTTCCCGGGTCCATTGCCGTCTCAGGCCCAGGCCTTCCAGCAGCAGAGGCCTCAGCAGTTCGCCCTGGCCCAGGCCCAGATCCAGAATCGGCGGAGAGGTATCTGTGTCCTATTGTCTTGCTTTTCGACCGTCGTCATGCGGGATACATGTCATGTTTCATGTATCCTAATTACAACGGTATATCCCGGGCCCGAGCCATTTCCTAGATCATTCGAAAAGGTTGGTACCAATAGCCTTTAACCTTTTCGTATGGGGAAAGGCCCGTGTCCATGTTTGACCAAAGAGAGAGACATCAAGCGCAAGACTATCAGTTTAGTTCGTGTTGCTTGAGTTCTTCGCTCCTTGGGAGAGTCAAAACGTGGGGGTGTGAGGATGATACCCGATCACGTTATCCCAATCGGTTTTGGCTCGTGAGGTGTAATATCTTCCTTATGCCTTGTACTTCGATTCCTTGCTTGCATGAATAATTGTATGATTGATGGGTAGCATAGATTGCTTGCGATAGTATAGCTGTCCCGACATCTCTAGCCTCTTGATTAAGTTCCGAGGACGGAATTCTTTTAAGGTGGGTAGGATGTAGTGCCCCAAAATTTGTGATATGTATTTTATACGTGTTCGTATTTCTGACCCGTATTTCTCTTTTCTTTGATTAGTTAGTTGTGGTTTATTTTCATATTTAGCGTTTTGGTTTAATTGTCATTTATCGTTCATGGATTTATTTTGATTAATGGAGCTTGGTTTATTGAGTATTTCATGGTTCATCATGGCATTGCATTGGCTTGGATTGGTTCGGTTTAGTGGGTTTGGCTTGGTTGGGTTTTATGTGAACCAACCCACTCCTACCTACCACCACCACTCATATTTATTACCTATTCTTCTTCTCTCTCTTCATTAATCTCTTCTTCTTCCATTTACTCCCTTCACCTACCAGAGAGAGAAGAGAGAGGTCTAGGCAAGTGCAACTTGCTTCATGGAGGAACTCTAATTTTATTGCTCCATTCTCTTCTTTACTACATTCTAAAGCATTTTAGTACTTGACATTTCTCATTTCCATGGCTGGATTCTTGTAGATCTAAGTTTATTTCATTTTTCGGATTTCTTGGGTTTTGATCTATTTAATCTTATTATTTCCTAGTTTTGATAGTTCTATGTTGTAGAGAATTTCGTTCTACCCCATTTTGACCTATGGAAGTTCGGATTTGGACTCCGGATGAAAGTTTCATGGAAGCTTGGAGCATGGACTCTTGGCGTTCTTCTTCTCGGAAGCTTGGAGAAGAAGAACAATGCTAGACTTGACCGCATGAATACTTCATGCGGCAAGTGATTCCGAGCCGCATGAGCCTTTATACGACAGTCCTGGCCGCAGGGGCTTGACTTGACCGCATGAACATTTCATGCGGCAAGTTCTCTCTCTCGGCCGCGTGAACTTTCCCCGCGAGCCGCATAGACCAGTTACTCGCTGGCCGCATGAGGACTCGAGTCCTTTCAGCCGCATGACTGTCTGGATCCCCTGGCCGCATAGGCCCTGATCCTCGAGCCGCATGAGAACCCCCAGACCCAGCCGCATGGACTTCTTAGTCCGGGCCGCATGATCCTGATTAATCCCAGCCGTATATGCACCTTTTATTTTCCGGAGCCGCATGGGCTTCTACTAAGCCGCATGCGCCTGGCCCAGATCTAGCCGCATGGACTTCTCTTCCGCTAGCCGCATGCGCTCACCTAATTGGGCCGCATGCGTACTCGTCCCCCTGAGCCGCATGCGCCCCTCTTGCCTTGGCCGCATGGGTTCCAGTGACCCTGGCCGCATGCGCTCACCTAATTGAGCCGCATGTGTCTTATCCTCCCCTGGCCGCATAGGCCTGAGCCGTATGACTTTCTAATAGCTCTGTGTACTGTAATTTATCATTATTTGCCCATATTTTATAATTTCTTATTGTATATTTTTACGCCCATTTTATATCCTTACGCCTTTTGTCCCGAACTTGATAATCCCAATTTGATTGACTTGATTGAAATGATAATTGTACCTGGCATGGTGTGACCAAGTACCCTGACATGACCTGATAGTGGCCCGTCGTGGCGCACTCCTGACTAGCACACTTGATATGATAAACCTGACATGATTATCTCGAATAGCTGTTGCAACGGCTACCTGACATGACATGACCTGTATAATTAATCCTGACACCGTGGTTGTTTGCATTGATTGTGCTTGTATAAACTACTGGTCCGGTTGTGTCTTGTATCATGTCTAGGGCATGATTCCTGAGTACCACGGTCAGGGATTCATACTGAATCTGGCTAGGTTAATGACTAGATTGATCAATTAGTTCATGGAGAATTTCCCAGTTACCTGTTGCCCCTTTGGTCCCGGCCTTATATATATATATATACATGGGATTTGTTGCTATCCGTCGAGATGAGCGCACTTCCAGCCCGCCGTCGAGTGTGGTACCTTAGGACACATGTATCTTACTACAGTGTGTCTGCTATATCCTGCTATCTTTTCCTTTTCTTGCTGGGATCACTCAGGTAGTAACAAACAGGTAACCGGACTTGGAATTCTCATTGCATCTTGCTAGTAACTAGGATTGTGATAACCCTAGTTAGTTAATGTAGAAAGCCGTAGGCAATGATTGGCCGTGATTGCTTGGATGGAGTCTAGTCCAGTATAGTATTGTCTAGAATTGATTAATTGTAAGATTGTACCAGAATGATTGAAAGATTGTCACTCCTGATTGTCACTATAATGATTGTCACTCCAGAATGTTACTTGACCTGATTTCTTACATTCACCTTGCCGATAAATGGTGGGAGAAGCCAAGTTCCGTTCAGACGAAGGGTTACAACCCCGGTCCTTGTTTGGTTTACGGGTTGTAACCTGGCTATCTGAATAGTCCCATGGTTATCTCATCGTATATCATCCTGTCTTATGTCCTGTCTTTTATTGATCCTGCACAAGATTGTCTTTTATATTTACCTGTCATGCTTTTTCTTAAATTACTGTCTCTTATTTTATTATTGTGCTAATTGCTGGTTTTAGTTCCTAAGTGAAGCCTCCTTTGTGGTACTTGCTCTTTCTGGGGTCTGACCCAGCTGGTTTTGTATGGCCAGATAACGGAGCAGCAGCAAAGGATCTACCTGCCTTCCAGCCCGATGGTGATCGCCAGGCGTAACCAGGGCAACGAGTGGGTTTCTTTTTGTTCTCCCACTTTATTGTAAAATTATTCTTTTGAGGCGTTTAGCCGCCGAGCCAGTGTTAGCTCGTGTACATTTTTACTTACTGTCTGCCTACGGGCTGTAACATGATTGGCAACTCGAGGTTGATCATGTATGACTTAACTCTTGCTAGTCCTTACATTTTGTACGACTAGCTTCATGATCATCTGGATATGTAATGTTTGGGACGCCTTACAATTGTATATTTTATGATCTGATATCTTGTGATTATTACTAGTTGGTTGAGATTGAGACAGTAGGATAATTTATGACCTTAAGAGACTGATGGCTTGTAGATAAACCCTCACATATCTAGACAGCCGTGACCGTATAGCGGTGTGGATTCCATTCCGTTATACGTAGCTGGCTATGTCCGTCCCCGCTCTCCAGTATTCTGGTTCTGGGGCGTGACAGGACTAAATTTAGGCTGTGTCACAGGTATAGCCCGTTTGTCTAACTTGATTTCTAACTTTTTAGAAACCGTATAAGACTCTTCAAATTTAGCAGTCATGTCTATGAGTCTTTGTTATGTGACTAAGTGCTTCTTATTCTCTATGTCATATAACTCTTGTATCTTGACATAGTCTCTTTCTTTCTTTTCGATTCTGAGGATAGCCTCATGATAGTCTACTTTAAGCTTGGCTATCTCTTCCGTGTTACCGGTAGTAGATGTCTCTTTAATGTCTTCAATGAGACTCGATAGCCTAGCTACTTCAGTTGTGCATGCCTTAATCTCTTTTCGAGATTGCTTATACTTGTCAAGCACATTTTTGTGTTCTTCAAGTAGTTCGCTGAAGGCATTTTTTAACTCATCGATCACTACAACAAAAATACCTTTTAATGACGGCTAAAAAGCGTCATTAATTGCAAACCATGACGCTTTTTTTTTCTCAGTCCAAACGTTATGAAATCGGGTGTTATAAATGTTTTTAAAAGCGTTATAGATAATTCATCCAAAACCGTCATTAATAGGTTGAATTTCTGTTACGTTTTATTTTCAAAGCGTTATGGATAGTTATGAAAAACTGCTGTATATGGTCGTTGTATCACATTTATAACGCTCTATACTGCATGACATTCCAAACGCTGCTCAATTCAATTCGAAAACAACCACTTTGAACCATATTCACAACAAAGTATTGAAATGTAATATAAAGTACCATTCTCCATTTCATTATCTCAAAATAGAGTATTTTAGCTACCATTCTACATTTCTCCATTTCATTATATACATCTTCTCAAAATATATAGAGTATCCAATATAGAGTACACATTAGCTACATCAAAACTATCGACATCAAAAATCTCACAGATACTGTAGCGAAGAAGCACACTTATAACGCTTCAACTTGGTCACATGAAGACTGTCCATAGCACATGTACGTATAGCAAAACCCTGAAAAATAAAGAAAAACCCTCACTTTTAGAGTCTGTCAATTTTAGAGTCTGTGATTTATATCGAAAAACTAAGAGTATCAGAGTACTCTAATAAAAATCGAAATCGACAAATAAAGTAAAACATCTAGGCATGGCATAGTGGACGTAGTCCCAAAATCAACGATACATGCATGCTAATGGAGATGTCATTCCCGAAATAGAAATACTCCCAACTAATATATACCCGCATGTGATTTATATCGAAAAGCTCCCAACAAAAACACCCACAGTACCAAGTTAAACCCCTCATGCATAATAGATACCCAACCAACAATTTTAATCCAAATAGCAAAACATCTCCTACAACAAAGAAATCTTTCCCAACCAACATGTATAATAGGGAAAACCTAAACCAACATCCCACAACAAGTATAGGAAGGAGAACCCAAGCAACAATTTATACAAGAAACCCAAACCAACAATGCATGCATCACAAATAATTCCAACAGCAGCTAGGTAACCCAAAATCGAAAATGATCCAACAGCAAGTAAAGAATCGAATATGATCTAAAGATCATTCCCGCTTCACAAACAAAGACAATCGTAGGATCGTCAAGCCAAAATCGAACACAACACGTATCAGTCGATCGAAACCCTTTTTATGTAGGGATCGAGATCCAACAACATCATCGACAAACAAAATAAACCCAAAAACTGAAATCAATCAAGAATTTAGAATTTATACCCCAGAATTTGGTGTCGGAATCCGAAGGGAGCCTTCGAACTCGGCTCGCAGGCACGCACAGCGCCTCGCCGGGTCGCGGCTGCAACTGTGGAGAGGCTACATCATCGACATGAAGGTATCCTCACATCCGTGTCTAGTATCGACTCGTACAAACACGAGCGTATCTGCACCCAGAATGAACAACCCAACAGTACCAACATACAAACTACGACTAACGACAAGAAACGAAGTGAGATATATAAGATGTCTCAGATAAGGATCAATCATCATCTGCTGTACTAGCGTGCCATAACACGTATAGGACACGTCCCGACACGGAGCTAGTGTATCCGATACGATCTGCAATGCTTTGGTTCATTTGGTCGAACGACCATCATCAAGAGTATCAGAGTACTCTAATAAAAACCGAAACCGACAAATAAAGTAAAACATCCAGGCATGGCATAGTGGACGTAGTCCCAAAATCAACGACGCATGCATGCTAATGGAGATGTCAATCCCAAAATAGAAATACTCCCAACTAATATATACCTGCATGTGATTTATATCGAAAAGCTCCCAACAAAAATACCCATAGTACCAAGTTAAACCCATCATGCATAATAGATACCCAACCAACAATTTTAATCCAAATAGCAAAACATCTCCTACAGCAAAGAAATCTTTCCCAACCCAACATGTATAATAAGGAAAACCTAAACCAATATCCCACAGCAAGTATAGAAAGGAGAACCCAAGCAACAATTTATACAAGAAACCCAAACCAAAAATACATGCATCACAAATAATTCCAACAGCAGCTAGGTAACCTGAAACCTAAAATGATCCAACATCAAGTAAAGAACCGAACATGATCTAAAGATCATTCGCGCTTCACAAACAAAGACAATCGTAGGATCGTCAAGCCAAAATCGAACCCAACACGTATCAGTCGATCGAAACTCTTTTTATATAGGGATCGAGATCCAACAACATCATCGACTAACAAAATAAATCCAGAAACTGAAATCTACCAAGAGTTTAGAATTTATAACCCAGAATTTAGTGTCAGAATCCAAAGGGAGGCTTCAGACTCGGCTCGCAGGCACGCACAGCACCTCGCCGGGTCGCAGCTGCAACTGTGGAGAGGCTACATTATCGACACGAAGGTATCCTCACATCCGTGTCCAGTATCGACTCGTACAAACACGAGCGTATCTGCACCCAGAAAGAACAACCCAACAGTACCAACATACAAACTACGACCAACGACAAGAAACAAAATAAGATATATAAGATGTCTCAGATAAGGATCAATCATCATCTGCTGTACTAGCACGCCATAACACGTATAGGACACGTCCCGACACGGAGCCAGTGTATCCGATACGATATGCAACTCTTTGGTTCATTTGGTCGAACGACCATCACCAAGAGTATCAGAGTACTCTAATAAAAACCGAAACCGACAAATAAAGTAAAACATCCAGGCATGGCATAGTAGACGTAGTCCCAAAATCAACGACGCATGCATGCTAATGGAGATGTCTATCCCGAAATAGAAATACTTCCAACTAATATATACCCGTATGTGATTTATATCGAAAAGCTCCCAACAAAAACACCCACAGTACCAAGTTAAACCCATCATGCATAATAGATACCCAACCAACAATTTTAATCCAAATAGCAAAACATCTCCTACAGCAAAGAAATCTTTCCCAACCCAATATGTATAATAAGGAAAACCAAAACCAACATCCCACAACAAGTATAGGAAGGAGAACCCAAGCAGCAATTTATACAAGAAATCCAAACCAACAATACATGCATCACAAATAATTCCAACAGCAGCTAGGTAATCTGAAACCAAAAATGATCCAACAGCAAGTAAAGAACCGAACATGATCTAAAGATTATTCGCACTTCACAAACAAAGACAATCGTAGGATCGTCAAGCCAAAATCGAACCCAACACGTATCAGTCGATCGAAACCCTTTTTATGTAGGGATCGAGATCCAACAACATCATCGACAAACAAAATAAACCCAGAAACTGAAATCAATCAAGAGTTTAGAATTTATACCCCAGAATTTAGTGTCAGAATCCGAAGGGAGGCTTCGGACTCGGCTCGCAGGCACGCACAGCACGTCGCCGGGTCGCGGCTGTGACTATGGAGAGGCTTCGGACTCGGCTCCCCAAATGCAATTACACTCCCTTGAACAAGAACAAACAGAAAAAAAAAATCAAAGAACACAAGCATTTGGTACTTACAATTATTTCATCGAACATGAAGCGCACATAGAACAATTCCCAACAAATTTTTTTTAGGGAAAAAAAATCCAAATCAAAATCACTCACTTAATCAAGAGAAGTCACTTAATCAAGAGAAGTCAACGATGATGCAGCCCTTTTCGGATCATCGCCGACGTGGATGGAGACGTCGGGAAACCCTAAAAGAACCCTAATTTTGGAGAGATGGATGCATGTATGGTTGTCAAAAATTAGGAGATTTTACTAAAATTATGTCGAGGCAAAATTTAGGGCATAAAATAAGCAATGATCGAGATTTAAGGACAAACCGGTGGTGAAGGCTACGCCGGTGACAACCTTCCCTCTGCGGTGGAGTCTGTAACCGATGGAGGCGAGGAACGGGCTGAGGGAAGTTGGAGAGCGGGGAGCGGGCTGAGGGGAGTTGGGGAGCGGGAAAAGAAGGAGAAGGAGAAAGAGAGAGGGTTTAGAATTTTTTTAAGTGCGGGAGAATTGCGGGGGAGTCGAGGTTTCGACTTAAATTTTTGTGCTTTTTTTATAACGCTCGTATCACTGGAGCACTATCAATAACGTTTTTAATGTAAACCGTCATAGATTTTAGTCTTGCTGAACTTTGATGACGCTTCCACATCAGCCGTCATGAAAACCACTTATCAAGCGTCATTAATAGGTCTTTTTGTTGTAGTGATCGAAAGTAAAATCATCATACAAAGGATTTGAGGATACCTTATCAAAAGCCATAAGACAGACATTGGCATTTCTGCAGGATCTGTCTTCTTTTTCGAATCACTGGCATCGCTTTTATGCCAGATACTTGTATTTGCGTACTTTCGACCAGTTTTTGCTTTTCGGCTTGATTTTGATCTATCATATGGACTGCTTTTCTTTGAAGTTGGACAGTCCTTCTTCATATGCCCTGATTTCTTGCATCTAAAGCATATTGTTTCTTCTTCATTGCTTTCTTGGATATCTCTCTTCCTTCTGTTTGATTTCTCAAACTTTAGAAATTTTCTGAAGTTCTTCACTAGCAGGGCTTGTTCATCACCACTTGATGATTCTTCATCAGAATCATTGCATGTTGACTTTCTGGCTTGAGCTTTAAAGGCGATAGATTTTTCTTTTGGGGTAGCTTCTTCAAACTCTTGTAAGTCCAGCTCATGGGTCATCAGCTTGCCCATAAGTGTTTCTAGTGTCATGGTGGTGAGATCATTTCCTTCAATGATTGCTGTTGCTTTTGGGTTCCAGTTCTTGGTTAGAGCCCGTAGCACTTTTCTGATCTTCTCGTGATTACTGTAATCCTTACCAAGAGATTGCAAAGGATTAGTAATATCAAGAAAATGAGTGAACATCTGTGTAATTGACTCACCGGGTTTCATTTTAAAAGATTTATATTCCTGTGTTAGTCTGCTGATTTTGGATTCCTTCACTTGGAAAGTACCATCATGAGTTACCTCAAGAAGTTTCCAAATCTCATGAGACGTCTTACAGGTTGAAACTCTGTTAAACTCTATTTTGTCAATTGTATAGAACATTGTGTTGATGGCACGAGTATCTAGACTAGCCTTTACTTTTTTAGCCTCTGTATATTTGTCATGAGGCTTGTCTATAAGCACGCCATCAACGACTGTAGGTGACAGTTTCTTATAACCGTCAACTACTATAAACCAAAGATCAAAGTCAAGAGACTTTAAAAGACTATCATTCGTGTTTTCTAGTAAGTATAGTTTGTTCTATCAAATAGTGGGAGTCTATTTGTGGCTTGCCCTTCACCGTTGAATATTGATTTTACGGCTGCCATATATACTCTCTGAGGTTTGCTATATTAGAATATAACCTGCTCTGATACCAATTGTAGAACCGTTGAGCACCTCTAGAGGGGGGTGAGTAGAGTGAGTGCGAGTGCAGCAAAAAATAATCACCAATTAAAAAAATAAAGGCAGATAAAAATGGCAGTTAATAAAGAGACAGTAAATAAATGTAGCAAGAGATAGAAAAATCAAACTCAGTGACACAGTGATGTATACTGGTTTTCCTCTGAGAAGACTAATCCAGTCTTGAGTACTCTTGCTCGATGTTAATCCACTATGGCACCAGCTAATTGAGAGCTTGCAGTCTCTTACAACACTGTGCTTGGTGACAAATGTACGACCGACTTCACAAACCATGCTTGACGACGAGCGCACGACCGGCTCTAAAAACAGAGATGGTTTCTGAACTTTGAACGACCTCTTTATAACTCTGAGAACCAAAAGACTCTAGATCAAATAGATATTACTGGATTTTGGCTAAGAGATGTGTAGGTAGAATATGAAAGCTTTAGATCAAATGAAAACACTATTGAAGAGAGAAGAGAAGATGAATTGATGAGTGATTTGAAATGAGAAATTCTCTTTTACTTATAGGTGTTTTCGAGGACCGAACTCGGACAGAGTTCGGATGCAAAGATTTCGTAAGCGAACGTTGCATTTAGATTTGGAGGCAACAAATATTTGAATTCAAACTGACCGAACTCGGACTGAACTCGGCCAGAGTTCGGACCGAACTTGGACCGAACTCTGCCTGAGTTCTATCTCAGTTCAACTATAAAATATTTGTCAAATTTTGTTGCACAAAAGTGAATGGTATGTTTGGTAAGTGGACTTTGGATGAGTAGGCTGTATAGGAGAGTGGACTGTGATTAACCTAAGCCAGTAGTATCCAGTCGATCTTACAATTTATATCCTAGACTCCATAAAGATAAAATACGTAATAAATTGTAAAATAACTCAGACTGATTCCAATGAGAATGAGCTTCAGAATGATGATTTGCATGCTTGCTGATGTAGTAGTACGCTTTTTTATATTGATTTCACTTGACTTGAAATGTTTAGCAGCAGTTCGTATATTTTGTGCGTTGACTTAAGTCATTGTCGATTATCAAAATTGGGTGTGACCATAGAAATGGGCCAACACATGCAAGACTCAACTCGAACTGACGTCTCACACAGTCATTCTTCTTCCAATGTTACCATCCTTTCAGGACCAAGTTCAAGACTTCTAACATTTGAGACCGCCTCGACGACCCATGGTCGTAAGCATTCTTCCTTGTTGCCCTATCATTTTACTCAACTCAGGAACGCCTATTTAATAGCCCTTTTTCCAAACTCCATTTGAATCCACCGTGGCTTGTGCAATAAAACACTAAGTCCATGACATCGTACCTTAAGCCAACTTATGTTCTATGCGACACTACCGTCCAACTCACACTCCATATGACTAGCTTTGAGACCGTAGGACTTCGTGGCTATACCCAGCCGTAGAACTCATGGGACCGTGCTCGCTACTACTCCGATAGCCTAACATAACTTTGCCTAACTTAATCGTGCAACAACTTGACGAGCAAAGACTGCATCAAGCCTTGCATCGTAGAAACGTGCCGTGCACGTATTCAACTTTGAACAACCAAGTCATTTAGGTGCTGTAGAAGCATAGAATTTTAGGCGCATCTATAGGCCAGAATTCCTATGCGCTTAACCCAACCATGCGACCAACTCAAATGTGCTAAGAAGCTCAAACAGATACTTAGCACAGCAAAGAACAGTGCAAGTTTAAAGACATTAAAAATAAGGCTTTTATTTCATATGAAAGTCAATTACATGTCTAAAGAAAGGCTTTACAAAGGAGAACTTCTATAAAAAGAAAGATCCTAAAGCTACAGCCAGGCGCAGCAACTGCTATGCGCCCCATACCAGGCGCATCATCCGTTTGGCGCATCACTCTGATGACTCATCCAAGTGCATCACTCTGATGACTCGTCCAGGCGCATCGTCTCATCATTATGGTGCAGGCGCATCAACACCAATCAGCCCTTGTGTAGCAGCGTATTCGGCTAAGTCAAGGCAACCATTAACGCCTCGAAGAACTCAACAGGCAGGCCAAAGAGGATGCGACACATGGCAGATGCGTCGTCGATATCATGTGCCCCTATTAATGTGCCCTATGGGACATGAGCCCATGTGCCCGGAATGGCACTCACTGATGCACCTCTCCACACTCGTCATCATCAAGCATTTAATGCTGAAGTAACAAAGGCGGCAATACGTCTCCCGAAGATGTCCAAACAGCAGCCCTTACAAAAAATGAAGAGCCGCTGACATCAGCACCATCATTGCACTTTTTGTCGGCTACAGTTTTCTTTGCCATGTGGCTGACCGATCATTTGCATGCACCCTATAGGTCATGCGCCATAAGGCTTACTTCTGATCCCAAGCAACAGAAGACAAAGCTCTGTATGCGCCTCAAAAGCCATGCGCCTGGACTTGCTTATGGCTCCTAAAAGTCATGAGACCAAGTCGCCTCCCCTGTGCCTGATCCTTGGCGCACCTTGATGCGAAGCTCTGCATGCGCCTCAAAAGCCATGCGCCCAAACTTGTCTATGATGCCTAAAACTGATAGGAATAAGTCGCCTCTATGCACCCGATCCTAGGCACACCCCAACAGATCACTCTCCTCCAAAACCGAGATCTTTGAGCCACAGGCATATGCCATGCGTCCTTTGACTAAGTTCTATTCAAAGAATGTGTGCTAACCATCCAAGATCTCAGCAACAACCAAATCTCAGCAACTGCCACATGTCAAGCTCTTCAACAGCCCAACGAGGCAGTTCGAACAGATTCTACTACAACACGGGGTGCATCATCCATGCACCCCCACCAGCATCAGCCCCGTAGCATCCCCACAACCAGTCGCATCCGACATATGCGCGTATGAGCAGCCAGCCTGCTATCTATAAATAGAAGGATCACTTCTTCATGACGGAGGCACAGACAGAGAGAGGGATATATACAGACAGAATGTTATATCTACATACGGAGGCCAGAAGAGACACTTAACGTCCACTTCTCCTCGCAACGCTCCGGCATCCAGAGCAACCCAGGCCTTCAGAGAGTTCGAGATCGTCATCAGATCGCCAACGGAGTCAAAGTATTACCACTCGCTCCATCAGCACAGTATCCAGATAAAAAACCAAAGTGTACTCCTAGGACTACGTTTAAGTCCTACATTGTACTCTGTTCTGTTTGTAATTAAAAACATCAACCAAAGAGTTTTAATGGCAAACAAGCTGGCGACTCTGCTGGTGACCTCTTTCTCTTCCAACGAGAAAGCTGCATCGCAATCTGACGACATCAAACTCGGCTCCTCCCATGAAACACTTATGGTGCGCCTCAATCAACAGGCATATGAGGAGTTCATCTCTGAAGGCAGTACGAGTCCTTCGAAGCGGCAGCCAAAGTCGAAGAAGACTCGCCAAGTCTGGGTGCGCAAGGCCGATGCGTCTAGCACCATCACTGAAGGGGATACGCCACCGTAGCTGGCCCTTCTTGTTGACGTTCTCAGCAACAAGGATACGTCCACTGGTGCCGTACATCTGTTTGGGAAATGCAATGTTGATTGCATTCTCCAACCGTCTTCTTCCCAGCCGAAGAAGATGCACCAACGGAGCAGAGGTGCAACCAATCTCCAGCGCATGAGCTCGGGTGCACAGAAGAAAACGTTTGTCTTTAACAGACTCACACGCTGTCATGGCGAGGCACAATTGGATTCTAAGTACTATGCACCTTTGCAGGCTAGTACAAAGAAATCCAAGGCAGCACAGGCCATGCACCACGAATGTGCTACGCCAACAGTAAACCAGAAGCATGCATTCAAAATCATGCGCGCTGCTGATGGTAAGCTGTACAGAGTCGACTCGGGTGCATCTGTGCCAGAAATGGGTTGACTCTCAAAGTCCCTGTCCCGTTTGGGCGCATCCACCGCGTTTCGAACCAAGTCTGGCTGGGCAACTGCGATGTTGAGTCCATGCACCCACTTGGGTGATGCGTATGAAGTGGACTCAAGTTGCCATAAATGCTGTTACTCTACCTATGATCTGGGTGTATCTCATGCGCGTAAACCAGATCAGGGGGTACAACATTCACATGACCACCCCAGTGCCTGGCCTTGCCATACGCCTGATGGGGGTATTAAAGTGAAACTCTCCTATCATGATTTGCGTAATATGATTAGTTAAAAATGCAGATCAGGAGAGCTGACCAATAAGCACAATTTGGCCCTCGCAGGGCACACCTGTGCTATGGTCACCATCAACTGCTGTTGTTGCAAAACAACGGCTCCACCACAAAGGCAGTTCGTGTTTCAGTGACTATAATCTACGGCACCTATCCGACGTTGCCTCGAAAAGAAAATGCCAATTGAAGATGAAGCGGAGCATAAGATCACTTCCTGTCATGTTGTCTCCAATTCCCACTCATCTGTGAGAAAGACAACCACCAACTCCTCAGCCTCTGCATCCAAGACTCAGCTGAGGAAGAGCAAAATAGTGGTCCCGTCTACAGGGGTGTACGAATGCACCTGAGCAAGGATTAAGGCCCTGGAAGAAGCCACAACCAGGGGTAGTCAAGCCTCTGACAACCCTCCCCTCGAAGACGAAGAAGCACTTAGACAAACCGACTCTGACGTAGTTGGGGGTAGACAACACGAAGCCTCGGAAGAAGAAGCCCCTCCACAGGAAAGCGATGTCGAAAGCGAAGCTTCGACCGATCCATCCACTTCCACCCATGTCATGACAGCTTGCATGGCAGGGGGTGGTGATGAAAGAGAATCAGATGCTCCAGCGCTAGACATCGTGCAGTGCATAGACACTCTTGAATGGAGTCTCAAAACCCTATCTTTCTCCATGCAGATCCTGACCCAGGCGGTGTTTGACATTCGAACTACTTTGGCAAGGGCACCTGTCTCCACCAGCCCCGATCCAGGGGCCAACGGAGAATCAACTATACCCCCTCAACGGGTATCTTCAGGGGCGGAGCACCACACTGCACTGCGAGCGTCTGCTCCTTCCAATATCCAACTTCAGGCCATACCGCCTTCACCTGCTCCCAACTCGATAGAAGACTTAGTCGTGATGGTCAGAGACCTGCACGAGCGTTTTGAGGCCCGAAGTAGATAGGAGGATCGCCAGAAGATGGGACTCCTGTAATCCTACTCCCTCGAATGGAACAAAGTGGTTTATCCTTCCAATTATAAACTACAAATACTGACGCCATACGACGGGAAGGATTCTCCTCGCCGGTACCTGACCTACTTTTAGTCTCAGATGAGGCATCTTCCAAAAGAAGACGCCTTGCTCAGGAGCCTATTTGTCGGGACTCTGAAGGGAGTCGCCTATAACTGGTACTGTAGTCTCCCTGACAACTCCATATCATCCTTCGACGACTTGACACGCCTCTTCCTTGATCGATTCTATGACGGAGGAAGGGACATAACCATGTCGTCTCTCATATAAGTACGGCAGACTGAGAATGAGACCGTTCGAGTCTTCATCGAACGTTTCCGAAAAGCATGTCCAAGGTTGCCTCCGGGCATGCCGGAACACGCACTCATCGGAACATGCAGCATGAATATGCTTCCTGCAATCAAGCTCTGGCTCAACTCCACTCCTCCGCCGGATTGGAGCACATTGATCATCGAAGCCGAAGCTGGTGAAAAGAAGGCACATAATGCTCGCCTTCTGGGGGTTTACTTCCCCACCTTCGACGATAAAGGGAAACGGTCTGCGACCAGCAGTAGCAATCGCGAAGTAAAGATGAAGCAGGCGTTGACTGTCAATGCGTCTAATAGCACGCAAGGTCCTGCCCAGAGGCCTCCTACCGCACCACGACCAAAGATGGTCTACTCCTTCCACGATGAGGATACCTTATAGCTCTTCGAGATGCTGAAGCAGGGCGACAAAATCAAGTTGCCTGATCCTAAGCGTCCTGACGAAGTAGGCAGAGTCGGCGACCCGAGGTATTTTCACTACCATCGGTTCGTTGGACATCCAACTAAAGACTGCTACATCCTCAAAGACTACATACAGCGCATGATTAATGCGAACGTCATCTCAGTCAATTACGAGGAGAAGACAATCTCGGCCAACATAGTGTCTCTCAAGTTCGGTACCTTACTGTCGACTATAGCTCAAGTTGGCATCATCCCCATCCCAAAGGCGACAATGGAAGTAGTCAACCTTCCACCAACCCGTGACAACGTGGGTGGGCTGACACCACTCATAACATCCAAGGGAGAGATCATGTGGGTTCATCCGGATCTCGTTCCAGAGTTGACTCAACCGGGGGTACCCTCTACCTCCAAAAGCAAAGGCAAGAAGACCAAGTCTTGCCGAATGGTGACTTCCTCCCTTGAGGAAGCCCTACCCGTACAAATCGGTTCGTAGCAGAATACCCAGCCAGAGGAGGCTCCGTCCGAAGTGACACCTCCTATCATCACCACAGCTGTCCAAGGAGAAGGTTCATCCCAACCTCCTACAGCTGATAAACAAAAGCAGAAGGAGGCCCGCTTCGACAGGCCTCTTCAAAAAGACAACACTCCGGGGTAAGCCAAGCCCCACAACTTCGACATACTGGCACAACTGGCCAGTACTCCAGCACGGCTTTCCCTATTCGAGCTCCTCTGCCTATCCAAAGATACCCGGGAGGCTCTCTGCGAAGCCCTGAAGGACGCCGAGTCTTTCATCAGTCAGGTCAAGTAGCCTGACACTGATCCTACACCATGTCTGTACTGCCATAATATGGGGGAGAACAACAGGCACAACAGACCCTTGTATTACACAGGGTATGTCGGTGCCATCAAGGTGGATCGAATGCAGATCGACCCTAGGTTCTCTCTCAGCATCATCCCCCGAACTCTACTTCAGACGATGGGGATCCCAATGCATCGCCTGACAGTGTCGTACACTACCATCAGTGGCTTCAACGCCAGTAAAAGTGAGCTGCTGGGGAAGATCCGCTTGAAGTGTCACATCGGCAATCTCCAGACCGAGGTAACTTGCTATGTTGTGGATGCAGACGTCAACTACAATATCCTGTTGGGACGACCATGGATACATGAATGCATTGTAGTGCCCCGTCCCGCTTAGTCAATCGGAGGAATCGGAACGCCGACGGCGTTCGGACTTAGCCTTGCAACGGCTGCTCGAAGACATCGCTTGGTCGAGGCGACTCCTCGCTCAGGTGGGATAGTTTCGATGAACTTGCCTCATTTTAGCCTTCACATAATAATTCACATGTTTTCAACTTGCATAAGTAGGCTTGATAATAAAAGAGACGAATCCACATAGATAAGGGAATAATCCCAACGGGTCGAATTGAGTTAGAATATGGAAAGGTCCAACGGCCGGCTTAGAGTTGGTGCACGACGTGCTTTGAAAATGACACTCATCCCATCGTCCCGTGGCTTGGGAGAAGGAATTTGGTTTAAGTTGTCACCAAGTTGGAATTAGCCTAAGTCATAGGCGTCGCCCGCGTAAATGCTCGATAAAGCATGCACGCTTCCACCATGCAAGGCTTGGCATAGCCTTTGCTCGTCCCTCGGATTAAGTTGTAGGCTTGATTTAAGTTAGGCAAAGTTATGCTGGTCGACCTAAGACATTCCAAGTACTGTCCCGTTCTTTCTACGGTTGTCAAGTTAAGTATTTCCACGATCTCAAGGCCCGTCGACTTGGGCGAGAGTGTCGCGTAGAGCACAGTTGGCTTAGTGTACGATGCACGGACTTAGTGTTTAAGGCACAGGCCACGGTTGATTTTTTGAGTTTAGAAAAAGGTCTTAAAATAGTTGTTCTTGAGTTGAAGGAAGTTATAGGGTAAGAAAGAAGAATGCTCGCGACTATGGGTCGTCGAGGCGGTCTCAGATTTGAGAAGTATGGAACTTGGCCCTGAAAGAGATGGTAATACTAGAGGTAGAATGACTGTGTGAGACGTCAGTTTGAGTCGAGTCTAGCATGGTCATGGACAACTTGTCGACAAGGTAGGGTTTCCTCGAACGGTGAACCAAGCAGACGGGACCGGTTCTTGAAAAGCATGATTAGCCGTGTTGGATGACCGTATAGGTTAGCGCAGAGTCTTGTAGTGGAGCTCGCTACTCGCGCTGGCAAGGGCGACCGCCTAACAAGCTAAAGGAAGTCCAAGATGGCTCTGGGAGTCAGTGACCAATTCATATAGATGAGTCGGCATGGCGGCAACCCGTATGTGTGCCTTTGGATTGAGTTGAGTTGAATGTGTGGGTACAATTAGAACACAATGTTGGGCCTAAGATTTGGTTTCAACGTAGGCGACGTGCTTCGGCACGTGATATAGCGTCAAGTCTTAAGTTGTCGACATATAAGTTGCATAAGTAGGATTTGAGTCATCTTGAGTCTAAGTCAGGAAACACTGCAAGGCAAAGTCGGTCGAGTGACACTTAGCCACAAGTCTTGATTGGGTCAGTTGGTGATCAAAGTAGCAAGGGCCGTGAGGCGGCGATATGGTTAAGTCACACTGAGTTGCGAGGCATGGCACGATGGATTTGTAGCACGGTCACTTAGAAATGGAGTCTCACCGAGTAGTTGCGTCTTTGATTACGGGCCGAAAAGCAAGCACGACTTGATAGGTTAACGTTGATGCAAGTACGAGATGGTCTTGAGACACAAAATAGGCTAAGGCGTCTGTCCTAAAACTGATCGTAAGGCAAGAGTAGAAAGACAATCATAAAGGGACTATGTTGCACAAAGTAAATGAACGTGTCGGTTTTGTATGGGTGGGCGAGGAGCTCATTCCACCAGTACAGTTGAGTACTGACATCCACATAGTTTCCATGTGCAGGCACAAGTAGAAGCTCGTGGTGTGGAGCTCGCTTGGATGCGTCGAGGCATGGAGTTCCTTGGCGATTCAAAGCATGCGGCCGCGTGGAGTCAAGACTTATACGGGACATAATGTATGGACGTCGTCTTCCAAGGCATCCGCTGGCGCATGACTTATATTGAGAGATGAGAGAGAGCTGAGTGAGTTATAATGTGAGAAGAGTGAGCTTGAGTGACTTATAATCTTAGCCTTGCGCCCCTTTGTAATCCTTGCTCCAATATCAATAAAATGCATCTTCTGAATGACTTGTGTTCTTCTTCAAATTTTTGCTGCTATTATTCAATGTCTCGGCTTGGGACTTCTGTGCGACGACCCCGTCGCAGCCACTGTAATCAGCCGTTATGGAACCCGCCTTGCACGAGCGCAATCCAGGCTCGTGCGACATCACGCCTTAGCGAGGACGATCTTTCCTACGGGGGCGAGGCGTGACATAATGGTATCAGAGTACGGCTTTACGTCCTTGGACTATCGATTGAATACTTTAACTCCGTTGTTTCTGCAATCTCTGATGTGTTGCTTCCGCAAAGTTGATATCGTTGGTGCGTTCTCTCTCAAATGTCCCAAGGGATGTCCATATAATAAGTCTAAATAATTTGCAAAATGTAGGAGAACAGTTTTTGACAAGAAACAAAAAGATGGTTTGCGTAAGCACGGTTGGCTAAGTCGGGCTGGGCATATACACCAAGGATTTGTGTCGACCTTAGCAAAGTCGAGTACGGGATTCATAATGTTTCGAGCAAGAATGAGTTAGACTTGATTGAGTAAATGAGATGAGTATCGATGTAACGCCACAGTCCCAAAATACGTAGGACTAGAACGTAATCATGCCAGCTGTATACATACGAAGTATATGGACCGTCGTATGTATACATAAGCTGTAAAATGCAGTAGAACCATAACTAATCTCATCCACACAAAATAAAAGATATCATATAATGATAATGAATTATCTTGATACAATATGTTGGGCGGAGACAAATCCACTACCAACAAGTAAGGAAAAATACATGGAAAATGAAATGAGTTTGGCGTGCGAAGCGAAGACGATTTAAAGTACAATCATCCTCGAAGACATAGAGATGATCATGGCCACGGCTAGAACACCTGCGAAAGACAAGAACACACACCTGGCGAGATAACCAGGTCCTCAGAGGGACGTAACAAGATACAATAAACATGCCATATAAATACTGAATATAAAATATGCCACAATCAAAGAAAGTGACAAGACATAAAGAAGGTAACCTAACCGTACTAAAGTGAACATGTAGTTAAGAACAAACCTTTCGTCGCATGAGCCCTGGCTGTAAATGGGATCTGGTATAGTCCACACTTGGGCACCAGTGATCTAAGCGCATGACGTTCAAAAATGACAGTGGCCAACCTGAGAGGCTCATACCCGTATCTCCAGCAGAGCTTCCGGATTACAAGGGAAGTGCAATCGAAGCCCATACGACAAGGAAATGTCCTCCCCACCCAATGTATCTATCATGTCGCATCCACGACCATGTAACACTACTAACCGTCAAGTCTTCTAACAAACAACTATTGACAGTTAGACCTAACGCACGTCATGTACGCATCAGTGATCAGCCAACACGCAAGTCCGTAGGCTATATGCTACTCACAAGTCACACATCTCGTGGCACATCAGTGTCAAAGTTTATGTAATACACTAAACTAGTGGTAGTCCCTTAACTCTAGGTCCATATGCAATCAAAGGATAAATAACAAGGTAAAGTTAATATCACTGAGCAGGCAGTAAGGCAGGAACTGTAATAATGGTACAGCTAAAAGTACGGGAAATAAATACACAGTGATATGCAATAAATAAAATGTAGAGTAATTTATAAACAGTAAATTATGGCAAGGTATCTTGCCTGGTGTGTCGCCTGGTGGTGCGATGTTCCGACAAGTCCTGGTTGTCCAATAGCTATGATCAATAAGTAAAGGTACGAATCCACAAGAAAATAAGAGGCATGATTTAGTAACGATAAATGATGTTAATCGGGGAGAATTATTGGAATATACGTCCATAGACTTTTTTGAAAATATATTAATATTTTATAACTATATTTTTCTTGTTACTCAAACTATTTTTTGAAATCTAAAAATCATCTATACTAAAACTCTATTTTTGTAAATATAATATTTTAGATCAAAACTATATATACATATGTTTTTATGAATCAAAACACCTTCTTTTTCTTTTAAAAAAAAATAATAATGATAATTAATAGATAATAATAATAATAATAATAATAATAATAATAATAATAATAATAATAATAATAATAATAATAATAATAATAATAATAATAATAAATAGAATAATACAAGTAACAGCAGATCAGATGCTGTTCCTAAAAATAAAGAAGAAGGGAAGGAGAGAGATGGGAAGAAGTGAAGGAGGTTTTTTACCTGGGCGGCTCCGGCGTGGTCGCCGGCGGTGTAGCGGGGAAGGGGGGCGGTTACGCGCTGTGCGGTCGGAGCTGGTCGCTCGGCGGGAACGCGACGGTGGTTTCGGCAGTCGGAGAGGAGAGAGGGGGCGGAGCGATCGACGGTTCGGACGCGTCAGGTGGCTGGAGGCGCGGGGAAGCCGGAGGGCAGACGCCGGCGGTGGAGGAGACCGCGGCGGCGTGGCGGATCCGTGGCGGGCGACGGAGGATCGGGCGCGACCATGAGAGTGGCGGTGGTTGGCCGGAACCGAGGAGAAGAATGGCGGCGGAGGAGTAGGTTTTCACCTGCGGTTGAGGGGCATCGGCGCCGGAGCTTAGTGGAGGCGGCGCTCGGCACAGCCATCGGCGAGGTCGGCGGGCCTGGAGGAGAGGAGAAGCCAGAGCTGGAGCGGAATCAGCAGAGTCGGGCACTCCTGCGTGGAGGCGGCGCTCGGTCATCAGCGGAGGGACGCGACGGTAGGAGGAGGACTCCGACGGTCGGGCGACGGCGGACACTCAGACCGGCGGGCGCACGCTGTGGAGGCGGACGACCACCCGCGAACGGGACGAGACATGGAGGCGGAAAGGAGACCAGAGGATTTCGTCGGCTCTGGCACGGCGATGGAGGTGAGGTTTGGGTTTCATTTTTTCTTTGTTTTGTTTTTCTGGTGTTTTGGTGGTGATGACGGATTTTTGGGTTTCAGCTGTGTGGTGGCGGATGCTCGTAGTGTTGGCCACGGTGGTTGGCGGTGGAGTTGGTGGTGTTGGTGTGAGCTGGTCGGGGAGGCATGGTGGATGTAATGTTTGAGGTTTCAGGAGCTGCGTCGAGAAGGGGCCGGGTGTCGACAGTACTAAAGGAAGATGACGACAATGGTGATGGTGCTGGCAATGATGGAGATGACGGTAATGGTGATGGTGGTGGTATTTGGCCGGGTGGCCAAGCCCGGGATCGATGGCAGGGGAGAGGAATCGTCGTATCGGGAGGCTGTCCGATTCGACGGGGATGACTGTAATAAATACTGGAATAAGAATGTGCGTCACAGACACGATGCACAGCACATTTTGGGTGGAAATTTATGGTGAAGGAGAGAACAAGGACCTCTCTCCTTATATAGGAGGTTGAGTCTCCTATTGGGATAAGGATTAGAACGGTTTAAATCCTTTTTAGATAAATCACCTATTAATTCAAAATAATTCAATCCAAATCAAATCCAATCTAAATAAATTCTATACTTAGTTTAAAATATTTTAAATAAAGTCAATAGAATCTTTTCCTATTTAAATTATCAAAATGATTCAAATTTTTAAATAAAACAAAATTTTAAATATCTTTTCATAAATATTAAAATATAGCTTTAATTAATTTTGAAAATCTAGAATATTACTTAAATATTAAATTATAAAATAGCTTTTGTAAATGACAAAATAGATTAATAAACAAATTCCAAATTTCGCAAATATCTAGAATATATTTTATATAAACCAACATTTCCCAAACTTACTACTTATTTTAAAATAACTCTTTTATAAAATAAAAATATTTATCACATTTGTTTGAACATGTACTTTCCTATATAAAAATAAAATTTATAACAAAAATATTTTTTTCTAAAATATGTACCTCGACACATATTCGCACTCGTCGAGCAAATACGAAACGCAATTCTCGCACGCTACGCAAATACAAAAAAAATGCGAATTCGTATGCGATATGCAGGTACGAAGTACAAAATAAATAAATTTTTTTAAAAATTGTAGTAGAAATTTAGGGGATTTACAATCGATAGGGGTGCTATCGAACGACGATAACGTTGGTGCGATATAGATGAGCGTGCTTGGATTTTGAGGAATCGTTTGGACAAAAATTTGAGGAAATAGTTTGTGAATCGAATGATTGAGGATTTGTTGAATGACTTCATCCCTGAGTGGTGTATGCGATAGCCTCAGGGATGTTGATCGATCGATTGAGGATACGGGGTGTCGATGAGTCTGTCAGCAAGCGTCGCGTGTATACAAAGCCGTAGATTGAGTATCGTTGAATAAGTTGTAGTCTTGAGATTTGACGAGTTGACTCGAACAACTTAGAAATTGACGCGCACGGAACATGCACGGGATTGGGGATTGTGCGAAGTAGAAAACGCAAAAATGATTGAATAGGTGAAATCAAATCGAGAAAAGTTAAGGTGTAGCGAACGGATGACTTGATAAAGGAAATCGATAGGTGGATCGTATAGAAAAAGTTAGCACGATGGAGAGATAGCGTGCATGAAAAAGTTGAATTTTGAAGTTACACGAATGGCTATAAGGATTGGATTGAATGTTGCTTGATGAATTGAGTTAGCAAAGGAGTGATGTGAATTGAGGGAATACGTTGGTCGATGACTTAAGATAGACGGGTAAACAATATATGAATTTGGGTTTGAGGAAATTGATGTTGTGAACGATTCGAGGAATAATGATCGAACTTGAATTTGAATTTCGAGGAGATTATTCAGTCAGACGATAGCAACATTCGCACGACTCGAAATTCATTACAAAGGAAGATCGTCAGGTTACGCATATCATCGATGGTATTGAGGCGTATCAAAGATCGATATGCGATAACTCGGAGGTACTCGAATTCGAGGAATGACGATCGTGCAAGTGTTATTGTTCGGTTGGATGCTATACTTAGGATTTTGATTGAGATGAATGTTAGATGAAAACAGAAGTATTTTGATGGTTACGCGAATAACCACAACGTCGACATTCTTGTCTTGCGCGAGCGTAACTCTAGTTTCGCACATGCGTTACGTCAGATTTGGGGTGATCGTTCCGCGTAGGCGCTGATATGGTGATTCATGTCACGGGAATGGTCAAACTCGGAAAATCAGGACGCGACAACTTTGATTGTCTCGACTTGTTGGTTTGATGTGAAAGAAAATTCGAGGATTGGTCGAACATGTAATTTGACGAATGAAGTAAACTTGAGGATTGAGTAGGTCCAATCCGTGCATCGAGAATGAATTTGTCTAGACTCAAAACAAGAGTCACGCCCCGATGAGAATGATTATTTCGCGGGAGCGTTGCATGGTGATTTTATGCCCACCTTGGGTAATCAGACTCGCGTGAGATTGGAGCATGGCATATTGTTAAGTCAGACGACCTTGTGATCGATTACGTGAATTGGAATAGATGACTTAGGGAATGTGGAATGTGAAATTTTAGTTAGCGACGAATTGTGCCATAGCGTACTTGACTTGAAAGGATTGATAGGCGAATTATGTCGAACGTGTTCGAAGTGATAGACTATACAAAATGGCTTGATGAACTAGTGATATTGATATGTCGAGGAATTGGTTGAAACGTAAGTTATTGTAGGATGGCTTTGCTGAATGACTCGGACCCTGTGCGACGAATGTTGGGATATGTGTAGAAAATCTTTGCTCGAAGTTTAGAAATCAGAGTGATGCGAGCTTGGGTAGAAAACCCCATACTATTAACTTGGTTTGACCATAGGATGGGGTCAGTGTTGATATTGTTGTTTGGAAACTATGATTCCAATACTGACGATCGACCTTGGACTGAAAACATAGCCTAGCGGTTAGGCAGACGTACCGGTACGGAGTGATAGGAATTGTGGAGGTACCACTCACGAGGCTCGGTTGACATGCATGTATATCAAGGATGCCCGAATATGTGCACGATCCGACTCGAGTGGTGATTGCGGATTCTCTATCACGAGACTTAGCTGGAATACATGTATTTTGGGAATGCCTGGAATATGTGTACGATCCAACCAAGTGATACGTTAAATCAAGTGAGACTTGAGGAACGGGAAAGTGTCGATGATTTTGAAATCGTGTTTCAAGGAAAAGATTGGTGGTAGTACGATTAATAGATTGAGATAAACTTGAATGTTGGTTGATCGGATGGATTGCCTAGAACTGAGTTGTCCGTGTGTACGACGAGAGTAAGTTACCTATGTTGAGATATAGTTGTTCGAGTAGAAAGGTAACCATAGCACGAGCGTGGCTCGAGTTGAAGGAACGCATAGGAGAAATGTGTGCGAGAAATGTAGGATGTGGAGTCGAGTTACAAGTCGATAAGTGTACTCAGTTAGTTTCGAGGACGAAACTTTTTTTGAGTGGTGTATGATGTAATGTCCCGTCCCGCTCAGTCAATCGGAGGAATCGGAACGCCGACGGCGTTCGGACTTAGCCTTGCAACGGCTGCTCGAAGACATCGCTTGGTCGAGGCGACTCCTCGCTCAGGTGGGGTAGTTTCGGTGAACTTGCCTCATCTTAGCCTTCACATAATAATTCGCATGTTTTCAACTTGCACAAGTAGGCTTGATAATAAAAGAGACGAATCCACATAGATAAGAGAGTAATCTCGATGGGTCGAATTGAGTTAGAATATGGAAAGGTCCAACGATCGACTTAGAGTTGGTGCACGACATGCTTTAAAAATGACACTCATTCCTTCGTCCCATGGCTTGGGAGAAGGAAGTTGGTTTAAGTTGTCACCAAGTTGGAATTAGCCTAAGTCATAGGCGTCGCCCGCGTAAATGCTCGATAAAGCATGCACGCTTCCACCATACAAGGCTTGGCATAGCCTTTGCTCGTCCCTCGGATTAAGTTGCAGGCTTGATTTAAGTTAGGCAAAGTTATGCCGGTCGACCTAAGACATTCCAAGTACTATCCCGTTCTTTCTACGGTTGTCAAGTTAAGTAGTCCCGCGATCTTAAGGCCCGTCAACTTGGGCGGGAGTGTCGCATAGAGCACAGTTGGCTTAATGCACGATACACGGACTTAGTATTTAAGGCACGGGCCACGGTTGATTCGTTGAGTTTGGAAAAAGGGCTTCAAATAGTTGTTCCTGAGTTGAAGGAAATGATAGGGCAAGAAAGAAGAATGCCCGAGACTATGGGTCGTCGAGGCGGTCTCAGATTTGAGAAGTATTGAACTTGGCCCTGAAAGAGATGGTAATACTAGAGGTAGAATGACTGTATGAGACGTCAGTTTGAGTCGAGTCTTGCATGGTCATGGACAACTTATCGACAAGGTAGAGTTTTCTCGAACGGTGACCCAAGCGGACGGGACTGTTTCTTGAAAAACATGATTAGCCGTGCTGGATGACCGCACAGGTTAGCGCAGAGTCTTACAGCGGAGCTCGCTACTCGTGCTGGCAAGGGCGGTCGCCTAACAAGCTAATGGGAGTCCAAGATGGCTCTGGGAGTCAGTGACCAATTCATATAGATGAGTCGGCATGACGGCAACCCTCATGTGTGCCTTTGGATTGAGTTGAGTTGAATGTGTGGGGACAATTAGAACACAATATTGGGCCTAAGATTTGGTTTCAATGTAGGAGACGTGCTTCGGCACGCGATATAGCGTCAAGTCTTAAGTTGTCGGCATATAAGTTGCATAAGTAGGATTTGAGTCATCTTGAGTTTAAGTCAGGAAACGCCGCAAGGCAAAGTCGGTCGAGTGACACTTAGCCACAAGTCTTGATTGGGTCAGTTGGTGATCAAAGTAGCAAGGGCCGCGAGGCGGCGATATGGTTAAGTCACACTGAGTTACGAGGCACGGCACGATGGATTTATAGTACGGTCACTTGGAAATGGAATCTCACCAAGTAGTTGCGTCTTTGATTACGGGCCGAAAAACAAGCACGACTTGATATGTTAACGTTGATGCAAGCATGGAATGGTCTTGAGACACAAAATAGGCCAAGGCGTCTGTCCTAAAACTGATCCTAAGGCAAGAGTAGAAAGACAATCATAAAGTGTGACGCCCCAGAACCAGAATACTGGAGAGCGAGGGCGGACATAGCCAGCTACGTATATTGAAATGGAATCCACCTCGCTATACGGTCACGGCTGTCTAGATATATGAGGGTTTAACTACAAGCCAACGGTCTCTTAAGGTCAAGCCTATTGTCTCAATCTCAAGCAAGTAATATAGTTACAAGATGTTAGACCACCAAATATACAATAAAAGGCGTCCCAAATATTACATATTGGATGATCATGAAGCTAGTCATACAAAATGTCAAGACTAGTAAGAGTTCAGTCATACATGATCAACCCTAGGATTTGTTAATCATGTTACAGCCCGTAGGCAGACAGTAAGTAAATATGCATCGAGCTAACAGGTGCTAGTCGGCTAAACGCCTCAAAAGAATAATTTTACAATATAGTGAGCGAAACAAAATAGAAAACCCACTCGTAGCCCGGGTTCCTTCAAGTCGTCACCATCGGACTGGAGGTTCGGTAGATCTTCGGGAGCTGCTCCGAAATCTGGCCACACAAAACCAGCTGGGTCAAACCCCAGAAAGAGCAAGTGCCACAAAGGAGGCCACGAAATAAGAGCAAAAGCCAGCATATCAGATCATAAGGAATAAAAGAAAAAGTACAAGTAATAAAGAGAACAACAGGACAATAAACGACTAGAGACGTGGAACCATTCCGGGAGCCAGGTTACAACCCTTAAACCAAACAAGGACCGGGGTCGTAACCCTTCGCCTGAATAGCACTTTGTCTCTACCCATTTATTGTTAAGATAAGTAAAACAATCATGTTCAGGGGTACCAGGTACAGGGACTAGACGAGACTTAGACAGGGCTGGACACCATCCATTCACAAACGGCCAAGCAATTACTACGGCTTACTACTTAACTAACTAGGGTTATCACAAGCCTAATTACTAACAAGATGTAAATGAGAAATTTCTAGTCCCAAGCCCTGCAGACTATCTAGTTATCCTTCCGCGGGTTGAGAGTATGGTTGGGTATATCGCCCAGGAGACGATATACCCTTAGGTGACTTAGAGGGTGCAATACATGACAGTGTGCTGAAAATGTGCCCTACTCGTCGGCAGGCTACAAGTCCGTTTAAAGCGCCCAGATAACGAGATCGCCTTTGACTGGAAATTCTCCATGAACTATAGTTTGATCTAGTCATTAGCCTAATCCATATTCAGTGTGAATCCCTGACCGTGGTAACCAGGGAGTCACGTCCTAGACATGATACGAGACAAGACAAGTGGATTGCACAAGGCAGCAAGAATGAACACCCACGGCGTCAGAGTTGATTATACGAGTCAAGTTAGCCATCGCAACAGCATCCAGTCAAGTTACAAGTTACAGGTTTACAAGTTACAAGTCAGGAGTGCGCCGCCACGGGCCATTATCAAGTTATCCAGTATTAAGATTAATCATGAATTATAGGTTAAAAGTTAAGGACGCACCCCATCGGGTCACTATCAAGAAGATCATAAACTACTAGAATCATACTTCACAGAAATCACGAAAAATCGTACTAGTCATAAGCAAAACACCAAAAACCGTGCCAGGTCGTGTTGGGTCGAGACAGTCGTGTTGTGTGGAACAAGATCTCAAAACTCTAACCCACAAAAGAGAAGCCAAGTCCAAGGAATAAAATCCAAACCATCATGGGCAAATAGGTTGCGCTGGGGTTAGATTGCGCTAGGGTCGAGCTGTGCTAGGGTGAGCTGCGCAGGAGATGAGCTGCGCAGGAGTTGAACTGCGCAGGAGATGAACTGCGCATGAGTTGAACTGCGCATGGCCTTGCGCTAAAGAGCGCTAGCCGAGGGTCATCTTCTCCATCAGGCCAAGGGAAAACCCCAAGAACTCCAAATTTCCAATCTTCATAACTTAGCCAAAATAAAACCAAATTTGTATTTTCAAAGTTCTAACTTGTGTAAAATTGAATTCTCTTCCACATGGAAACCTCAAAACAAGAAAAAAATCTAAGTTTAATAGATCAAAACCAAGAAAATCCGAAAATCGTTAAAACTTAGATCTAGAAAAATGGAAGCTCCAAATCACAAAATACCAAGTTCTAATGTTGTTCACCATGGCCTAATCTAGCTAATGCACAAATAAAATGGGGTGCTTATTTGGTGGCAAGGTGCACTTGCCTATGGTGTTGGTGGAGGAAGGAAGAAGAAGATGAAGAAAAATTAATGGAAGTTATGAGGAGAGAGAAAGTTAGGTGGGGTTTTAATGAGGGAGGGTGTGTTGTGTTGAGGGTGGAGGTTAGCTAAGGTAGTCCAATGCAAACCAAACCAAACCAAACCAATTCCTTCTCCATAAAATAAAACCACGCCAGGACCAAAACCCATTTTACGAGAAAACCAGAATCTGCAAGTTAAACCAAAACACAATTGCAGGCCAGAATCCGAGAAAATAAAATACAGGTCCAAAATACATATAAGCCTAATCAAAATATGTATTTCGAAATACGGGCATTACAACTCTACCCACCTTAAAAGAATTCCGTCCTCGGAATTTAAATCAAGATACTTAGAGATGTAAGAGCCAGCTATACTATCCACAATTAAGCTACACTAAGCAAACAATCAAACAATCATACATACAAGCAAGGGATGGAAAGCATAAGGCATAAGGAAGGCATTATACCTTATGAGTCAAACAAATCGGGATATCGCGATCGGATGTCGTCCTCACGCTCCCACGTTGACTCACCTAGAGAGTGATGACCCCAAGCAACACGGACTAAGCTATTAGTCTTGTTCTTGAGTATCTTTTCTTTCCGGTCCAATATAGACACGGGCCTTTCCTCATACGAAAGGTTGGTACCAATAACCAATTCCGAATGGTCCAGGATATGGCTCGGGTCCGGGATGTACCGTTGTAGTGCCCTAAAATTCGTGATACGTATTTTATACGTGTTCGTATTTCTGACCCGTATTTCTCATTTTCTTTGATTAGTTAGTTGTGGTTTATTTTCATATTTAGCATTGTAGTTTAATTGTCATTTATCGTTCATGGATTAATTCTGATTAGTGGAGCTTGGTTTTATTTGGATAGGAGAAGGATTGGGTTGGTTCGGCTTGGCTTGGTTTACTTGGTTCATCATGAACCAAGGTGAACCCCTACCTACCACCCCCATCATCATTTATTAACCCCACCCTCTTTCTCTCTCATCATTCACTCTTCTTCTTCCTCACCGTTGCTCTCCACCTACCAAGAGGTTTAGGCAAGTGCAACTTGTTTCTTGAGGGATCTTAATTTTTATTGTTCCATTCTCTTCTTTACATGATTATAAGCCTCTTTAGAACTTGGAGTTTTTAATTTTGATGGATAGATTCTTCTAGATCTACATTTTAACTTTGAGTTCATGGAGTTTTCTTGGTTTTGATCTACTAAAATATGTTATTTTCGAAAACTAATAGTTCCATGAGCAAGAGCATGAAATTTTGTGTGAATTTGGTTTTTGATTCACCTCATTTCGAGTTAAAATGAAGTTTTTATGGCCAAAACAGGTTTTCTGAATTTTCATGTCGGTTGAAGAATGTGGTGCTGGCGTAAAATAAAATTTTACGCAGGGAAGCTAGCATAAATTCAAATTTTACGTAGAAAAGCTTGCGTAAAAATGAAATTTTACGCTGGGAACCCTGAAATTGCATATTTTACGCTGGATTGTATCCAGAATGTGAAATTTTACGTTGTGAACCCTGAAATTGCGTATTTTACGCTGGATTGTATCCAGAATGTGAAATTTTACGCAGGGAACCCTGAAATTGCATATTTTACGCTGGATAGTACCCAGAATATGAAATTTTACGCTGGAACCCTCCCCGTTTACATACTTACGCAGAATTGATTTTTTTGGCATAAAAAGTGCACAGAATGACTGTTTTTGCCAAGTTTAGCGATTTTCTAGCCAGAATTTCGAAAAACTTAAAACATGAAAGTTTTAGATCTCTGTCTTGCCTTTCCGAATATTTCTGGAGCACCTCAGTTTGAATTCGTATGTGAAAGTTATGCCCCGTCTCCCCTGAGCCGTATAATTCCTCCACAACTCTTGTACCCTGTTTATATTTAGTTATTGCATATATGCTTATACCCGGTTAAATGTTAAATTTAAATCTGTTCCATGACATAATGGTGTCCCGTCGTGGCGTACTTTTGACAGTGAATTTGACACGATATATATTTCGAATGCTGTTGCGACGGCAAGCATGTCATGACAGAATTGAATGGCCTGGACACCGTGGGTGATTGTGTTTGTACAAAAATGAACCGGTAATGTTTGCATCATGTCTAGGACAGGGATCCCTGAGTACCATAGTCAGGGATACCTACAGTAATTGACTAAGACTAATAAACTAGAATAATTTAGTAGACATGAAGAGATTTCCAGCTACAGGCAATCCCGTTACCTGGGCGCATTAAGTGGACTTGTAGCCTACCGACGAGTAGGGCACATTTTCAGCACATAGTCGCGTGTTGCATTCTCCATAAACGGACATTCGACCTGGATAACCGGATGGTCTGCAGGGCTTATGGCTGTTGGGATAATCTCATTGCATCTTACTAGTAACTAGGCCTGTGATAACCCTAGTTAGTTAAAAGTATCAAGCCGTACTCTTGATTGGCCGTGATTGATTGGATGTAGTTTATCCCAGCTTAATCTTGTCTCGATCCTATACAAGATTGTGACACAACATGATTATTGATGCTTGCCTTAATAGTAACGATCGGGGGTCCAGTTCTGTTCAGGCGAAGGGTTACAACCCCGGTCCTTGTTTGGTTTAAGGGTTATAACCTGGCTCCCGGAGCAGTTCTGTGTCCTCTCTTCGTTTATTGTCTTATTGCACCCTATGCCATGCTCGTCATGTTTTATCTTACTTCAACAGCATGATTAATTATTTATACTGGCCTTAACAATAAAGATCAGGGGTCCAGTTCCGTTCAGGCGAAGGGTTACAATCCCGGTCCTTGTTTGGTTTAAGGGTTGTAACCTGGCTCCCGGAACAGTTCTGTGTCCCTATTCGTTTATTGTCTTCACTGTACCAATAGTATTTGAGACAGATTTCTATTCAGGTGAAGGGTTACAACTCCGGTCCTTGTTTGGTTTAAGGGTTGTGATCTGGCTACTTGAATGGTTTCCTCGTACTCAGTTTACTGTGGTTATCTATATTATTAGCAATTCTTTATTTACTATCTTTATTATTCTATTATTGATATGCTGGTTTTAGTTCCTAAGTGAAGCCTCCTTTGTGGCACTTGCTCTTTCTGGTGTTTGACCCAGCTGGTTTTGTATGGCCAGATATCGGAGCAGCTCCAGAGGATCCACCTAACTTCTAGCCAGATGGTGACCACCAGGCGTAACCCTGGCAATGAGTGGGTTTCTTTTTGTCCTCCCACTTTATTGTAAAATTATTCTTTTGAGGCGTTTAGCCGACGAGCATGTGTTAGCTCGATTGCACCTTTACTTACTGTCTGCCTACGGGCTGTAACATGATTAACAGATCCTAGGGTTGATCATGTATGACTGAACTCTTGCTAGTCTTGAAATTTTGTACGACTAGCTTCATGATCATCCAATATGTAATATTGGGGACGCCTTACTATTGTATATTTGGTGGTCTTACATCTTGTAACATTTACTTACTTGCTTGTGATTGAGACAATAGACTTGTTCTTGACCATAGGAGACTGATGGATTGTAGTTAAACCCTCATATATCTAGACAGTCGTGACCGTATAGTAAGGTGGATTCCATTTCATTATACGTAGCTGGCTATGTATGCCCCCGCTCTCCAGTATTCTGGTTCTGGGGCGTTACAACCGTCGTAATTGGGACACATGGAATACATCATGTACCTCACTTAGCGACGGCGGAAGAGAGAGACGATAGGATACATCTCCTACTCGCTCCAGGATATCGAACGGCCCTATATACCTAGGACTAAGCTTTCCCCGTAGGCCAAAGCGAATGACGCCGCGGTTAGGCGAGATCCTAAGGAATACATGGTCGCCGATAGCAAACTCTAAGGGACGCCGATGGGCATCGGCCCAATGCCGCTGGCGATCTTGGGCCACTCGAAGACGATCTCTGATCCCTCTGACCACTTCAACTGTCTGGGCAATCATTTCTGGACCGAGCATCTGCCTCTCTTCGATGTCGTTCCATGCTAGCGGGGATCTGCACTTCCTGCCATACAGTGCCTCGAACGGGGCCATCTGAATACTGGCCTGGAAACTATTATTGTACGAGAATTCTACCAGGTGCAGGTGATCCTCCCATGAACCACCGAAGTCAAGGGTACAAGACCTCAAC
Organism: Iris pallida; assembly: GCA_029216955.1. NCBI lineage: Eukaryota > Viridiplantae > Streptophyta > Magnoliopsida > Asparagales > Iridaceae > Iris > Iris pallida. Next base: position 25,352,574 of record JANAVB010019800.1, read on the forward strand.
ATATCTTCAAGAGTTTGGATTGTGCGTTCCGACTGGCCATCTGTCTGCGGATGATAAGCTGAGCTAAACTGAAGGTGAGTTCCCAAACTCTCTTGCAGGCTGCACCAAAAGTGTGACGTAAACCTTGAATCGAGGTGATACTGACGGGCATACCGTGAAGCCTGATAATCTGCCTGAGGTACATCTCTGCTAGCTGAGCTGTCGACTGACCAACTCTGAACAGAAGAAAGTGAGCCACCTTCGTAAGACTGTCAACTATAACCCAAATAGCATCTCGACCAGCCGGGGATCTAGGCAATCCAGTCACAAAATCTATGGTCACATGCTCCCACTTCCATTCTGAAATTGGCAAGGGCTGAAGAAGTCCAGCGGGCCTCTGATGTTCAGCTTTAACCTGCTGGCAAACCAAACACCGAGAGACAAACCGGGCTATCTCCCTCTTCATGCCATTCCACCAAAAGTGCTGACGGATATCACGGTACATCTTCGTGCCACCGGGATGAATAGAATACTGTAAACTGTGAGCTTCTGCCATGACCTCCTGTCTGATATCTCTACTGGGTACACAAAGACGAGTACCGTGCCGAAGTGTACCATCTTTATGAATGCGCAATTCTGGCCTTCTTCCTGCCTCACACTCTGCTCTGAGTCGCTGAATCTTAGAATCTGTAGACTGCGCCATCCGGATCCTCTCAACTATGCTGGACTGAACCTGTAGACTGGCCATCAATGCCACGTTGGTTGGAAGAACCACTTCAACTCCCATCTTCTGAAGATCTACCAATAACTCTGGTTGCGCCGTTAGGAAGTAAACCCCGGCTCTCCTGCTCAATGCATCTGCTACAACGTTGGCCTTCCCTGGATGATACTGCAAATCCACATCATAGTCCACCAGTAGCTCAAGCCATCATCTTTGCCGCATATTAAGGTCCTTCTGGGTGAAAACATACTTCAGGCTCTTGTGATCAGTAAATATCTCCACTCTATCTTCATACAAGTAGTGCCGCCAAAGCTTAAGTACAAACACTACTGCTGCCAGTTCCAACTCGTGGGTCGGGTAATTCTTCTCATGATCACGAAGTTGACGTGATGCATAAGATATTACCTTCCCATGCTGCATCAAGACACACCCCAATCCTCTGCCTGAAGCGTCGTAATAAACTATGAATCCTCTGGTCCCATCTGGAAGTGTGAGAATGGAAGCCGTTATCAAACCTCGCTTCAACTTCTCAAATGATTCCTGACACTCTGCTGTCCAAGCAAACTGCACATCCTTGCGGGTCAACTGGGTCATCGGCGCCGAAATCCTTGCAAAATCTGAAACGAATCGCCGGTAATAGCCGGCCAATCCAAGGAAGCTGCGAACCTCTGCTACTGAACTAGGTACTGGCCACGATTCGACAGCCACAATCTTCTGGGGATCAACTTCCACTCCTTCTCGGGTAATGATGTGACCCAAGTACGAAATATGATCGAGCCAGAACTCGCATTTACTGAACTTGGCATATAACTGATGCTCCCTAAGCGTCTGAAGGACGATTCTGAGATACTGCTCATGCTCTGCTTCGCTCTTGCTGTAGACCAGGATATCATCTAGGAACACGATCACGAACTGATTCAAGTAAGGCATGAAAATGAGATTCATGAGGTCCATGAATACGGCTGGCGCATTGGTCGCTCCAAAGGGCATAACAAGGAACTCCCAATGTCCATACCTAGATCGGAAAGCTGTCTTCGAGATGTCCTGCTCTCTGACTCTGATCTGGTGCTATCCTGATCGGAAGTCTATCTTCGAGAATACTGAAGCCCCTTTGAGTTGATCAAACAAGTCATCTATCCTCGGGAGAGGGTATCTGTTCTTGATTGTCACTGAGTTCAAGGTACGATAATCTACACATAACCTGGACGTACCATCCTTCCTCTCCACAAGAAGCATCGGGGCTCCCTAAGGCGACCCACTTGCACGAATGAATCCCTTGGTCCTCAGTTCTTCAATCATCTTGTACAAAATCTCCAACTCTGAAGGCGCCGTCCTGTAGACTCGCTCTGATACTGGTGCCGTCCCGGGGATCAAGTCTATAGTGAACTCAATCTTCCGCTCTGGCGGCATCCCTGAAAGTTCTTCTGGGAAGACATATGGAAACTCTTCAACTATCCTGGGTAACTGTACTGCTGCTACTACCATCCGCAATACTGAAGAAGTTGACACCACTGCGCCTCTGGAAAATGAGAACTCTGGCTCGCCTGGAATGCTGGAAACAACCCTGCCAATGTGGCAGTCTATCCTAGCATACTGGTTCCTCAACCAATCCATGCCTAAGACTACATCATAGTCTGCCATAGGGAACTCTATAAATCTAGCGGGGAACTCCCTACCGCTAACTACGATCCGACACGAGGAAAACACTCGATCTACTCCCACAAGACCATTACCAGTAAGTATATTCAGCCTTACTGATAATGACTCTGGCTCCAATCCTATCCGTGTTGCGAATCGTGCAGACATGAATGAATGCGATGCACCAGAATCAAATAATACCGATGCTGGAGAGGAGTTGACGAGAATAGTACCTGCCACTACCTCACCTGGTGCAACCTCTTCTTCCATAGCCATCATTATTGCCTGACCTTGTCATCTGGCTGCGGGTCCTCTCTGCTGGAAACTTCTCTGCCTGCTCTGCACTTGGGTCCGGGCGTACTGCTGCTGGTTCTGCTGCTGAAATGCCTGGGCCTGGGGCAACAATGGCCTCGGGTACTGCTGCTGCTGCATAGGTGCTGGTCCCCTAACCGACGGACTGGTTAGGTTGGAAGAGGACGAACTACCCCTATTCGGGCAGGCTCCTATCTTTTGATCTGCCGCTCCACAAGCCAGCCACAATCCCTGCGCCCTGCGATAATCTGCCACCACGTGCCCTGGCTTCCCGCAATGAGAACACCCCATCGCGGAAGTCTGCTTCTGCTGCTGCCGGTACGTCGGGGTCGAATGTTGAACCGATGTCACTGAGGCCGCCCGCCTCAGAGTTCCAATGGTCAAACCCCTAGCTGCCGGGGCTGGAGCTGATGATTGGTGCATCTGATTGTGGGATCTCTTCCTACCTCCGGTCCTATCTACGATCCTCTGGAAGGTGTACTCATGCCTCCTTGCTGCTCTCAATACTGCATCGAACGTCTGGTGCTCGAACTGCTCGACTGCCAACAAGATCTCTAAATACAGTCCCTACTGGAATTGCTGGGCCCTATCAAACTCGGTCGCCACCAAGGTGGGGGCAAACCTACTGAGTCTAGAAAACTCAGATGCATAACCGTCGACCGTTCTGCCTCCTTGCTTCAAGTTGGTAAATCTCGTCTGTAGGTCGTACCGAGCCACATTATCGAAATACTTCGTCTGGAATCTTTCTCTAAACATCGCCGAAGTAACTGGCGCCGCTAATCCCACGGCCTTCGCCGCCCACCAACTGTGAGCCAAGTCTAGCAACTGTAGGCATACCACCGCCACCTTCTCATTCTCAGGTGTCCTAGCTGCTTCCAGAACCACCTCGGTATCCTGAAGCCAAGCGTCCGCGGCAATCGCATCCTCGCTGCCGTCGAAGAATGGAGGGTTCAAGCGCTTGAAGCTGTTGGCCGCGCTGTTCCCTGGATGACCGCCTCTGGTCAAAGCATCTGCCACTGCCTGGTGCAAGGCGTCTCCTCTACGATCCTGGAAAGCTATCATGGTCCTGATGAGACCTACCAAGGTGCCATCATCAGGCTCGGCAGGTCGAACGGGCTGAACTGGGGGCTCTCCTCCAGTAGGTACAACTCTGGAGGCTACTCCAGAATGCTGGGCTTGATCTCCGGGTTGCTGCTGGTCCACGGGAAGTGCTCCACCTTGCTGATCGGCGGGGTCAGGTGCAGTGCCGCTGAAGAACATGACACAGGAAAACAATAAGGAAGGACCAGGACAGGTCAACGATATAAACACAGGATCAGGGCAAGAATCCAGAGATTCAGAGGATATGAACGGAGATCAAGGACGAGTACTGATTGAGACATCTATTTGGTAAACCCTCACATTCTTGAATTCCAGGACCTGCATGGGCCACCACTTAAACCATGTGACGCCCCAGAACCAGAATACTGGAGAGCGGGGGCGGACATAGCCAGCTACGTATATTGAAATGAAATCCACCTCGCTATACGGTCACGGATGTCTAGATATATGAGGGTTTAACTATAAGCCAGCGGTCTCTTAAGGTCAAGCCTATTGTCTCAATCTCAAGCAAGTAATATAGTTACAAGATGTTAGACCACCAAATATACAATAAAAGGTGTCCCAAATATTACATATTGGATGATCATGAAGCTAGTCGTACAAAATGTCAAGACTAGCAAGAGTTCAGTCATACATGATCAACCCTAGGATTTGTTAATCATATTATAGCCCGTAGGCAGACAGTAAGTAAATATGCATCGAGCTAACAGGTGCTCGTCGGCTAAACGCCTCAAAAGAATAATTTTATAATGTAGTGAGCGAAACAAAATAGAAAACCTACTCGTAGCCCGGGTTCCTTCTAGTCGCCACCATCGGACTGGAGGTTCGGTAGATCTTCGGGAGCTGCTCCGAAATCTGGCCACATAAAACCAGCTGGGTCAAACCCCAGAAAGAGCAAGTGCCACAAAGGAGGCCACGAAATAAGAGCAAAGCCAGCATATCAGATCATAAGGAATAAAAGAAAAAGTACAAGTAATAAAGAGAACAACAGGATAATAAACGACTAGGGACGTGGAACCATTCCGGGAGCCAGGTTACAACCCTTAAACCAAACAAGGACCGGGGTCGTAACCCTTCGCCTGAATAGCACTTTGTCTCTACCCATTTATTGTTAAGATAAGTAAAACAATAATGTTCAGGGGTACCAGGTACAGGGACTAGACGAGACTTAGACAGGGCTGGACACCATCCATTCACAAACGGCCAAGCAATTACTACGGCTTACTACTTGACTAACTAGGGTTATCAAAGCCTAATTACTAACAAGATGCAAATGAGAAATTCCCAGTCCCAAGCCCTGCAGACTTTCTAGTTATCCTTCCGCGGGTTGAGAGTATGGTTGGGTACATCGCCCAGGAGTCGATATACCTTTAGGTGACTTAGAGGGTACAACACATGACAGTGTGCTGGAAATGTGCCCAACTCGTCGGCAGGCTACAAGTTCATTTAAAGTGCCCAGATAACGAGATCGTCTGTGACTGGAAATTCTCCATGAACTATAGTTTGATCTAGTCATTAGCCTAATCCATATTCAGTGTGAATCCTTGACCGTGGTAACCAGGGAGTCACGTCCTAGACATGATGCGAGACAAGACAAGTGGATTGCACAAGGCAGCAAGAATGAACACCCACGGCGTCAGAGTTGATTATACGAGTCAAGTTAGCCATCACAACAGCATCCAGTCAAGTTAAAAGTTACAGGTTGACAAGTTACAAGTCAGGAGTGCGCCGCCACGGGCCATTATCAAGTTATCCAGTATCAAGATTAATCATGAATTACAGGTTAAAAGTTAAGGGCACACCCCATCGGGTCACTATCAAGAAGATCAGAAAGTACTAGAATCATACTTCACAGAAATCACAAAAAACTGTACTAGTCATAAGCAAAACACCAAAAACCGTGCCAGGTAGTGTTGGGTCGAGACAGTCGTGTTGTGTGGAACAAGATCTCAAAACGCCAACCCACAAAAGAGAAGCTAAGTCCAAGGAATAAAATCCAAGCCATCATAGGCAAATAGGTTGCGCTGGGGTTAGATTGCGCTAGGGTCGAGCTGTGCTAGGGTGAGCTGCGCAGGAGATGAGCCGCGCAGGAGTTGAACTGCGCAGGAGATGAACTGCGCAGGAGATGAACTGCGCAGGAGATGAACTGCGTTTGAGTTGAACTGCGCATGGCCTTGTGCTAAAGAGGAAAAATCTAAGTTTAATAGATCAAAACCAAAATCTAAGTTTAATAGATCAAAACCAAAAAAATCCGAAAATGGTTAAAACTTAGATCTAGAAAAATGGAAGCTCCAAATCACAAAATGCCAAGTTCTAATGTTGTTCACCATGGCTTAATCTAGCTAATGGACAAATAAAATGGGGTGTTTATTTGGTGGCAAGGTGCACTTGCCTATGGTGTTAGTGGAGGAAGGAAGAAGAAGATGAAGAAAAATTAATGGAAGTTATGAGGAGAGAGAAAGTTAGGTGGGGTTTTAATGAGGGAGGGTGTGTTGTGTTGAGGGTGGAGGTTAGCTAAGGTAGTCCAATGCAAACCAAACCAAACCAATTCCTTCTCCATAAAATAAAACCACGCCTGGTCCAAAACCCATTTTACGAGAAAACCAGAATCCGCAAGTTAAACCAATACACAATTGCAGGCCAGAATCCGAGAAAATAAAATACAGGTCCAAAATACATATAAGCCTAATCAAAATACGTATTCCGAAATACGGGCATTACAACTCTACCCACCTTAAAAGAATTCTGTCCTCGGAATTTAAATCAAGATGCTTAGAGATGTAAGAGCCAGCTATACTATCCACAATTAAGCTATACTAAGCAAACAATCAAACAATCATACATGCAAGCAAGGGATGGAAAGCATAAGGCATAAGGAAGATATTATACCTTATGAGTCAAACAAGTCGGGATATCGCGATCGGATGTCATCCTCACGCTCCCACGTTGACTCACCTAGAGAGTGATGACCCCAAGCAACACGGACTAAGCTAATAGTCTTGTTCTTGAGTATCTTTTCTCTTCGGTCCAATATAGACACGGGTCTCTCCTCATACAAAAGGTTGGTACCAACAACCAATTCCGAATGGTTCAGGATATGGCTCGGGTCCGGGATGTACCGTCGTAATTGGGACACAGGGAATACATCATGCACCTCACTTAGCGACGGCGGAAGAGCAAGGCGATAGGATAAATCTCCTACTCGCTCCAGGATATCGAATGATCCTATATACCTAGGACTAAGCTTTCCCCGTACGCCAAAGCGAATGACGCCACGGTTAGGCGAGATCCTAAGGAATACATGGTCGCTGATAGCAAACTCTAAGGGACGTCGATGGGCATCAGCCCAATGCCGCTGGCGATCTTGGGCCACTCGAAGACGATCTCTGATCCCTCTGACCACTTTAACTGTCTGGACAATCATTTCTGGACCAAGCATCTGCCTCTCTCCGATGTCGTCCCATGCTAGCAGGGATCTGCACTTCCTGCCATACAGTGTCTCGAACGGGGCCATCTGAATACTGGCCTGGAAACTATTATTGTACGAGAATTCTACCAGGTGCAGGTGATCCTCCCATGAACCACCAAAGTCAAAGGTACAAGACCTCAACATATCTTCAAGAGTCTGGATTGTGCGTTCCGACTGGCCATCTGTCTGCGGATGATAAGCTGAGCTAAACTGAAGGTGAGTTCCCAAACTCTCTTGCAGGCTGCGCCAAAAGTGTGACATAAACCTTGAATCTCGGTCCGAGATGATACTGACGGGCACACCGTGAAGCCTGACAATCTGCCTGAGGTACATCTCTGCTAGCTGAGCTGTCGACTGACCAATTCTGAACGGAAAAAAATGAGCCACCTTCGTAAGCCTATCAACTATAACCCAAATAGCTTCTCGACCAGCTGGGGATCTAGGCAATCCAGTCATAAAATTCATGGTCACATGCTCCCACTTCCATTCTGGAATTGGCAAGGGCTGAAGAAGTCCAGCGGGCCTTTGATGTTCAGCTTTAACCTGCTGGTAAACCAAACACCGAGAGACAAATCGGGCTATCTCCCTCTTTATGCCATTCTACCAGAAGTGCTGAAGGATATCACGGTACATCTTCGTGCCACCGGGATGAATAGAATACTGTGAACTGTGAGCTTCTACCATGACCTCCTGTCTGATATCTCCACTGGGTACACAAAGACGAGTGCCGTGCCGAAGTGTACCATCTTCATGAATGCGCAATTCTGGCCTTCTTCCTGCCTCACACTCTGCTCTGAGTCGCTTAAGTGAAATGGTTTCATGAATCATGGCTTAACTTAATGACTTGTGATTTACCAATTTCAAGACTTGCAATTAAGCCATAGGCTCATGACTTAAGCCCAAAACCAAACTAAACCCAACCATGGCATCCTTAATTGGGGTTTCCCGTTGCCTATAAGTATTCTCTTAGTGTGTTCTTGCCTCTTTTGTTCTTGACCTAGTTTTGGAAGGAGAGGTATTTTCTCATTCCCCTAAAATCCTATTTAATTCATTTCAACTCCTTTTTAACCCTAGTCTTTTGCATTAGGATCTAATTTTTGTTTGTTTATTGATTCTGGAGGTTAACCTCAGTTTGTGTGCCATTTAGAGCTTGGGAGTTGCTATTTGGAATTATTTCATTTGAAGCCTTTCTTGAGTATTGGCACTCAATAGGTAAACTAATTAAACCCATTATTTTCCCTGTTTTCTTTACATATAGGGCTAGGTTTAAGGATTCCCTAGCTGTCCCCGAGATTTGGGCACAATTCGTGTCCATTTCGTGTCCGTATCAGACACGTATCATAATAGAAACATAGGTGTTTGTAGAAATGCTTCTTAGGAATTTATTTTCGAATTTTGAAATTCTAATTACACAGATATGTAGATCTAGGTGTGAGTATAAATATTTGTGAAGGGTGTTTGGTCTTTCGTGTCGGTTTGTGTCACATTTTTAGCCTTGGACATGCAGCACGAACCCTACGCCCGTGTCCTGCCTATCGGGGTCCATATCTCGTGACACAGGACACTTCGGGACACAAAATTTTGTGTGGAGTGAGGGGCTATGTCTGACATCATGCTCCCAAAATTTGGGAGCAGATGGTTTATTATTCGCGGATCAAACACGCCCGCACTGGCCGCACGCTGTCACGCGCAGGTGGCTGAACACGCGCACAGGCACGCACGAACACGTGTTCATGTCCACAGTGGACACATCGTAGACACCCCACAGGGTGTCAAATGTGTAGCCTGACACGTGGGCTACACGTAGACATGACCACGTGGCCACACGTGTCGTGTGTCGTGTCCACGACCTCTGTAAACGCGTGCACGACACTGCAGTGCACTGTGTTCAGTCCGTGTGTCGTGTGGGTGTTTGGGATCGCTTTGTGTCCTATCCTTGGACATGAAGACACTTCCTAGCACACCCTCACTGGTGACACTAGTTACCAACCTATTATTTGTAATTTTAATGATTAATCAGAGTCGAATTCATTGAATCCCAATTTTTTATGATACTCACTGATACGTTGAAGCTGAGAATAACTTTCCTGATTTTAATTTGCTTTTACCTGTTTTAAATGATGTTAAGTGATTAGACAGGTTCACCTACATGTGTATGGATGATGTTTATGTTAGTGTGTGACTTGTGGTGAGCAATGGGATTTGAATTCAGTTTTTGGGTTGCTAGTTGCTAAAGGGCTGTTGGTTGAACTGTCAATTGGTTTATTTGAAATTCTGAGACTGTTTCCTGCATCCACCTATCTAACACTTACATATATGTTCACTGTCACACATTTAAACACACACACACATATGAGATTCACATTAGGAATTTGATTGGGATTATGAACCTGTAAATCTGAGCCTGGGGTTTTTCCCTTGTTAAAACTGAACTGATTTCCTTTCCTTTTTAAAAACAGAGAATCATGGATGTGTTGAAGGATTGTGTTGAATCTGGGATTCACTTTGTGGTGTATTAATGGAGATTTGTTTTCATATTTCATTTCGAATTGTCAGCTGTTGGGATTCATTAACTTATACACTGATTTTGGGTTAACTGTCATTCACTGTTAGCTACCTACTTTGACACCCACACTCTAATGTACACACAGCCCATGGGAATGTTTCCCTATTTTACTGTTAAACTATGAATCCATTCCTGTCACATGTGCTTACTTAGGATTTAATGAAGTTAGTTTTAGTTTGTATCATGAATTGATCCTTTCTATTGAATGCATAGTTGTAATTCCTGAGAACACACACTGTTTTCATTTCCTGTCACACTATAACCTGAGATACATAACTCATTCACTCACAAACTCTCATGTGTTGCCACACTCAGTCACTACACTCTCACTTCCCTGTCACTTGAATTCCTGAGACACATTTCCTGCACACAGGAACACACCCACATACACATTCCTGTACACAGGCACATATGCACACTGTTGGGTGAAACTTGGGATCACTTGAATGCTAACCCCTACACTCATATACACACACAGTCACACATAATCTTAACACACAACCTATATCCTGTCACTTAAGTATCCTATATACACACACACATATACACATTGTGGTTTCCTGTTACACACAGGAAACACACATACACACACACATTTGCCTATTTACATAGCTCTTTCTAATTCTCTATGTTAATATGTATATAGATGTATACTTGTAGCCATACATGTTAAGTATAAATATATGTGTAATGAAGATGGGTTAGTTTTGTGCCATGTGTAGTGCAAACTCATAACTAGTGTTGATTTCTCTTTTCATGTACACCTCCATGTTCACACACACATAGCTTTACATGTTAGTTCCTTCCTCTTATATATATATATATATATATATATATATATATATATATATATATATATATATAAATGTGAAATGTGTAGTGTGATAGTGTAATGTGAAATAGAGATTTCAATGGCCTATGTAATAATGTGTATATAGATATATGGTATGGGTATTGGCCTATATGTGATATGGCTCATGGCCTAGGTAGGATAGCCTATGGCATGTGGTGTGGATACACTTGTGTATCACTAGACTAGAGTATTTGCTAGGCTAATTGGTTAGTGACCTAGATTGACTTATTAAGCCTAGGTTTGACCAACCTAGACTTGTTTGACCTAGTTTAACCTTGTTTGACCTTATTTGACCTAACTAGACTAGAGTTGACCTAGTTTGACTATTAGGGTTAACTAGAGTTGACCAAAGGTTGACTTTAACCTAGATTGACCCCAAACATAATGTAGATGCATTGTAGTAGTCTATTTCATTATTTTGGACATGTAGTGACTTGTACTGTTCTATAGGAGACAGACACCACTCCTTGGACAGTATATTCTCTTCAGATATTTAGGATACCAGACGAGTACATTCTCTGATCATTTCATATCTTGTTTAGGATTATATTTCCTGCTTTAGATTACTTTACTTGATGCTGACACGTTGGTAACACGGATTGGTACTATATGGATCCCTTCATGAGATATTATCCCCCTCGGGAGCATCAGATACTCTTGTCTTGTGTGTTTCACTTACATCATGTATCTCATGCTTCTATTGTCATGAATCTTCATGAATCAGCTTGTGATTCCTGTGCTCTCATGAATCACAGAGCCTTCACGAATCTTCATGAATCACTCTTGAATCACTCTTTATGGGCAATGTAGTATAGTCATGAATCTTAACATAACTTGACTGGATCCTTGTGTGTTGATTGGGGATGGGGGAGTAGAAATGAGCATGTGAATAATTCTAAAGTAGAATAGTCATGAATCACCTCTTTAGTATAGTCATGAATCACCCTCCAGCTGTTCACATGTTTCATCTTGTACTCTGAATAACTAGAATCACTGTTTAGCTCTCTTATATATTGTAGATACTTACTTACAGTCTCTCTTTTACATTATGCTATTCTTCTATTTTATGTATCTTACTCTCTAGCATGATTATATTTCCTATCCTGTTATGATTTGTTGAGATGTATTATGATCGCTCCCGTCCTGGCTGGACCTGTTAAAAATTTTACAGAGAATGATGAGGCTATGGTGTCTACCCATTATGGTACAACTTAGACAACACTTGTGACTTGGACCCAATTGCAGTAGAGGATCTACCACCAGTGGTTTAGACTGCTAGCTTAGACTCTTACCTTGTCTTTCTCATTGATACATTAATATATATGTATTGGGAGTTTGTTTTATCTGATGTTTATGGAGATGTCATCTTAGACACTGGGACTTCTATCTGATTGTATCTCTGTGGATTCATTTCGTTCCATATCTATCTATCTTTTATCGTATTCCACCTTAGATGTGATTAAGACTGTATTGCTATGTCACCTCCATTCGGAGTGTATATACTGTACAGGTACCTTTATACTGTTAGATGATTGACCTAGGACAACGTTCTACCGTCGACACTGTGGTGTAAGTTGGACGTAACCACTTCTCGTCCCTTACTCTAGGGTGTACAACTTAAAAGAATAAGAATTGATCGAGGTGGGGAGTACAGGTCTCATAAATTTGCATTATTCTGCAAAGAACATAGAATTGTTAATGAGACTACGGCTCCGTACTCTCCTCAATCAAACGGAGTAGCAGAGAGGAAGAACAGAACGTTAACAGAAATGATTAACTCAATGTTGTTGACTGCAGGTCTTCCTATGTGCTACTGGGGAGAAGCTATATTGACGGCCACTTTATTTTAAATGGAGTGCCTCATGCAACTTCAGACATTACTCCTCATGAACTCTGGTTCAAGGTCAGACCTAACTTGAATGGCATTTGAGTGTGGGGGTGTCTGGCATATGTCAAGCTTCCAGATCTGAAGATTTAGAAGCTTGGGACAAGGACTACTAAGACGATCTTCTTGGGGTATGCCGAGAAGAGTGATGCTCGAAGATTTCTTGATATTGAGTCAAATCATATCATTGAATCTGGCGACGCAGAATATTTTAAAGACAAATTTACAAGGCACAAGAATATTATTCTTGCGGATGTACCGGAGAACAATGAGGGTGCGCAGGAAACTGAAGTCTTCAATGAAGATGTGGTCCAAGAAGATGTTATTGAAACAATGATTGAACCAGAACAAGCTGAGCCGTCAGCTAAGCATGAGAGGAGGCCGAAGGACTTCGGAAGTGACTTTGTCACCTATCATGTAGAAGCAGAACCGCTTACCTATGATGAGGTGATGAAGACCAGAGACGCAGTTTTCTTGAAGGAGGCGATTGACAATAAAATTGATTCCATCACCTCAAATAATACTTGGGTGTTGGTTGATCTTTATGAAGGAGCGAAACTCATAGGATGCAAATGGATCTTCAAGAAGAAGATAAAAGTAGACGAAACTATTGACAAGTTCAAGGCTAGGTTGGTAGCCAAGGGGTTTTCTCAGAAGCAGGGGATTGACTACTTTGACACGTATGCTCCAGTAGCCCGAATGACCACAATCAGAATGTTGATTGCTCTCGCAGCAATACATAAGATGGTGATACATCAGATGGATGTGAAAACGGCTTTCCTAAATGGCGAGCTGACCGAAGAGAATTACATGCAACAGTTAGAGGGATTTGTCGTCAAGGCTCTTGAAGACAAAGTCTGCAAGTTGGTGAAATCTTTGTACGATTTTAAACAGGCTCCCAAGATGTGGCATAAGAAATTTTATAAAGTTATAAGGTCAAATGGCTACATGGTCAGCGAGACGGATAAGTGTGTTTATACGAAGTTCGCTGATGGAAGAGGTGTGATCGTTTGTCTCTACGTGGACGACATGCTTATCCTAGGTACGGATATGGATTGTGTCACTGAGACAAAGAAATTCATCTCGAGCAAGTTCAGTATGAAGGACTTGGGGGAAGCTGATATGATCTTAGGGATCAAGATCATCCGGACAGACACTGGAGTAGCGCTGTCACCGTCTCATTATATTGAGAAAATGATCACTCGTTATGGGTATCGGGATCTTCCAGGGATCGATACGTCGTACAGGTGTGATATGAAGCTGAAGCCTAATTCAGGGAAAGGCATCAGGCAGCTGGAGTATGCAAGCGTAATCGGGAGTTTGATGTATGCTACTACTGCCACAAGGCCTGACATAGCTTTCGCCATAGAAATGTTGAGTCGTTTCACGAGCAACCCAGGTGTTGAACACTGGAAAGCTGTGAAATGGGTTATGAGATATCTCAAGAAGACTCAGACATGTGTACTGTACTACAGCGGAGATCCGCCGGTAGTGGAAGGCTTCATTGATGCCAGCTGGTGCTCAGAGGTGGAGAGCGAGAGGTCCACAGGTGGATTCATTTTCACTATGGGTGGAGCTGCTATATCGTGGAAGTCGAAGAAGCGGACTATGCTCTCGCGGTCATCCATGGAATCTGAGTTCTTTGCACTTGACACCACAGCCGAGGAAGCAGAATGGCTTCGGGAGCTCATGTATGATCTTCTAGTGGTTGGGGCACAAATACCGGCGATACCGATATACTGCGACAACCAGGCGACTGCAGCGGTGGCATTAAATGACCTTTTCAACGAAAAGAAGAGGACTGAGCGGTTGAAGCACAGGGCAGTACACGATCTCATCAAGAGGGGTGTTATTGCAGTCATTGATGTTTGGAGTCAGGAGAACCTGGCGGATCCATTCTCTAAGGGCCTCAAGCGCCAGCTGGTTGACGACACAGCTTATAAAATGGGCTTGAAGGCATTCTGATATTGTATTATTGTATTCCTACCATAAAGTTTTATGCTATTTAGTTCAAAGAGAAATCTACTAGGCATCTAGCTTTTGGTTCAAGGGAGGACCACTAATCGGAAGAATATCTGGAACAGTGGGTACATGTTCTAATGGGCATGGAGAGGTTACGAACCTACAACCACTGTTGTCTACTGTAGTTTTCTGCAGAAAATGGATCCGGTGGGTAGGTTGGCTTACATGCCTTAATGAGTTCTCAAGCAGAGTGAATGCCTGGTGTGCTTTATAGGAAGCACGGTAGAACAGCACTACAAGGAGTAAAACTCCATGCTACTATGGGGTGACTCCACCATGAGGTTCCCAGGCATGGGGTAATGCTTCGGCTTTGCTAGCCAAGTCACAGCGGCGTAGCACCGCAAATAGGCAGTTAGCCTAATATATATTGTATGTTAAAATAAAGAGGGCTGTAGTCAGCACTACAAAGAGGAGGTGTTCCTCATGTTACACTGGCACGACACCACGATGAGGTACCCGGTTAGGGATAAAGTCTCGGCCTTGCAAGCCATGTCGTTACGGCGTAACACCGCAAGGGAGCCTAAGGCTTCATGCTGGGTAGGTTGGCACTACAAAGAGGCGGTGGTCTCATGCTACAGTAGTATGACACTACGATGAGGTTCCCGTTACGGGGTAAGGCCTCGGCTTTAAGCCATGTCATAGCGGCGTAGCACCGCAAGGAAAACGCAAAGCGCTTCATGCTATGTCTCTTTATAATGAACTCACCTATAGTGTATGGACAAAGAGATACCAGGCCGTCTCTTGAGGGTAAACTTGTAGACGCCCAAAATTATACACTGAAACCAGGCTGGCACAGGGCCTTTAATGTGTAGCCAGAAGCACATGTAACTATATTATGTGTGTGGGAAGAATTTTAACTATGGTGCAGAATTCAAGGCTTAGTCCATTCTTGTATTATAGTCTGTTGTTTGACCTATGCGGGAAGATTCAAGTCGTCAGCGACATCTCTTCTAATGCATGGTGGACAGTTACTGTGGGGAACACTTATACCCATATATAGAGATATGTAGGGAATTGTTGGGTTTTGGCCTTTTTATTGTGAATTTTAGTCCCACATCGGCTAGGCTAAAGGAGTTGTATCTCTATATATTAGCTATACTATTTTAGAGATGCACATGTGGTGTGGAGGTGCACATGGGTGTGCTATGTGGGGTTATTTTTCTAATGGAAAAAAGGCTAAATCAACAATTGAAAGCATTCATGCTTTTTGCTCTTGGGAAATTTATTTCCATGGGAGCTAAGCCCCGTAGGGGCTTAGCTACTCGGACTAGGACACGGACTCGGGCTCATGGGCTCATGAGGCGTAATGTGGCATTTTGTTAGCGCACTTTGCACTTAGCACGTCAGCATCGTCGCTAGGCGCATAGTGCGCTTAAGTTGCGCTCGTTGCGCGAGCCACTTGCTCGGCCAGGTGCGCTGCCAGGTTGCGCGACCAGGTTGCACAAGCCAGGTTGCGCGGCCAGGTGCGCTGCCAGGTTGTGCGGCCAGGTGCGCTTCCAGGTTGTGCGGCCAGGTGCGCTGCCAGGTTGCGCGGCCCAGGTTGTGCGACCAGGTGCGCGTCCAGTGGCGCAACCAGTTGCTCACAAAGGTGCGCGCCCAGTTGCGCGGGTGGCGCAGGGTGCGGAGGGCACGCAAGTGGCGTAGGTGGCGCAAGTGGCTCAGTACGTGTTCAGCGTGTGGTGTACAAGGCGCACGGGGTGCGCGAGGTGCGCAACTTGCTTCAGATCGTGCCTTTGCATGATCTGAACGGTTACTGCACGTTCGGAGTGATTTTTACCACGTTCCGAATGTTGTGCTAACCGGACAGTTGCTACTCGGGCCTATAAAAGG
This sequence comes from Iris pallida, assembly GCA_029216955.1. NCBI lineage: Eukaryota > Viridiplantae > Streptophyta > Magnoliopsida > Asparagales > Iridaceae > Iris > Iris pallida. Next base: position 25,368,950 of record JANAVB010019800.1, read on the forward strand.
TCTCTTCTCTCTCACTGGCAAAGACAGAGGCATATACAGAGAGTTACGAAAATTTACAAGTGTTTCTTAACACAAGTAAACAGATGTCTTGAGAGAGAAGAGAAGTGTTGCACCAGCGTTGCTTTTGCACGGGAGTCCGTGTACGATCCGAGGAGGCAGAAGAGCAGGAGTGTTCCAAAGTTCTCCCCAGCAGGATATTCTGTGGGGGCGAATATAGCTTTGAGCAACGGTGATCATTCACCCCAGCAGGATATTCATCCATCAATCGCCTGTCATCTTCTTCGCTGCTGTGAATTACGAAATCTTTTTAGATTCTCGTAATATCATATGCTGCTGTAAAGAGATCTTCTTAGATTTTCGTTATACTTGCGCAACCTTCCTAGAAGTGTTGCGTTGGAACATTGTTTTTACAATTGTTTCATCTTCTCAGTTTTCTATCGAAAAATTGTGCCCCGGCAATAACAAAATGTTAGAGATTCCCCACTTGCAAAGAAAAGCATCCCCGAACTAAACGACGGAACCGACCTCAGTTGCAACAAAAGTCTACAAATGGACCCACTTGCATCCCACGCATCCCACCCCCCAATGAACCAAACAGCCCCCTTAGTAGAACTTGTATTTTGGGAATGGCGCCATGGACCTGAGCAAAAAAGACGAGCTCTTAGTTGACGAACTCTACTTTGTCTCAAACTATGAAATTCGTACAAAGTTTACTTTTTAGAAAGATATCATGCAAACTATCTGCTCAACTTTGTCTAAAGACTTGAGAGCTTATGGTTATATATACGTTGAGCTCAGGCCCGAGCCTATCTATGACCCTCATGTGATAGACAAGTGGACCCTTCACGTCATCATTTATATATTCAAACCAGAGGATATATCTCAATAAATTGAGGCAAACCATGTCTAGATACTTTCAATCTGCTCTACCCTACTGCTATTTAAACCAAGGATATATGACTTATGTACACTTATACACTCTTATCAGAAGTTTATGTAATAGACATGAAAATAAACTGGTCATAAGAGAGCTATATAAGGTCCATATTCATCCTAAAAAGGTACGTACGCCCTTCCCTTCCATCCTCTATTTTTTTTAACAAAAATACTATCTGGTTCTCAAAATTTTAGGTGATATCATCTTCCATTATATTACATATAACATGGTTGCTGACATGACATCTGACATGACAAAATTTAACATTAAAATTAATATTAAAATTAACATTAAATTAACATTAAGATTAACCTTAACAGTAAAATTAACACTAATATTAAAATTAATATTAACATTAAAGTTAACATTAAATTAAAATTAAATTAACATGAAAATTAACATTAAGATTAACCATAACATTATGATTAACATTAATATTAATATTAATGTTAAAATTTATATTTAACATTAAAATTAACATTAACATTAATATTAAAAAATTGAGTAATTAATTTTTTGGGTTAAAATTTACCATGTCAGCTATTATTTTAGCTGTCATATCAAATGCCACATAATGGGAGATAGCATTACCTAAATATTTTGGAAGCCAAATAGCATAATTATTTTTTTAACTGACATGTTCCAATCCTAATTTGAGTGTTAAGCACCATATTGATACAAGACATGATGTGCTAGAGGAAGTTTGGAACTTGATTCCTTCTCTTCAAGAAGATTTGAAGAAGCTAAGATTTTCGTTGCAGGAAAGAAAAGTAGGAAAGCCCCTGTAAGAAAAATTAACATGAACACAAGAAGCGCAATAATTTTCACATTTTGGCACACATGCTCAAGCCACGTCTACACTTTTATGTTAACGAAGGAACCTTGGTCAAATCGGACGACATATATACTCTTCCGTCACCGTTAATAAAGGAAAGGAATCCTTGTCAAATCGGACGGAAATTCATGTTTCACATAGGATCGACAAGCATGTTTCACATGCGCAACAAATGATTGGCAGACAAGTTTTCCGTGAGCAACGAATCACTGGTTGTCAACCTGCCTTTAAATCATGCACTTCGTCTCTTCGACAATTGGCATAAAAGTCCTGCTTGCCCAACCGAGCCGTGCACAATGGATCGCACTGATATGACGATCCTCTATTGGTGTAGGTGGAACATGTTGTTAATTAGCAGGAGTGGTTCAAATCAATGGGATGCCGTCACGTGATCAGCACAATCTTCTTCCCGGTGCGGCATACATTTTTTTTGGCATATTATCAACTTAACGTTTTCTAACTTTATATACTTCGGAGGACGAATCGAACTCATTCCCGTAGTCATTCTTGTCATTACTAACTACTGGGTACAGGCCATATACATCCCCGACAAAACGATCCAAAAGATAGAAAAACTGTACGCAAACTTTGTCTGGCGAGGAGGGGTTCACGCTATATCCTGGGAGGAGCTGTGTCAAACAAAGGGAGAAGGCGGAGCTGGGCTCCGTTCCCTACGGGTATTATGCGAAGTGGCTCTCACCAGGATGGCTTGGCGGCTGCTCAAAAAAGAGACTATGTGGGCGAAATGGATGGCTAGCAGGTACGCTTGCAACTGCAATTTTTGGGTCCAAGAATCAAACAATAATTTTTCGGCTACATACAAGAACATACTCCGGCATACGACCTAAATTACAGCAACTGATTAGCCGGTCGATACATGACGGCCGAACAACCAACCTATGGATGGATCCATGGCTAGATCACCAAAACATGATCGAGAGATGGGGGTGGCCGACGTTTGATATATGCGGCCGAGATGAGACAGTCGCGGCGCTTATCCGAGGAGGTTGTTGGAACCCAGATGTTCAGCCGGTTGGCCAATGGCACGCTAGCGATATACATAAGCAAACCATACACCCCGAGCTACAGTCGGACGTGTGGGTGTGGGATGGGGACAGTAGCGGCAAATTCACATCTAAATCTGTGTACAAGCTATTGCGTCAACAGCAGCCAAGGGTCGATTGGTTTGATATTGTTTGGGTGCAGAGGGCGGCCACCAAAATGAAGCTTTTAAACAACATAGAGAGCGCTGCTAATATCATGGGTGCCTAATACAAGGCCGCTATCAAGTAGTTTGAGTTGTAATAAGAAGATGTACATATTTGATCAATAATAATATGAACCTTAGCTTCAATATATATGATCCCTAGTCTAGTGGTAATGGTGAGGCATGAAGCTGTCTCTGAGAAGGGACAAAGCTCCATGGACATGGAATTGGGACAAGGGAGAGGGCGTCCAAATCATGAGGGCATCGAGACTTGTAGCTCCACGAAAGAGAGTGCATATTATAGTCATCCTAACTCGAACACCACCTCCCTAGGTGGGTTACACGGAGGTGAGTCGTTGTCTGATGACATCCAGATTCATACCTACGTGAATGTTCTCGGACAAGACCTGAAGGGTGCGGTTCATGCATATGAGGAGGTTAGTACAAGGACAGTCTGTACTAGTGGAGTTAGTGCAAGGACAGTCTGCACTGGTGGAGTTAGTGCAAGGACAGTCTTCATACCCCCTTCATCTCGTGGTCTGCTCATCGCCTTCCAAGATATCTATCACATGACTCCTACCTTCCAAATAAAGTCTGCATAGATTCTCTCGAATCTCCTAATAGTAGCAAATTGAAGAATAACGTACTGGAGCCAATATATGATTATAGTTGTTATGACTGACCTCACTAATTCAATCCTTCCTCAAAATGACACACTGGGCCTGCCAGCCCTCCACCCTACGCTGCGTAAACTCTACCAAACTCTGGCACTCTCAGTCCTTTGCGTGACTGCCAGACAGAGGCACCCCCAAATAGCGAACCGGAAGTTCTCCTCGGGCTACACCTATAACAGCCGGCTTCTCAACTTTCTGAGTACATCTCGAGCTGAAGTACACGATATTCTTATTCTTATTCAGTTTTAGACTAGTATGTCTCCCAAACTCCACCATTATGCGAGAGATTTCTCCCAAACCTACCATAGTAGGCTTCAAAAACACCAATAGATCGTCGTCATAAATCAAATGAGTAACACAAGGTTGCACCCTAGGGTACAACGGCTTCACCAAATTCCTGCTTACCACACATGTCCATCATACACGAGAAATACTCTATTACTAGCGTGAAGAGGTAAAGGGAGAGGGGATCACCTTGACGTAGATCGTGGATGCTTCTAATAAAACCGTGAGGTTGCCCCTTGATCAATACAGAGAAGGACGTCATAGAGATGCACTCCCGTACTCTATCAACCCACTGTTGGTCAAATCCCATGCAGAGCATAATGGGACATATAAAGTCCCGATTGGCCGTGTCATATAGGCCTTCCGCAAATCAAGTTTGATGCATGTTTTTTTGCCTCCAGCTTTATTGAATTCCCGAACCAGCTCATGTCCTAGCAGACTATACTCCGCTATGCTTCTTCCTCTGATGAAGGTAGCCTAATTTTGCAACACCAGTTCCTACATAATATGCACCATACGCTGACGCAATAAGTGGGTTATCAATTTATAAATGAAATTACAACATATAGTGGGTCGAAAGTCTGCTAGTGTCGCTTCCATTTTTTGTTATACGTATTTTTAGTATACGTGTACGGAATTCTGACAATTGTCAGGTGACCCGTATTGTAGTGCCCTGTCCCGCTCAGTCAATCGGAAGAATCGGAACGCTGATGGCGTTTGGACTTAGCCATGCAACGGCTACTCGAAGACCCGCTCGGTCGAGACGACTCCTCGCTCAGGTGGGTGGCTTCGGTGAACTTGCCTCAGCTTGGCCTTCATACTAATAAAACGAAATTTTTCAATGCACCGTAGGCTTGATAATAAAATAGACGAATCCACATAGCTAAGGGAATAATCACAAGTTGGGTCGATTGAGTTAAAACATAGAAAAAGGTCACAGGTCGACTTAGAAACGATGCACGATGGCTTTCAAAATGACACTCGGTCCTTCATCCCGTGGCTTGGGAAAGAAAAAGTTGGTCTTCGTCACAAAGCTAAGAGTTAGCCTAAGTCATAGGCGTCGCCCGCATAACGCTTGATAAAGTATGCACGGTCCCATCGTCTAAGGCTTGGCATAGCCTTTGCTCGTCCCACGGATTAAGTTGCATTACACGGCTTGTGGCATAAGTCTAGGCACCCAAAGAACTTGGTTGTTCAAAGTCGAACGCATGCACGATACGTTCCTACGATGCAAGGCTTGACGCAGTCTTTGCTCGTCAAGTTATTGCACGATTAAGTTAGGCATAGTTATGTTAGGCTATCGGAGTAGTAGCAAGCACGGTCCCACGAGTTCTACGGCTGGGTACAGCCACGAAGTCCAACGGTCTCAAAGCTAGTCATATGGAGTGTGACTTGGACGGTAGTGTCGCATAGAACATAAGTTAGCTTAAGGCACGATGTCAGTGTTTTATTGCACAAGCCACGGTGGATTCAAATGGAGTTTGAAAAAAGGTCTATTAAATAGGCGTTCCTGAGTTGAGTAAAATGATAAGACAACAAGAAAGAATGCTCGCGACCATAAGTCTTCGAGGCGGTCTCAAATGTTAGAAGTCTTGAACTTGGTCCTGAAAGGATGGTAACATTGGAAGAAGAATGACTGTGTGAGACGTCAGTTCGAGTCGAGTCTTGCATGGTCATGGACAACTTGTCGACAAGGGCGATGGTTCCTCGAGCGGCATCCCAGGTCCACGGGACCGACTCAGCCTAGAAGGAAACAGGGTATAGTCGTACGAGGATAATAGCACAGGTTGAGCGGGGACTTGCAACGGGACTAGCTACTTGCGTTGAAAGGACCCCGATTAACAAAACTATACGTCCAAGATAGCTTGTGATGCTAGTGACCTTTCATATAGATGGGTCGACATGGGCGGCAATCTGCAGGTGTGCCTTTGGATTGAGTCGAGTCGAATAGGTGCACGATCAGAAGACAATATTTGGGGCCTAAGATTTGGCTGCAACGTAGACACCGTACTTCGGCACGAGATGTGACATCGAGTCTTAAGTTGTTGGAATAGAGTTGCATAAGTTGGATTTGAGTCGTTGTGAGTTTAAGTTAGGAATCGCCGCAAGGCAAAATTGGTTAGGTGACACTAAGTTCACAAGTCTCTGATTTGGTCAGTTGGTGATTAAAGCAGCAAGGGTCGCGAGGCGACAATATGGTTAAGTCATACTGAGTTGTAAGGCACGGCCTCAATATGGACACACGAATGGGTCCCATGATACGACCACGTTGACGGCACAATGGACTTGTAGCACGATCACATGAAAATTGGGTACTATCGTGTAGTTGTGTCTTTGAGTATGGGCCGAAAGGCAAACACGACTTGATAAGTTGACGTTGTTGACACGAGAAGGGTTTAGGGGCAAGGTATAAGTAAGTTGCTAGAGCAAGGCACAGAGATGGTCTAGAGACACAAAATAGGACGAGAGTCTATGTCCTAAAATTGAACCTAAAGCAAGAGTAAAAGACAATAAAAAAGGGTTATATTACACAAAGTAAAAATGAACGTGTTGGTTTCGTATGGGTGGGCGAGGAGCTCATTCCACCAGTATAGTTGAGTACTGACACCCACACAGTTTTCATGTACAGGAACAGGTAGAAGCTCGTTGGCGCGGAGCTTACTGGGATGCGTCGAGGCATAGAGTTCCTTGGAATTTCAAGGTGCACGGCCGCATGGAGTCTGGACTTATACGGGATATAATGTATGGACATCGCCTATCTAAAGCTTTCGCTGGCCTATTCAAATTGTATTGAGAAATGAGAGAGAGCAGAGTGACTTGTAATGTGAGAAGAGTGATCTTGAGTGATTGTAATTTTGGCCTCGTGCCCCTATGTAATCTTTGTTTAACATAAATAAAAGAGTATTTTGCATGACTTGTGTTTTGCGTCAAATTTTTGCTGTTGTATCAATGTTTTCGTTTGGAACTTCTGTGTGACGACCATGTCGCTTAGCCTGTAATCGGCCGTTATAGAATTCGCTTGACGTGAGTACAATCTAGGCTCACACGGCATCACGCCTTAGCGAGGACGATCGCTCCTACGGGAGCGGGGCGTGACATAATAGTATCAGAGCATAGCTTTACGTCCTTGGACTTTCGATTGAATTCTTTAACTCTGTGTTGCTTTTGCAAATTGATTTCATTGGTGCGCTCTCTCTCAAATGTCCCACGGGATGTCCATACAATAAGTCTATATATTTTGCAAAATCGTATGAAAGAAAATTTGTTTGAACAATAGTTAACTTCAATAAGCACGGTTGGTTAAGTCGGGCTGGGCATATACACCAAAATTGTGTCGGACAAGAATGAGTTATAATTGATTCAAAGAGTGTTAGGTAGTTTCGATAGCGGTGCTATCGAACGATGATGTTATCGTCGATGTGATATAGAAGAGCGTGCTTCAAAATTTGAGAAATGATTCGAACGGAGATTCGAAGTAGTCGATTGCAAATTGAATGATAGTTTTGAGGATTATCGAATGACTTCATCCCTGAGTGGTGTATGGGATAGCCTCGAGGATATTTGTCGATTGAGGATGCGGGGTGCCATTGTGTCTGTCAGCAAACGTCGCATGTTTGCAAAGCCTTAGATTGAGTATCATTGAGTAAGTTGTGATATTGAAGATTTGGACAAGTCGATTTGAACAAAACTAGAGATGATGCACACGAGTTTGGGATTGTGCAAGTACAAAATACAGAAATGGTTGAGTAGATAGATTGAATCGAGAAAAAGTTAAGATAACAAACGGATAACTCGATCGAGGAAATCGTTGTGTGAATCATATACAAAAACTTAGCATGATTGGATGATAACGTACATAGAAATGATTCGAATATTTGAGTTAGTATAGATCGATACGACTTGAGAAAATATGTGGCTCGATGACTTAAGGTAGACGGCTGAACATATGTGATCTTGGATTTTGAACGAATTGAACATGTAACTAGTTTGGTGGATAATGATCAAATTTGATCTTGAATATCGAGGAAATATGGTGCATCTAATTCGGATGATAGCATCAGTTGTACGACTCAAAATTCGTTGCAAAAGAAGATCGTCAAGAAATGCATATCATCGATGGTATTGAGGCGTATCAAAGATCGATATGCGATAACTCGGGGGTATTCTAATTCGAGGAATGACGATCGTGCAAAGTGTTATTGTTTTGATGGATGCTATACTTAGGATTTTGATTGAAATAAATGTTGGATGAAAATAATCGTGTCTTGATGGTTGCGTTGATAACCACTACGTCGACGATCTTGTCTTGCGCCAGCGCAACTCCAGCCTCATACATGCGTTACGTCAGATTTAGGACGATCGTTCCGTGTGAGCGCCGACATGGTGATTCATGTCGCGGGAATGATCGAACTCGAAAAATCAGGACTTGGCAATTTGGATTGTTTCGACTTACGGTTTGATGCGAAGGTGAATTCGAAGATTGTTCGAACTTGTGTTTTATGATTAAGTAAACTTAAGGATTGAGTAGATCCAATCTGTGTATCGAGAATGAATTAGTCTAGACTCAAGCAAGAGTTACATCTCGATGAAGATGGTTATCTCTCGGGAGTGTTATATGGTGATTTCATGCCCACCGTGGATAATCGGACTCGCATGAGATTGGGGCATGACATATTGTCAAGTCAGGCGACCTCATGATCGAATACGTGAATTGCGATAGAACGACTTAGAAAATATGGAAAAAGAATTATGATTTAGCGGCAAGTTGTGTCATAGCGTGCTTGACATGAAAAGAATGGACAGGTGATTATATCGAACATGTTTGAAGAGATAGACTATGTGAATTGTAAATTTGGACGTGCGATAGCGATAGAAAAAAAACTTGGTTGAGTAGAACTTGAAGTGGGATGGCTTTGCTGAATGACTCGGACCCCTGGACTGAACGTTGCGAGTGCAAATAGGTAAAATCTATGCTTGAAGTTTAGAAATCGGAGTGATGCGAGCTTGTGTAGAAAATCTCGTACTATCAACTTTGGTTTAACCTTAGGATTGGGGTCAGTGTTGATATTATTGTTTGGGAACTATAATTCCAATACTAATAATTGACTTTATCCTGAAGAGATGTAACATAACCTGGCTGGATCCTTGTGTATTGATTGGGGGTATGGAGGAGTAGAAGTAGACATGTGAATAATATCCAAGTAGTATAGCATCAGAATCTTTCTGTAGTATAGCATCAGAATCACCTATGCCATTCACATGTTTATATTGTACTCTGACTCACTAGCCACTGTTAGTTCTCTAATTATAGTAGATTTTTCTATTACAGTTCTCTCTCTGTTTACATCTTGTACTTTCTTCAGTTTCTTGTATCTTACTTTACTGCATGATTATATTTTCTAACCTACTATGATCTGTTGAGATGTATTGTACTCGCTCCGTCCTGATTGGGCACCGTTGAATGTTGACAGAGGACGAGGATGAGGCTGGTGTTAACACTTTCTATGGGACAGCTCTAGATGATACCTGTGATCCGGATTTCCAACCGGATCCATTAGCTGTAGAGACTGAGGCTCCCTAGTCTAGGTTTATACTATTTCTGTCATTTGAGATCTAGATTGTATATATTCTTTTATACTCTGTAGTTGAGACTTGTATTCTGGATGTTTGCTGAGATGTTATCTTAGACACTTAGACTCTTCTGATCATCTGTATTTCATTTGAGTTCTATATCATATCGTGCTTCTTCTTCCTTAGTTGTGATTGAGTTTACATTCTGCTATGTCACCCCCATTCGGGGAGTATAAACTGTTTAGCCTTTACTGTTAGATGCATGAGACCTATGACAGCGTTCTACCGCCGACACTGCGGCGTAGGCTGGACGTACCCACGTCTTGTGCCCTTACTCTAGGGTGCGGGTCATGACAAGATGGCCTAGGGGTTAGGCGATACGTCCATGTTACGAGAGTTAGCATCAGTACGAGTGATCTTGAGGATTGATTAGTTTGGATGTTGGTGCTGATGAATGGAATAATTTAAGAGTATGAGAATACCACTCATGAGCCTCGGCTAAAATGCATATATATCAGGGATGCCTGAATATATGCACGATCTGACTCGAGTGGAAATGGTAGAATTCTCTATCACGAAGCTTGGTTAAAATTTGGGGACGCCTGAAATATGTGCACGATCAAACTAAGTTATATATTGAATTCAAGGTGAGACTAAAGGAATGGAAGGGTATCGAGGGTTTCAAGGAAAAGATTGAGGGTAGTACGATCGTTGCTCAGATTAAAGAAACACATCGGAGTAGTGTGTGCAAAAGTTATTAAATATTGGATAAAGTGATAAGTCTATAAGTAAGTACTCGGTTAGTTTCGAGGACGAAACTTTTTCTGAGTAGTGTATGATGTAGTACCCCATTCTACTCAGACAATCGGAAGAATCGAAATGCCGACGACATTTGGACTTAGGCATGCAACGGCTACTCGAAGACCCGCTCGGTCGAGGCGACTCCTCGCTCAGGTGGGTGGCTTCGGTGAACTTGCCTCAGCTTGGCCTTCGCACTAATAAAACGAAAGTTTTCAATGCACCGTAGGCTTGATAATAAAATAGACTAATCCACATAGCTAAGGAAATAATTCCAAGTTGGGTCGATTGAGTTAGAACAAGGAAAAAGGTCCCACGGTCGGCTTAGAAATGATGCACGATGGCTTTCAAAATGACACTCAGTCCTTCGTCTTATGGCTTGGGAGAAGAAAAAGTTGGTCTTCGCCACAAAGCTAAGGGTTAGCTTAAGTCATAGGCGTCGCCCGCATAATGCTTGATAAAGCATGCATGGTCCCATCGTCCAAGGCTTGGCATAGCTTTTGCTCGTCCCACAGATTAAGTTGCATTGCACAGCTCGTGGCATAAGTCCAGGCACCTGTTTGCCATTAAAACTCTTTTGTTGATGTTTTTTATTACAAACAGAACAGGGTACAATGTAGGACTTAGACGTAGTCCTAGGAGTACACTTTTGTTTTTTATCTGGGTACGGTTCCGATGGAGCGAATGGTAATACATTGACTCCGTTGACGATCTGACGACGATCTCGAACTTTCTAAAGGTCTGGGTTGCTCTGGATGCCAGAGCGTTGCGAGAAGAAGTGGACGTTAAGTGTCTTTTCTGGTCTCTATATGTGGATATAACAGTCTATCTGTATATATCCCTCTCTCAGTCTGTGTCTCCGCCATGAAAGAGTGATCCTTCTATTTATAGATAGAAGGCTGGCTGCTCATGCACGCATATGTCGGATGCAGCTGGTCGTGGAGATGCCACGTGGCTGATGCTGGCAGGGTTGCATGGATGATGCTTCCCGAGTTGTAGTGGAATCTGCTCGAACTGCCTCATTGGGCTGCTGTAATGACCCGCTCCGCCCTAGCGGAATGCCGATTCAAACGGCAAGTGCAATGACTCAAACGAGACGTCGTCCCAAAGAGTTGGCATCGACCTGATGAAGAATCGATGCAAGGCTTGTATTGGCCCATCAACATGAATCCAGACTTAGACTTTCAAAGGTGCGCTCGGAGTATCGCTCGGCCGATGCGAACATCTCTAAGGTGGGTGGCTCCGATGAACCCGTCTTTGCTTAGCCTAGACACATAATAATACGGACACTATTGCTAGAATCGCTAGGCGATAACACCGCGCATGCTAATAAATGACTCAACGCACCTAGCTAAGGGAATAATCCCATCTTGTATGCTTGTTTAGAACATGGAAAAGAACTCGACAAATATAGAAACTCTCGCTCCGCGCTCTACGCTCGTGCTAAGGCACAAGCTTACATTCAAGTTTCCTATGCATTCAACAATAAAACAATAAATGGTTTACAACAAAGAAACGGAAGACTATCAACATAGTCATTCCGAGTAGAGTATAGCAATATTAGAAGACTTCAGGACCGATGGGTCGCCAAGGCGACTCCCGCACGGGAAGTTGCATAATGAATAAATGAATGAACGAATAAGTGAATGAATGAATCAACGAATGAATGAATGAATACGTGAAGAATGAATGAATGTACGAACAAGTGAAAGAAAGAAATGAAAGAGTGAATAAAAGATGAGAAAGAAAAGAATGGTTAGCGATAGGTATGACGGGCACGTGCAACGGGGCTCGCTACCCGCGCTGCACGGACGCCAACCTGGTCGATAACGCATTATGGCTCAGAGACAGCCTATGGCTCAAAGACAGCCGTTAAGTTAAATAACAAGTCAATACGAAATGGTCGTGGACAACCGGCACGGGCGATGGGGGGGAATACCGTGGCCGTGAAGAAGAAGGATTCCGCGGCACGATCGATGGGAGGGTATATCGTGGCCGGCCTAGGCGGAATCAAAACATGGGGCTTACGGGCTGCTTTGAGTGGGGGCTCGGCCACTCAAGGAGACGTAAGGCCAGGTATTTCAAGAGAGTATCAAGGTGTACCAGCCATCACGCTTCGATAAATGAGAATGCCCGAGAGAATATGTCCAAAATGGCTTGTGATGCCAGTGACCCGTGCATGTAGATTAAGTGGGCTATGCTGGTGGCAATCCACGTGTAAGTCCTTGTATTGAAACAAGTAGTCTAAGTTAACTAAATGAAGTGCCTTCTGAACATGCTTGAAATATAACACACCAAGTGAATAAAGAGTAAGTCATGCAAAATGAGTTAGAGAACGTGCCTACGACGTGCTAGAACCTGAGGCAGGGACACGCACTTGACATTGAAAGTTTATATTGAATTGTTGATTAACTTGGTTTACTTTGGACATGGAAGGCCGGACGGTAAGTATGGGTAAGTCGTGTATGTATTTTCTTGCAAACACTTGAATTCGGTAACACGGGATAGGTTATGAAATATACCATAAAATTGATCCTAAGGCAAGATTAGAAAAACAATGAATGATAGACGGTGGACAAAAGTAAATAGAACGTGTTTGGTAATGATAGCATTATGGGCGAGCTAGCCTCTCCACCAGTGCATAACAATGTACTGATAACCCCACAGATTTATTGCAGGAAGCAGGAGACGTCATCGGGTGCGGAGCTTTCCTCGAACATGCTAAGGCGTGGAGCTAACTCTGGAACCTTGGAGCATTGCAAGGAGCTGAAGCACCGTATACAGGACATAATGTATCGGAACATCGTCATGAATCATTCCATGTTGTAAGCCACTTAGCACGCCTTTTATGTTTCAGAGAGAGAGAGAGCTTGAGAGACTTGTAAACTCGGCCTAGCGCCGCTTGTAAACTTCTTGAATATCAATAAAGAGTTTGAATTCGCTTTAATTTGTGTTCATTTACTTTCCGCTGCAAATGGGGACACTCTGTGCGACTCTGTGGCCTAGCTCAAATCGGCCGTTTCTGGACTTAGCCTTGCATAGGCGCAACCTAGGCCCGTGCGGCATCATGCCTTAGCGAGGACGATCGCTCCTATAGGAGCGGGGCATGACAGATTGGTATCAGCGCACGGCTTTACGTCCTTGGACTTCATTTTGATTTTTTTAGTTTTGAAATCTCGTTGAAACAAAAGAAGTGTACGCTCTCTCTCATTGTGCCTTGGGATGTTCCATACAATAAGTCTAATATTTTTAAAATCTCGTACAAGTACTCGGTTGAACGGGATCGATAGGCGAATGCCTTTGTGCCAAACCACGACGGACTTAAGTCGAAAGAAAACTAAAATGCTAGAAGTTAGCAAATGCAAAGCGTGCTTGAATAACCTTATGCTGACAATAGCGAACGAGTACACGAGACCAAAGTATAGTTCGAACGGGATGGTTATGCACGCAACCTTTTGGCTAAGTTATGCGGAGTATTGCTCACCTAGACCTTCTGGTGCAAACGAGTTGCGAGCGAGAACGATTATCGCTCGAACGAGAATAAGTGAGCGTGCAAACTCGAATATAGTCCGCACGGGATAGCTATACGTACAGCCTTTTTGTTAAGTTGTGTCGTGTGTCGCGCACCTCGACTTTTGGTGCAATCGAGTTGCGAGCGATATCAAGTACCGCTCGGTCGGGAACGAAGCTACACTTAGAGTGTATATCGATAGGAACGCTATTGAGTTCACGCTTAGGCGTGCACGGAAGATTGATTTAGACTGTGAGGAACGGGCGAACGCACGATTGAACATATCGATTGGGAATCGAATGATCTTTTGAGGATTTATAGAATGACTTGAACCCGAGTGGTGTATGCGATAGGTTCGAAGAAGAATAAGAATGAGTGTTGACGACTAGTCGAGTGACTCGAACCCTGAGTGGTGTATGGACGTCATAGAAGTTATTCGAGCAAGACTAAAGGATATACGGATAGAACGAGTATGTCGGCGAAGCGATGCGATCGCGCAAAGCCTTAGAATGCGTCACGCCGATTAGGGCGATCACTCCGCGTGAGCGCTGGTATGGTGATTCATACAGCGGGGGTGATCGAACTTGCATGGCATGGCAAAATTAATACATCGACTTGTGGTTTGACGCAAATGTGGACTCGAGAATGACTTAGCGTGTGTGATGGTTGAATTTGAGGATTACGTAGGTCCAATCCGCGTATCGAGAATAAATTAGTCTAGACGCAAGCAAGAGTTACGCCCCGATGAGAATAATTATTCTGCAGGAGCGTTGCATGGTGATTCATGAACCACCGTGGATAATCTGACTCGCATGAGATTGGGGCGAAAGATATTGTCAAAACTAGACGACCTCGTGATCGAATACATGAATTGGTTAGAGTTGGTGATTTGAATGGATTCGAATACGCGCAACGAATGCATTGATGCGAATAGGTGATCGTGCTCGATGTTTAGAAATCTGAGTGACGCGAGCTCGGGTAGAAAACCCCGTACTACCGACTTTGGTTTGACCCTAGGATTGGAGTCAGTGTTGGCATTATTGTTGGGGAACTATGATTCTAATCCTGACATTGACTTAGCCTTGAGAAATGGCCTAGCGGTTAGGCGAGACGTCCTGTTTCAAGAGTTATCAATCGAAAGATTGATCTTGAGGATTGGTATGAATGGATAGTGTGAATCACGAATATATGAATACCCCTCACGAGATTTGGCTGACATGCATATATTTCGGGGACGCCGGAGTATGTACACGATACGACTCGAGTGAGAATGATGAATTCTCTATCACGCGGTTTGGTAAATGCATGTATTTTGGGGACGCCTGGAATGCGTGCACGATCCAACCAAGTGACACGTTGAATTCCAAACGAGACTTGAGGAATAGAAAATATCGGGGATTGAGATCGTGTTAAAAGAAAGGAATGATACTAGTACGAGCGTGGCTCGGAATCAAAGAAACGTGTGAGCGGAGTGTGCATGAACGACAACGAGATTGTCCCTAAACAAGTAAATGATATGGAATCGATATCGTGCAAGTAAAAGTTGGTATAACGAATTGAAACATTGATAGGAAGATATACTCGATGATAGTGCAATACTTTGTCTTAAATCGGACGGAAATTACTGGGACTTGGTCGACCCCGCTAAGAAGAAATCATACTGATTTTGTGGACAAGAACGCTTGAGAAGAGAATCGGTCATCTCGATGACCGAGATAAACGAAAGTGAGTTTGCCTCAGTTACGACCCTCATATTTGACGAATTACAACGTGCCCCGTGCGACCATTTCAGTCCCATGACACGAAGAAATAGCAACCAAGACGAAAAAACACTTGAATTGAATAAGTACCATCAACTCTAAAATGAATGAAAAGTAATTCAATAAAATCGACCAAACGTATGCAGACATGGGACTTGGAAAGGTATCGAGTATAGTTCGGTGCCATCGAGCGGTAAAGCCATTCGATAGGGATTGTCTAAGAAACCCGACGACACGAGTTAAGGAATGGTAGGATGACCTGCACTCAGGAAGTCTCGAGGATGAGACTTATTTTGAGTGGTGTATTATGTAATGACCCACTCCGCCCTAGCGGAACGCCGATTCAAACGGCAAGTGCAACGACTCAAACGAGCCGTCAACCCGAAGAGTTGGCATCGACCTGATGAAGGATCGATGCAAGGCTTATATTGGCCCGTCAAGATGAATCCAGACTTAGACTTTCAAAGGCGCGCTCGGAGTATCGCTCGGCCGATACGAACATCGCTAAGGTGGGTGGCTCCGATGAACCCGTCTTTGCTTAGCCTAGACACATAACAATACGGACACTATTGCTAGAATCGCTAGGCGATAACACTGCGCATGCTAATAAATGACTCAACGCACCTAGCTAAGGGAATAATCCCATCTTGTATGCTTGTTTAGAATCGCTAGGGGATAACACTGCACATGCTAATAAAAGAACTCGGCAAATATAGAAACTCTCGCACCGTGCTCTACACTCGTGCTAAGGCACAAGCTTACATTCAAGTTTCCTATGCGTTCAACAATGAAATAATAAATGGTTTACAACAAAGAAACGGAAGACTATCGACGTAGTTGTTCCGAGTAGAGTATAGCAACATTGGAAGACTTCGGGACCGATGGATCGCCAAGACGACTCCCGTACGGGGAGTTGCATAATGAATAAATGAATGAACGAATAAGTGAATGAATGAATCAACGAATGAATGAATAAATACGTGAAGAATGGATGAATGTACGAACAAGTGAAAAAAAGAAATGAAAGAGTGAATAAAAGATAAGAAAGGAAAGAATAGTTAGCGACAGGTATGACGGGCACGTACAACGGAGCTCGCTACCCGCGCTGTACGGACGCCAACCTGGTCGATAACGCATTATGGCTCAGAGACAGCCTATGGCTCAAAGACAGCCGTTAAGTTAAATGACAAGTTAATATGAAATGGTCGTGGACAATCGGCATGGGCGATGGGGGGAATACCGTGGCCGTGAAGAAGAAGGATTCCGCGGCACGATCGATGGGGGGGTATATCGTGGCCGGTCTAGGCGAAATCAAAACATGGGGCTTACGGGCTGCTTTGAGTGGGGGCTCGGCCACTCAAGGAGACGTAAGGCCAGGCATTTCAAGGGACTATCAAGGTGTACCAGCCATCACGCTTCGATAGGTGAGAATGCCCAAGAGAATATGTCCAAAATGGCTTGTGATGCCAGCGACCCATGCATGTAGATTAAGTGGGCTATACTGGTGGCAATCCACGTGCAAGTCCTTGCATTGAAACAAGTAGTCTAAGCTAACTAAATGAAGTGGCTTCTGAACATGCTTGAAATGTAACACACCAAGTGAATAAAAAGTAAGTCATGCAAAATGAGTTAGAGAACGTGCCTACGACATGCTAGAACCTGAGACAGGGACACGCACTTGACATTGAAAGTTTACATTGAATTGTTGATTAACTTGGTTTACTTTGAACAGGGAAGTCCGGACGGTAAGTATGGGTAAGTCGTGTATGTATTTCCTTGCAAACACTTGAATTCGGCAACACGGGATAGGTTATGAAATATGCCATGAAACTGATCCTAAGGCAAGATTAGAAAGACAATGAATGATAGACGGTGCACAAAAGTAAATAGAATGTATTTGGTAATGATAGCATTGTGGGCGAGCTAGCCTCCCCACCAGTGCATAACAATGTACTGATAACCCCATGTAGGCCTCAAAAATGAAAGTCACGCTGAGTTGATCAGAACAAGTCACACAGAGTGATCCAAGAAGCAGCACAAAAGATACGCTAAGTTCTGCCTGGCCATCTCCTTTAGAAGTCACGCAGAGACAGCTCAGCCATACGTCAGAATCATAATGACTGACAACACAACAGTCGAGAAACGTCTCCTCGTATGCCACGTATGTACAGAATTCGAGAGATCATCGCCGTCTTTTGCGTGATTTTCGAAATCTTCCTTAGCAAGACTCACTCTTCACCAAGTTGGCATGACTTTGGGTCTTATCTTCATTTAATGCGGCTGATAATATAATCAATGTCAGAGATTTTGTGTCAGACGAAGCGTGCCAAATCAAGACAGCTGGCGGTTTGCGTGGATTCTGAACCTTCTCCTTCCTCAAATTTGCGTGGATTTTTGAGTTATTCTTCTCAAAGCCTGCGTGAATTCTGAAGTATTCTTCTTCAAAGCTTGCGTGGATTTTGCCTTCAACGGGTCTGCGTCAACGAAACTGCGTGGATTTTTTGCCTTCAGCAAGACAGCGTGGATTTCATTTCAACTGGAGTACGTGGCAGCCATGCCACCGATCTCTCTCTCGCGTGCCCAGTAACTTGCACACGAATCATGCACTAATGCCATGTGTCCAACAGTTACGGGCCACGTCCAGTAACTACTCACTAACCCTGCGTGTATTTAGAGTCTGCGTGACTTTTCAAATGCACTAGTGGTGAGGTAGTTATCTTTTCAGTTACTATTTTGACTCTATAAATAGAGTTCTTTTTTTATTCATGGTACAGATACATTGATATCTACTGTCAAAATTTTGAGAGCTTTTCTTCTTCGCATAGTCCAAGGGATAAAGCGATCGTCTTCTAGATCGGATTCCTACAGTTGTAATTTTCCCAGATACACAACAAATAAAGAGAATTTCTTTATGGAAAACAAAATGGCGACTCTGCTGGAGAAAACCATCTCCTCTTCTGAGATGGTAACAACTCAATGCGACACTTCGTCTATCGGCTCGACGAAGAAGGTGATGACGATCAAATTCGATCAACTCGCCTATGAAGAAATGCAGCGGGCTAAGGGTGGCAAGCCCATTCCAGCCTCCATTATCACTGCCAAGTCAAAGGGACACTCTGTCTATGTCCCTAAGAATCAGTTGGCAGTCAATGGTGAAGTCTCTGCCACAGTGTCTACTTCTAACACTGGCAAGAACTCCACTGCAAGCACGCACACTCTTGTGCGCTCGAAGATGACAGTAACTAAAAGTCACGTTGACAGTACTGGCTCCTTAGCCGAATCTGTTCCAGCGTACAAATTCAATTCTAAAAGTCACGCTGACAGTACTGGCTCTTTAGCCGAATCTGTTCCATTGTGCAAATTCAATTCTAAAAGTCACGCTGACAGTACTGGCTCTTTAGCCAAATCTGTTCCAGTGAGCAAATTCAACTCTAAAAGTCACGCTGATAGTACTGGCTCCTTAGCCAAATCTATTCCAGTGTGCAATCCCATATTCAAAAGTCACGCTGACAGTATTGGCTCCTTAGCCAAATCTGTTCCAGCGTGTAATTCTAAAATCAAAAGTCACGCTAACAGCTCTGGTTCTTTAACCAAGTCTGTTTCAGCGTGTATTTCATCAGAGAAGAATAACTCCTTAGTTATCTCTTCTTCTTCACCGAGTTCTACTAGAACTGGGGGTGGTTTTCCATACAAAGTCCCTTCGAAAAGAAACAACTCTTTAGTTGTTTCTTCTGCTCCTGTAGTTTTTACTCCAGGAACAGCTTTGACTGATACTTTTGTTAGTCAAAGGAAAGAAGATGGTCTTTTGACTACTCTTCCTTCTGGACATTCTATGTCTCAACATCTGAATGAGTCTAAGAAGAAACATTCCTTAATGTCTTCTTCTTTGATTTCTTCAAATTGGGCACAGAATCGGTCCATTAAAGAGGGTCTGTTACCAACTCCTAATCAAGGGAGTGGTTTAACTCTTCCTTCTCTGCAAATATCCAGATCAATGGAAGGAAAACTCCATGTTTCCAAAATTAATATGTTACCTTCCACTGATTTAAGAACAAAACTCAGCACTTCTGGTGTTAAGAAACTATACCAATTGGATATGAAGATAAAAGATCCAGATACAGAGTATGCAAGAAATTATGTGGCTCACATTAATCACTCTTTGTATAATCATGAGCCATCAAGACCCAAGAACAGGAAATATATTCCTCAATCTTCACAAACAGATTTACGGGAATATCTTCAACAGAAGAGAAGGAGTAATTCTATATCAAAGGAACATGCTGAATGTGACTTCTATCCAAGAGTCATAATTCAGTGCAGATGTGAATCAACAGTTCAAGACCATGGTGATCATGCTGAATGTGACTTCCAGCCAAGAGTCACAATGCAATGCAGATGTCAAAATAAACGACAGTCTGTCTTTAATAGGATTCAGTATGAACCTATGCCTGATGAAGAGGAGCCTTTATTTGCCTCTGTCAACATGACTTCTCGGGACACCGGGGGTAGAGTTGATAGTCCAGATGGAGTATATAAAAACACCAGAGCAAGAGTCCTGGCTTCTAGTCAAAGAAATTTGATCCCTGAAATTGACTCTGAATTTCTTGGAGAATCTAACTTCCCACCTCTTCCTACTGGGGGTAATTCTCCTATAGTTGACTTTGATACACGAAGCAATGATTCAGAGCATACAACATCTACTAGTTCATCAATAATCTCTCATACAGTCACGACTTACATGGTTGATGGGAATACTGATGAACCCTCTTCTTCCCTGACTCCTCAAGATCAAAGAATTGCTTCTTTGGAACAGCAAATGAAGTCTATGACTGACACAATGAAGTCAATGTATGAACTCATGACAGCTCAGTTGCAAAATCGACAGACTGTATCAGATGCCATACCAGTTGATACTGATATAAGTCCAATACAAGTTCCTCCAGCAGTACAATCCAATACTCCTGGACCTGCTCAACCAAATCCTAGTCTCTCTGGAGCTGGGGGTAGTGCTTACAATGCTGTTCCTCCTCCTAACTATTCTCTACAAGCCACAACTCCACAATCTTCGGGAGTTGTCTCTGAAGAATTGAAAAATCTTAAAACTCAATTCGAGGCATTCAAACAGAAGGATGGTTTACAAAGGTTAGGCATCAAGCAGCCTTATCCGATAGAATGGAAGCAAGTATCATATCCTCCTAAATACAAGCCTCCTACTATCTCATTCTATGATGGAACCACTTCTCCAAGTCAGTTTATCAATCACTTTGAAGTGATGACTGATCAACTACAACCAAGTGATGCCCTCCTTACTCGGGTATTTATTGGATGTCTCAAGGGAACGGCTTATGAATGGTATAGAAGTCTCCCAGATGGGAGTATTACCTTATTTGCTGGTTTTAAACAGATTTTTCTTGAAAGGTTCTATGAAGGGCTTAATGACATGACTATGTCTGCTCTTATTAGAATCAAGCAGAAAAATAATGAATCTACAGAGGAATACATTGAACGGTTTCGAAGAGAAGCTCTGAAGATGCCTCTTGGAACTCCTGATGCTGTCACCATTGACACGTGCAAATCAAACTTGTTGCCAATCATCAGTATGTGGACAGGGTCCACTCAATTTCAAGATTGGCCTTCCTTCATAGTCAGTGCTAAAGCTGCAGAAATCAGTGCTGAAACCTTCAAAGGTTTAGGAGTGCAGATGACTCCTAAAGAAACAGGACAAGGGGCTAACAATAAAAATAATGCTCGCAAAGGAAAAGAAACTTTAGAAGTTAATCTTCAGAGCAAAGATGCATCGAATGTTCAAACTCCTGCCTCTACAACTCAACAATCAAGAACACCTCGCCCCAGAGAAGAATATTCTTTTGATGACGACGATGTCCTTGGTATCTTTGAATGTCTGCTGAAAGGTAATAAAATACAATTACCAGAGATCAAGAAACCTGATGAAGCTGGTAAGACAGATCATCCTAAATACTGTCCATATCACAGAATGCTGGGTCATACAATTCATACATGTTATGTATTGAAAGGAAAGATCCAAGAAATGATTAAATCTGGAGCTATCTCTCTTACTCCAAAAGAGAAGACCGTCACCTCCAACGTCGTCTCTATGCAATTTAGAAATTTCCCTCCTCAACTCCTTGAAAGTGGGATTATTCCTATTCCCAAGGCAACTCTTGACATAGTGAATCTTCCTCCTCCACAGTCTGAAGGATTAGTGCCAATCACTTTGGAAACAGGAGAAATCATATGGATCCATCCTGATCTAGTGGCAGATTTTGAATCGCCTTCTCCTCAAAAGATTTCTTCTCAAAAAAATCCAAGAAGGCTGGAAAGATCAAGTCATGTCATATGACTTCTCTTGGGTCTACCTCTGACACAGAGCCAAAAGACAAAGAAGAAGCACTTGTTAGTGCTACTCGAACGGGGAAACCTTACCTAAAGGATTATTCTAAAAATCCTGAAGATCCTACTGATATCCCTTCAGATGCTAAAGATGCTCCTAATGTTCCTCCCGAGGAAGAACCATCTACTGAACCTGTTCCTCCCAAGCCTACGGCTCTGGAGAAAGTCAAACAACAGGCTCGGTTTGATAAGCCAATCAAGAAGTCTTCTCCTCTTGGACTTCAGAAGCCTTACAACTTCGACATTTTGGCTCAGCTTACTAATACTCTCGCTAGAATGTCCCTTTTTGAACTTCTACGTCTTTCCAAAGAGACTCGGAAGACGTTAAGTGAAGCACTTCTACAAGCTGACTCTTGTCTTGCACAATTGAAGAAGCCGGATGCGAAACCTGCCACTTGCTTACATTGCAACAGTGTACTGGAGATTATTCCAAATATCACCTTTACACAAGACGACATGTTACTGGAGGATAATCGACATGATCGACCTCTCTACTACACTGGTTATATTGATACGATGAAGATAGATCGTATTCTCATTGACCCAGGGTCTGCTATAAGCATAATGCCAAAGAGTTTGTTGGATGAACTAAAAATCCCTCTTCACAAACTCTCCAAGACGGTTACTACTATCTTGGGATTCAATCAAAGCCGAAGTGAGCCTTTGGGAAAGATTCATCTGAAGCTTCAGATAGGTGATTTCAGATCTAAAGTCACTTTCTATGTGATCAAGATCGCAGGATCCTATAATCTTCTTCTGGGTAGGCCCTTTCTTCATGAAAATAATGTGGTGCCCTCTACTCTTCATCAATATTTTAAGTACATTGATAGCAATGGAAGAGTACAAAAAGAAGTTGCTGATATAAATCCCTTCCATGGGGTTGAAGCTTATTTTAATGATTCTCGAATGTATAAAGAAGAATATACAAGGATCATACAAGCTATGGAGAAAGAAGATGCACAAAGTGAGACTTTAATAATCCCTGTTAAATGTCGAACTACTCAGCAACAATCTCCTAAACCCTCTAGAGAAGATTCTTTTGTCATTCCAGTGAGTGGACGGATCTCTCCGTTACCTCAGTCATCTACTCAGAATACACTGATCATTCATGTCAGTGGGCGTACTACAGTTCCTGTACCTTCACAAGATACTCTGCTAATTCCAGTTGGAGGGCGGACTACTCTTCCTACTCAAACTTCAAGGGAGCTCACCTCTTCTGAGCCATTTGTTATCGATCTTAATCGAAACAAAGCTTTTTCTTTTTCTCCCCCTTTAGTCATTGACTTGGCTAAAATCTCTAAGGCTCAGCCTTCTCCCAATGTAAATATTGCTGCTTTTACATTTAATGAAAAGTCTCCACCTTTGCAGTACGTTGATGTGTGTAATTATGTTCATAGTTATTTACATCTGTTAGATGACTTGAACACAATAACCATAGGAGTTGTACAGACTGTTCATACAGATGTATCTCTAGAACCTGTACAATCTTCATACTTTCTAGTTCCTAGCAGAAAGCCAGGAGACATTCCAATATTCTTCTACAAAGGACCTCAAAATCCTTCTGATCTTGAAGATGATGACAAAAAAGATGATACTGGAAGATTATAACTACGTCGTTATAGTCAGCAATCTAGAGACATCATCAAAAATATGGGCTATGACTTCAGGACTGGCCTTAATAATGGAAAAGGAAGAAAAATGCCTGTCCGGATTCCTCCTTTGAAATATGGAAGGACGAAATGCGGATTGGGTTATACTGCTCCTACTCTTTTCATCAACATTATCCATGAAGATCTTGAGTCTGACGAAGATAAGAGATCTGATTCTTCTAGTACCACTTCTTGGGATCCCGATACAAGTATCGGTGACTTCTATTGCAACCTTCTGTCTTCTAACATGATTTCCATTGACCATTCTGAAGAAAGTGATGAAGACGAAGAAGAGTTTGAAATCTCACCTGAATCAGAACAGTGGGCCCAAAGATTAGATAATCAATGGGAGTTCCGTTTCGAGCAAAAAGAACCTCCGACTGAAGATAAACTTGTTCAAATAGATGTTGGTGAAGAGGGGTCTCCCAAACCAATATTCATCAGTGAAAGTCTTTCAGAAACTGATAAGAAAGACATGATCAAACTCATTCGTGATTACATCGATGTCTTTGCTTGGAGTTATGAAGATATGCCAGGGCTTGATCCTCAAATTGCAACTCACAAGCTCAACATCTTGCCGAATGCTAAACCGGTCAAACAACAACAGCGACGATTTCGTCCGGACATCATGGATGCAATTGAAGCTGAAGTCAATAAACTCATTACATCTGGGTTTATTAGAGAGGAACAACATCCCGATTGGGTGGCTAATATTGTTCCTGTTCTTAAAAAGACTGGCAAGATCAGAGTATGCATAGACTTTCGCGATCTCAATGCGGCATATCCTAAAGACGAATTCCCTCTACCAATCACTGATGTCATGGTTGATAATACCTGTGGATTTGAACGAATGTCATTCATGGACGGGTATTCTGGGTATAATCAGATCAAAATGTTCCCAGAAGACGAGAAGCACACTTCTTTCAGAACGCCGATTGGTACATACTGCTATACAGTTATGCCATTCGGTCTCAAGAATGCAGGAGCAACTTATCAACGAGCTATGAGTACTATATTCCGTGAACATTTGCGGAAAATAGTCGAATGCTATGTTGATGATATTGCAGTCAAAAGTCGACAAAAGGAGGATCATATCCAAGATTTGAAGACTATATTTGATCTAATGCGTAAGCATCAATTAAAGATGAACCCTACTAAGTCCTTCTTAGGCGTCTCTAGTGGTAAATTTCTCGGCTTCGTCATTACCTCTAAAGGTATACACATGGATCCCGAGAAGATCAAAGCCATCCAAGAGATGCGTCCTCCACGCACCTTAAAAGAGCTACGAGGATTTCAAGGAAGAATTGCTTATATCAGGAGATTTATCTCTAGTTTATCAGGACGCTGCAGACCATTCAACAAACTTATGAAGAAAGGTGTCTCTTTTGTCTGGAATGATGAATGTCAGAAAGCATTCGATGATATAAAACAATATCTGATGAGCCCTCCAGTATTGGTACCTCCCGTCTCAGGAATACCGTTCCTCCTCTATACTCGAGCAATGAGTCATTCATTGGGTGCATTACTCGCTCAAAAGAATCAAAATGGCCATGAACAGGCCATTTATTATCTCAGCCGCACTATGACCGGAGCTGAACCTCGATATTCACCAGTTGAAAAAGAATGTCTAGCCTTGAAGAATCAACATCTCATGACGTCAACACAACAAGACGATTTGGATTTAGTCGTAAATCGATATCATCTTCATCCGATTCCAGCATGGAATTCATCTTCAGTAACTCGACTGAGAATCAGAATACGGATAAAGATTGGAGACTTTCTTTCTTAGATCTTGTATTGTATGATATTCTTCCGGATGATCCGAGTGAGACAGCATCTATCAGACGACGATCACTCAGATTCTATTACAATCATACAACAAAGACCTTATATCGTCGAGCTTATGATGGTTTACTCCTTCGGTGCATTGCCGGTGATGAAGCCCAACAAGTTATTCGTGAAGCACATGATGGAATTTGTGGAGCGCATCAACCTGGGCCAAAACTTCAAGACCGTATTCGACGGATGGGATATTATTAGCCAACTATGGTATCAGATACCATTGAATATGCAAAGAAATGCAAAGCTTGCCAAATCCATGCGGATTTTATACATCAACCTTCGGAATTTCTACATCCGACGGCAGCATCATGGCCCTTCGAAGCTTGGGGCATGGACATTGTCGGCCCGATCAATCCTCCATCATCTAAAGGTCATCGGTTCATTCTCGCAGTAACCGATTACTTCTCCAAATGGGCCGAAGCTATTCCTTTATCTGAAGTTAAGACGTCTAATGTCATCAGCTTTATTAAGCACCACGTCATCTACAGATTTGGTGTTCCTCGACGCATTGTTCATGATAACGGACCACAGTTCGTCAGCCAGAAATTTACTCGATTCTGTGACGATCACCGGATCAATAATGTTGCTTCTACCGCATATAATCCAGCAGCTAACGGATTGGCAGAAGCTTTCAACAAGACTATCATCAAACTCCTAAAGAAGTTTGTCTCCACTAACAAACGTAATTGGAGTGACAAGCTCGGGGAATGCTTGTGGGCTTATCGCACTACAGTCCGTAATGCTACTAAGTGTACACCTTTCTCTCTGGTGTACGGATCTGAGGTTGTTCTCCCATTAGAGATTCAAATTCCTTCTTTAAGGATAGCAATCGCTAATGAACTCACTGCCGAAAATAATGATCGTCTTCGACTTCAAGAATTGGAGGCTCTGGATGAAAAATGGTTATCTGCTCAACAGAATATTGAATTCTATCAAGCTAGAATTTTAAGGGCTTTTAACAAGAAAGTCAGAATTCGAACATTTCAGAAAGGAGAACTTGTGCTTACTGTCAGACGCCCGATGACTATGACACACATGAATAAGGGCAAGTTTGATGCAAAATGGGAAAGTCCATTCATTGTCAATAAGATCTTTTCTAATGGGGCTTATCAACTCACTACTCTAGATGGTAAAGCCACTATGATGCCCATCAACGGCAAATTCTTGAAGAAGTACTACGTCTGATATTTCTATCAAGATTGTCCTCCCATCACTCTCCAGCTGTTTCATTGTTCTTTCCGAAGAATCATTCTGATATCTATTATCCCCAGTGGAGATAGGTATTCTACTTGGTATCGTTTTCTCAACAAATTTGATATCCAAAAAATCATGTCCACATTACCTCTGAATTTTCTATCTCAATATCATATTTATGAAAATGATATTTAGTCTTTCTGATTTCTGAGTCAAAAGATCAATGAATAAAGGCAAATATAAAGTGGGAAGGATATATCGTAAACAAAGTTTCCTTAAACGGAGTTTATTTGAGACAAATCTCTCAAGAAAAAAAAAGAGTACATCATCATGGAAGATCACTATGATCCCTTTCATATTTGGGAAGAGGACCACATACATAATCAGCAAAAGAATTGAATACATCTTTTCCTGACCGCACCAAGAATTGACAGGCAGCCAGCCTCATTGCTTCTTCTTCTTCGGTTTCTCCTGGTTTGACCAGGAAGTCCAGGATATCTTTTGGCGGCTTGGGAGTAGACGAGCTTTCGCCCATTTCCTTCTTCTGCGGAGGTGGATGTTCTTTAACACCTTCAGTAGCTTCAAGGGCGACTTCAGCCTTCTTTATGTTCTCTTCAAAAGACATTGTGGATAAAATACGATCCTTCTATTCAAATATATGCTCTATTTATAGGCATATGGTTACAAGGTTCGAAGGGACGTATTCTTTCCCAATACTCAGTTCATCCATTCATTTCTCATATTCATCCGACATTTCACATGTTCATTAATACTTGACGGTTCGTCCGTTCATTTATTACATTCACTCGACAGTTCATCTGTTCATCGTTTCTTAACGGTTCATCCGTTCATAATCTTCTATCAGTTCATTAAGTGGGGATTCGTTATTTATCATGTTTTCATAACCTCTGAATCAATTCCGAATCTGCTTACTCATTTGTCATGTTTTGACCTCTGTATAGAAATCAATCTATTTTTTTTCGAGTTCCTATATATTATCATGTCCATAATACCTCTGATAATATCATATACTCTAAAAACAGAAAAGATGATTTTATTATCTATCATGTCCACAATTCATCCACAAATACAAATCATTGAGCATAGAAGAATTGTCATTTCCATTCCCATTTCACCACAAAAAGTCTATTACATTTTCTTAGACTTTCCTACAAATCATAATGGAAATCTATTACAAATCTTGGATTTTCATTCTACACCACAACGATAACCTAATAGAGATCTATCTTCTTCTTTGGATCTTCTCCGTCGGACCTTCTCCGTCAGGTTCGTTGTTGGTTGCAATTCCTGACTGTCTGGGTCTCAGTCACGACCAGATCAGCAGGAATCAAACTCTGGTCTTCTCTCTCAGACGAGAGGAGAACCACAGAGTATGGCAGTCCGACGGCGTGTTGCTGCCAATACAGCTCGTGGAGGAACGGCGGCACCTCAAGCAGGTAGGAATATATCCTGCATTGGGATACGATTCCTAGTTCTGCCGTCAAAGGAACTCTACTACCCCATCTCTCGGTAGTAGAGTTAACTCCACCATCCAACTCTCGTGTATAAAGGCTCTTCCTACCATCTAAGGAAGACCCTTCTATCTCACGAAGAGTTCTGAGTTGTCTAATTTACGCGTCAAAAGCGTATGAGCTCCCTGATGTAGATATCAGAAGAATATTGTCCACAACATCCATATCACCAATGCCAGTTCTGAAGAAGGTTTTCAGCCAAAATTCTGCAAGAAACAGTAAAGAAAAATCAGTCAACAGAAACTGGCCAAGCAAAGACAGATACATTCTGTTCATTTCAGGAAGATGAATTTGTCCTTAGCAAACAAAAAAAATTCGATGCGTGTATATTGAACTTACCGCTGAGTTTGCTGCTAAGGATTGACAGATCCATGTCTGGTAGCATGCACAGAGATTTGACATCAGACAACATGGCTTTCCTATTTCCTTCTCATAGAAAATTCATTCTCAGAAGAGAGGAAGAAGAATGGGAAGATGAGTTTGCGTGGAGTTCATCCATCTATTTAAAGGATCAAGTGCAGGTCTATTCTTGGAAAAGATCCGCATAAATAGCGCTCGTAAATTGTGGAATGAGTGTCACGTGTACTTCGGAAGACCGTACAACATTGGAAACAGTCAAAGAGTGCTAATTAATCTTCTTCATTAAAAGGCACGCAGATCAAACACAAAAGTTGTACTTCATTCTTTAAACAGGCACTGATGGCCTTACAAAAAGACAAAAAAAAAGTGCAACAAAAGCGTAGAAAGTTACGCCCTATTTTTCAGAGCGGCTAAGTTTGATGCCTAACTCCTCTACGCTCTTAACTCCCAGGCGATGCAATAGAGTCTCGAGCATTTCACGCTTCTCCATAAGACTCCGCCCATCAGAAGAAGACGAGCCATCCAATCCAAAGTAGCTCAAGAGGTTCTTGGCTAACTGCGTGGCATCGTCCTTGAGCTCAATGACGACAGGTTCGGGTTCTTTACCCCCAAAGGTGGGGTCACCATGGGAACAAAAGCCCAACTTGCGTGCTTCCTCTTCAGCTGCTTCCTTTGGGGTCATATTTTCGAGAGATGAAGTCAAAACTGAGAATCACTCCCTGTTTATATAACAGATCTCGTCGACAGTTCATATTCCACCATAAATTGGACGCAATCAGTCTCGGAGAACGAAGAGTCATTATGACATTTAATAAGTTCATTTGGATGTTTTCAAAGAACTTCGAAGTCTTTTCGACTTCCGAAAAATTTTGGAGCCATCTCAGCGTGACTTTAACTCATTTCATCATCTCTATTTCAAAGTATTTCGAAAATATTCTATCATTTTTCGAAAACTTTGAAGGGGGTTTTGTAGGCCTCAAAAATGAAAGTCACGCTGAGTTGATCAGAACAAGTCACACAGAGTGATCCAAGAAGCAGCACAAAAGATACGCTAAGTTCTGCCTGGCCATCTCCTTTAGAAGTCACGCAGAGACAGCTCAGCCATACGTCAGAATCATAATGACTGACAACACAACAGTCGAGAAACGTCTCCTCGTATGCCACGTATGCACAGAATTCGAGAGATCATCGCCGTCTTTTGCGTGATTTTCGAAATCTTCCTTAGCAAGACTCACTCTTCACCAAGTTGGCGTGACTTTGGGTCTTATCTTCATTTAATGCGGCTGATAATATAATCAATGTCAGAGATTTTGTGTCAGACGAAGCGTGCCAAATCAAGACAGCTGGCGGTTTGCGTGGATTCTGAACCTTCTCCTTCCTCAAATTTGTGTGGATTTTTGAGTTATTCTTCTCAAAGCCTGCGTGAATTCTGAAGTATTCTTCTTCAAAGCTTGCGTGGATTTTGCCTTCAACGAGTCTGCGTCAACGAAACTGCGTGGATTTTTTGCCTTCAGCAAGACAGCGTGGATTTCATTTCAACTGGAGTACGTGGCAGCCATGCCACCGATCTCTCTCTCGCGTGCCCAGTAACTTGCACACGACTCATGCACTAATGCCATGTGTCCAACAGTTACGGGCCACGTCCAGTAACTACTCACTAACCCTGCGTGTATTTAGAGTCTGCGTGAGTTTTCAAATGCACTAGTGGTGAGGTAGTTATCCTTTCAGTTACTGTTTTGACTCTATAAATAGAGTTCTTTTTTATTCATTGTACAGATACATTGATATCTACTGTCAAAATTTTGAGAGCTTTTCTTCTTCGTATAGTCCAAGGGATAAAGCGATCGTCTTCTAGATCGGATTCCTACAGTTGTAATTTTCCCAGATACACAACAAATAAAGAGAATTTCTTTATGGAAAACACTCCACAGATTGCTTGCAGGAAGCAGGAGACGTCGTCGGGTGCGGAGCTTTCCTCGAACGTGCTAAGGCGCGGAGCTAACTCTGGAGCCTTGGAGCGTTGCAAGGAGCTGAAGCACCGTATACAGGACATTATGTATCGGAACATCGCCATGAATCATTCCATGTTGTAAGCCACTTGGCACGTCTTTTATGTTTTAGAGAGAAAGAGATAGAGAGAGCTTGAGAGACTTGTAAACTCGGCCTAGCGCCGCTTGTAAACTTCTTGAATATCAATAAAGAGTTTGAATTCGCTTCAATTTGTGTTCATTTACTTTATGCTACAAATGGGGACACTCTGTGCGACTCTGTGGCCTAGCTCAAATCGGCCGTTTCTGGACTTAGCCTTGCACGGACGCAACCTAGTCCCGTGCGGCATCACGCCTTAGCGAGGACGATCGCTCCTACGAAAGCGGGGCATGACAGCTGCGGAAGAGCTTAACACGTGGCAGTTGCTGAGATTTGGTTGTTGTTGAGATCTTGGGTGGTTAGCACCCATTCTTTGAATAGAATTTAGTCAAAGGACGCGTAGCGTATGCCTGTGGCTCAAAGATCTCAGTTTTGGAGAAGAGTGATCTGTCGGGGTGCGCCTAGGATCGGGCTCATGGAGGCGACTTAGTCCTATGAGTTTTAGGCATCATAGACAAGTCTGGGCGCATGGATTTGAGGCACATATAGAGCTTTGCATCAGGGTGCGCCTAGGATCAGGCGCAGGGGAGGCGACTTGGTCTCATGACTTTTAGGAGCCATGAGCAAGTCCAGACGCATGGCTTTTGAGGCGCATGCAGAGCTTTGTATTCTGTTGCTTGGGATCAGAAGTAAGCCTGACTGTGCATGACCTTTGGGGCGCATGTAAATGATCGGTCAGCCACGTGGCGAAGACCAATATAGCCGACAAGAAGTGCAATAATGGTGCTGATGTCAGCGGCTCTTCGTTTTCTGCAAGGACTGCTGTTTGGACATCTTCGGAAGACGTGTTGTTGCCTTTGTGACTTCAGTATTAAAGCTTTATGATGACGAGTGTGGAGAGGCGTATCAGTGAGTGCTATTTCGGGCGCATAGGCTCATGTCCCATAGGGCGCATTAATAGGGGCGCGTGATGTCGACGGCGCATCTGCCATGTGTCTCATCCTCTTTGGCCCCCCTGTTGAGTTCTTCGAGGCGTTAATGGTTGCCTTAACTTAGCCGAATACGCTGGTACACAAGGGCTGTTTGGTGCTGATGCGCCTGCGCCATAATGACAAGATGATACGCCTTGACGAGTCATCAGAGTGATGCGCCTGGATGAGTCATCAGAGTGATGTGCCTGACGGATGATGCACGTGGCATGGGGCGCATAGTAGTTACTGCGCCTGGCTGTAGCTTTAGGATCTTTCTTTTTGTAGAAGTTTTCCTTTGTAAAGTCTTTCTTTAGACATGTAATAGACTTTCATATGAAATAAAAGCCTTATTTTTAATGTCTTTAAACTTGTACTGTTCTTTGCTGTGCCAAGTATCTGTTTGAGCTTCCTAGCGCATTTGAGTTGGTTGTATGGTTGGGTTGAGCGCATAGGAATTATGGCCTATAGATGTGCCTGAAATTTTATGCTTTTACAAGACCCCCTTCAAAGTTTTCAAAACTTTCTTGCCAAGTTTTGGAATACTTTGAATAAGAAGCATGGGAAGCAACGACTCGGGGCGTATGCCCTTTGCCTAGGCACATAGCTTTTCTTGACGTATGGTCATTCTGTGCGTCACTGTGGAGACGCGTGTTGCTTAGGCGCATACTTCTAAGGCGCATGCTTCTTCTGAAGAGGTAACGCCTCTATCTCAGGAAAGATTAATGATGATCTTTTGAAGATAAGCAGTCGTCGGTTTCTCGAGACCCGAAGAGACTGGTTGCTGATGTCACGCCTCATCGGTTTACACGTGAGGCCAAGCCTATAAATAGGCGGCTTGTGAAGAGAGAGAGTCTTCTACTTTCTGCAAAATCTTTTTTCTTCCTCAGAGCTCTTTTCTTATTTTTCTTCGTTAGAGAAATGGCTCCCAAGACTCCCCGAGGCGGTGCTGCTGGCCGAGGAAGGAGCAGGGGAAAGGAACCCTTGGAGGTCGACGCGAAGGAAGCCCCCGTCGTCCTGGCGACCCACGCCGACGTTCAGCCAGAAGTGTTCGGTGGGTATTCTCTTGCCTTGGTCTTTGTTGCTGTGGTGTTGGGGTAACCCGATTGCGGAGGAGTTGCCTCATGTCGATGTGTTTTGGCTGACGCGTATGGACATTCGTCCTGATGATGCGCCGAAGCCCTTTTAGCGGACGCGCATGGACTTAGGTCTTGATGATGCGTCGAAGCTTCACTTGCTGACGCCCATGGGCTTAGGTCCTGATGATGTGCCGAAGCTTCACTTGCTGACGCGCATGGACTTAGGTCATGATGATGCGCCGAAGCTTCAGTTGCAGATGCGCGTGGACTTAAGTCCTGATGATGCACCGAAGCTTATCTTCAATTACACTCGGACTTTTGATCCAGTGTGTCTTTGTTGGGATTCCCTCTATGCGTATGGGTTTCATCCCAGTTGATGCGCCAGAGATTCTGATGCGGCTCAGATGCTCATGTTGGACTTCTAAGTCCTTTTGCTAACTTTTCTTTGGCTCTGTTGCAGTATCCATGCCGAAGGCGGAGGCTCTCGTGAAGGAAGAGATACCGTCTCCTCTCGTCAAACAAGAGCCGGTGACCGTTAAGGAGGAGGCGTTACCAAAGGTCGAGGTCAAGGAAGAACCGATGACCATCAGGGAAGAGATTGCTCCCAAGGTTGAAGTTAAGGAGGAGCCACCGTCAGATCGGGACTGACCCTCCTGTCCCTACAGAAGACCTAGCCTTCGTATGTAAAGTGGTTGAAGGAGTGGTACATGCCTCAACGCAACTATGATTCCTGGTTATGAGGATTCGTAGGTTGCCTTGCAATCGTTGTTTTCGGGAATATGAATAAAGTCAATGTCCCTATTTTTTCTTAGTATTTCTGAGATCTGAAGAAACCTGAAGATGTAGTTTAATTCTTTTCGATGTCGATGTAATCTTTTACTTTTTGTTTATCTGAAGAAAATGAAAGAACTTTCTGCTTTGTTCATTTTCTGTGATTTTTATGGACCCATTATCTATTGTGCACCTTAGCTGGGTGCAGATAATAAGTTACTCACGGGGGAAAACCGACATTCACTCAGAGGTAATATGGACGTGGTGAATATGGGATAATTTTTTGTGTAAACTTATCATCCTTGGCGTACCTTGGTGTTGGGTACGGATAATAAGTTGAGAGAGAGGACCGACATATTTACTCAGAGGTAAGGTGGGCATGGTAAATATGGGCTAATATGGTAGAGTTTTCCTACTCAGAGGTAATATAGACATGGTAGGAGTGAACTCTGTGGGGGTTTATAGAACAACTCAAAGGTAATATGGACGTGGATGTTCTATAGTGCAACAACACAAGGATTGTTGTATGTAATGTTTACTCAGAGGTGATGTGGACGTGGTAAACATTGCCTTTAAGCATGATCTTACACGGTACAGGATCCTGCTTGATGGTGTGTAGAGAAACAACTCAGAGGTAATGTGGACATGGTTGTTCTTCTACTGGGGATAGAATACAATGAAACGGCTGGGTTCCATAAGCATATGATTTGTCAAAAAAGGGGTGTGAACTTTGGTTTGGTCAAGTTCACCAGTCCTCTCTCTAGGGAGAGGCAGTACGTTCTCGACGGAGGTCAAGAATAGTATTTTTTTAGAAACTTGTCGTTGATGGGCATCATGAACAAGTCTCCATTAGCTTGAATGAGACAATAATCACCGTTTGAGTATACCGTCTCTATGATGAAGGGTCCTTCCCATTTGGGTTCGAACATTCCCGGTGTTTTGTGAGTCATCACCATCGGTCTTCTGACTGCCAGAACTAGGTCGCCCACTTGGAAAGTCCTCTGTCGAACTCTTTTGTTGAAAGCTTGTGATATGCGGGCTTGATAAAGTTCGATGTGCTGTTGAGCCAAGAGGCATTTTTCGTCCAGCGCTTCCAACACTTGCAGACGGCAACGTTGATTATCTTCTTCCGTCAACTGATTTGTGATCGCCACCCGTAGGGAGGGTATTTGAATCTCCAACGGTAGCATTGCTTCACTCCCGTAAACCAGGGAGAATGGTGTGTTGCCCGTCGGGGTCCGTTCCGTTGTGCGATAGGTCCAAAGGCATTCGTCAAGCTTTTCGTCCTAGTCGCGTTTGTTGGATGACACAACCTTTTTGAGTAGCTTGACGATGGACTTATTAAAAGCTTTAGCTAATCCGTTTCCTGCCAGATTGTAAGCGATTGATGCCACGTTCTGAATACGGTTCTTATTGCAGAACCTACTGAACGTATGGCAGATGAATTGTAGACCATTATCGTGGATAATCCTTCGAGGTTACCCGAAATGGTAGATGACATGATGCTTAATGAAGCTGATCACTTTTGAGCTTTTCACCTCTGTGAGAGGTACTACTTTCGCCCATTTAGAGAAATAGTCGATGATTGCCAGGATAAAGCGGTGTCCCCTTGACGAAGGTGTGATAGGCCCCACTATATCCATGCCCCAGGCTTCAAATGGCCAAGAGGCAACCGTCGGGTGTAGAGGCTCTGACGGTCTGGGGATGAAGTCGGCGTGAAGCTAACAAGCACGACACTTCTTTGCATACTTGACAGCGTCGGCCATCATGGTGGGCCAGTAATAGCCCATACGTCAGAGTCGGTCTTGTAGCTTAGGGCCTGGTTGATGAGCTCCGTATGTTCCGTCATGAGCTTCTCGAAGAGCTTCGGCGGCTTCTTCGTTAGATAGACATCGGAGGAGAAGTCCATCGTAGGAGCGCCGGTACAGCATTTTGGAGACTGTATCGTAATAGAACCGGAGGGAGTGCCTTCTGACTGAGACTGCCTCCTTCTGGTCTTCTGGGAGGATTCCATAGACAGCAAAATCGATGAATGGGAACTTCCAGTCTCTAACGTTGATGCCAGGATCCGCGGCCATGGCATGAGTTGTCCGCATGTACGGATTATTTCTGGGGCAAGCCAAGTCCCGTCCCATCACCGTAATAAAGTGTTGAGTCCTGACGGGTGCAGCCAATGAGGCTGCGAGGCCGGCCAAAGCATCAGCTTCCAAGTTTTGCAGCCAAGGGACATGCTCTATGAAGAATTCTGCGAAGGTTGAGATGATGTCCAATGCTGCTTTTTGATAGGGGTGAGGTCTTCATGGCGGACAACATATTATCCCCGGATTTGATTGATGATGAGTTTAGAGTCGCCGTAAGATTCAAGGTAGTCCACCCCCAGCTATCTTGCTAACTGAAGCCCCATGTGAGGGCGTTGTACTCCGCAACATTGTTGGAGCATGGCTCTGAAAGAGAATAAGCGCACTAGATGACCAGTTTGTCGGGAGAGATTAAGACCACCCCCACTCCTGTGATAATTTGGCCTTTGGAGCCTGTTCTGGAAGCACCGTCAAAGAACATTCGCCAGACCGGGCTTTCTTTGGTAATGTTTGGTTCTTGCACTTTATCAGAAATGCCTTCTTAGAGCCTGGACGATTCCGGAATTACGTACGCGACTAGGAAGTCGGCCAATGCTTGGCCCTTGACAGCCTTTTGCGGGACGAATACCATGTCATATGGTGTCAATAATATCACCCACGTAGCCAACCAAGAGTTTAGCGCTCCTAGTTTTGTCATGAGAATTCTGAGTGGATTGACTCGGGAGATGACATGGATTGTCTGTCCCGAGACATAGTGGTGAGTCTTATGGATGGCGACCACAGGGCTAGACACTCTTTTTCTATAGGATTGTACCGGTGTTTGGCCCCGACCATCGTCCTACTGAGGTAATAGATGGCCTGCTAATGGCCTGTTTTGTTGTTCTGGGCCAACAAAGCGCCAAGGGAATGGTCAATCGCACGGACATAAAGCAAGAACGGTTTGCCTGCTATGGGTGCCACCAGGACTGGGGGACTTATCAGATAAGCTTTGATGTCGTCCAAAGCTTTCTGACATTCTTCCGTCCAGACGAAAGAAACTTCCGTCTTAATAAGCTTGGTGAAGGGTTGACATTTTCCAGAAGGGTTCGCGATAAACCTCCGGATGTAGGCGAGTCATCCTTGTAGGACTTGAAGTTCTCTGAGGTTCTTCGGAGGGTCCATGTCAAGGATGGCTTTAGTCTTCTCGGGGTCGACATGAATGCCTTTCGTAGTGATGATGAAGCCCAAGAACTTTCCATTAGAAACCCCGAGCAAGGATTTAGCGGGGTTCATTTTAAGTTGATGTGCCCGCATGAGATCGAAGACTATCTTCAGGTCTCATAGGTGATCGCCCCGAAGACGGCTTTTGACGGCGATGTCGTCAACATAACACTCGACTGTCTTGCGAAGGTGTTGACGGAAGATGGTGCTCATAGCTCGTTGGTATGTGGCACCTGTATTCTTCAAGCCAAAGGGCATTACTGTGTAGCAGTAAACCCCCTTTGGAGTTTTGAACGACATGTGCTTCTCGTCGTCTGGGAACATCTTGATCTGATTGTAGCTTGAGTAGCCATCCATGAAGGACATACGCTCGAAGCCACATGTGTTGTCGATGATTACATCGGTGATCGGGAGTGGGAACTCATCCTTTGGGTATGTAAAGTTGAGATCCCAGAAATCGATGCAGACTCGAATCTTCCTGTTCTTCTTGCTGATGGAGACGATGTTGGCTACCCAGTAGGGGTGTTGTTCTTCTCGAATGAACCAGCTGTCCAAGAGCTTGTCGATCTCTTTGTCAATGGCATCCATGATATTAGGACGGAAGCGCCGCTGTTGTTGCTTAACGGGCTTATCGTCAGGCAAGATGTTAAGCTTGTCCATTGCGACTTATGGGTTGAGTCCCGGCATGTCTTCGTAGCTCCAGGCGAAGACGTCGATATATTCTTTGACCAGATGGATCAAAGATTCTCGACCCTTCCCCACCAAGCTCTTGCTGATGAAGATGGGTTTGGATGAAGATCCATCCCCAAGGTCGATCTGCTCGACTTTGTCTTCGGTAGGGGGTTCTCATAATTCAAAACGAGACTCCCATTGTGCGCCTAGGCGTTGAGCCCAGGGTTCTTCTTTTAAGAACTCTCATGTTTGATCATCGTCTTTATCTTCAGAAGGATGTATGGATGTCATATTGGCTGACAGCACCTTCCTGAAGACTGAGCCCGAGAAGACTAAAGCCATCATATTTGATCGTCGCAGTCGTTATTTGTATTTGTAGCGACTGTAGAGCATTATCTAGAGTGTACATGGTATTCTAATATGGAAGACTAGAATAATTGAAAGACACTCTATTATTGATAAAATGCGGGATCTTGTCCCGAGGGATTACATCATCAAGGGATGGAGCATCGACATTAGCCGATATATACTCTCCAAGTTCTTCGTCAGTGAGAACTGGAGCAGCCTTGGGAGGTTCATGAGATTTTTTCGGGAGCTTGCCCTGTGCTGGCTCCTGGGACTGTGCTGAGAAGGATGCCGAGGTCTTCTCTTGCGGCCTGACGGATGCTGACAACTGAGGAGGTCTGCCTTTGAGCCGCACCTTGAGGGGAGCCTCAGTTGGTGTGCCGGGAGCTGGAGCCTTTCCCCGTAGCTTGGCTACGAGAGGAGCCGCCACTTGAGGGGGCTTGCCATTGAGGCGTATCTTCAACGGAGCTTCATTAGATGTCCGGGCCGGAGAAGCTGGCGCCTTCCCGCGGAGTTTGACTACTATAGGGGCCGATGTTTGAGGCGGCCTCACTTTAAGTCGCACTTTTAGGGGAGCGTTGATTATCATGTCCTCCTCTGATTCAGCTTCGACCTCAGCTTTTCCCTCGTCATCAGCGTCATTGGCTTCATCTTCGAGATGAATTAATTTGTACAGATCAGCGTCGGTGAAGAAGACTTCAATCCCTCTGAAGGGATCGACATCATCAAACTCTGTTCGGATGATGCCGTTGGTTGACACATATTTCATGCATTGATGTAGAGTGGATGGCACCACCATGTATGTCACGCCTCGCGACCGTAGGAGCGATCGTCCTCGCTAAGGCGTGATGCCGCACGAGCCTGGATTGCGCTCGTGCAAGGCGGGTTCCATAACGGCCGATTACAGCGGCTGCGACGAGGTCGTCGCACAAAAGTCCTGTCACGACTAACTCCAGAAGATCTGTACTTCGATTAACCCGAGGAAAGGGTTTCCTTGTGATCTTTGTTTGATCACAAACTTCACATTTCTCTACCTTACCCCCATACTTGGAGAGAAGCCCTAGACTAGACATTCTGTTTATTCGTTTACAATGAACATGTCCTAGTCTATTATGCCAAAACTCAAAAGTATAAGCAGAAGGAG
This sequence comes from Iris pallida, assembly GCA_029216955.1. Lineage (NCBI taxonomy): Eukaryota > Viridiplantae > Streptophyta > Magnoliopsida > Asparagales > Iridaceae > Iris > Iris pallida. The sequence goes on from JANAVB010019800.1 coordinate 25,407,861, forward strand.
TAATTGCATTAATTACATTGGACTGATTTATAAGCTGAATTTTGAACATTCCTTCGGTATAAAAAGCTTTCCCGAAATATATTTTCTTAATAGACATCACCATCTGGCCAACATTGATGTCCATCCTGAGGCCTGCGTTACAGAGTAGGCCTCCTGAGATAAGGTTCTTGGCGATAGCATGTACGTGCTTCACGCCTTGAAGCGTCAGAGACTTGCCAGAAGTCAGCTTCAATACCACCGTCCCAATCCTGAGCACTTCAACTTGTGCCTGGTTCGCCACCATAACCACTTTAAAAGTAGGTGTGTAGGTGGTGAACCACTCCTTGCTGGTGGCTCTAGTGTCTACCCACCAGTCAGAATCAGTCTCTACCGTATCAACCTGCACAATTATAACAACAACGTCAGTGATCATAGATATCCTGCTAGGCTCTCCTTGCTATGATTGCTTGGTCTTTGCTTTGCATTCACTCTTGAAGTGGTCCTTCTTGCCACACTTGAAGCAAGCCAAATGAGACTTTGACTTCTTTTGCTTGAAAGAAGTTTCCTTGACTTTCAGATTGTCAGGGTTCTTCTTCTTGCTGTGGGAAGCCGTATGCTTTACCCTTGGTTTCCTTGTATGAACCAGATTGGCGTTAGCCAATTGCTTGGATAGTGCATCCACCTTCAGTTGAGCCCGCATCTGGTCCTCAACATAGATTTCCTGCAAGAGATCTTCAAGGCTGATCTCAAGCTTCTTCCATTGCATGTTTGCATAGAACTTACTCCACCCAGCGGGGAGCTTCGAGACAATACCTCCAACAACAAACTTTTCGGAAAGGGGGATCGCCTCGTCTTCCAGCTTCTGTCACAGCTTCAGGAATTCCTTCACCCACGGCAGCATGGACTTCTCGTCCTCAAAGAGCCATTTGTGATATTTTTCAACCACAAATATCTTGCTCCTGTTTTTTCTTCTTTATACAGTTTCTCCAGAGACTCCCATATGTCTCTGGCAATAGTCTTCTTACTGTAGGATTCTGCTAGGGAATTTTCCATAGCATTCAGGATAAGCAACCTGCAAATGTTATTCTTCCTTCTCCACTTGGCCTGAAGTTTAGTAGCCGCAGTGATTGCGGCAGTAGATCCAGTATCTGGAACAGTAGGTTCCTCTTCAAGAATCACGTGATCAACTTCTCTGAGTTGAAGAGTGATATAAATCTTCCTCTTCCAGACTTGATAATGCTCTCCATCAAATTTTTCTAACTTACATAAGTCAGTATTGAGGAGTGAAGCATTAAAGTTTTCCATCGTAGCAATATAGCTTTGAGATTGTTATTGTCGGAACACAAATTTTTGATGGAAAACTGAGAAGATGAAACAATTGTAAAAACAATATTCCAATGCAACACTTCTAGGAAGGTTGTGCAAGTATAACGAAGATCTAAGAAGATCTCGTTACAACATCATATGATATTACAAGAATCTAAAAAGATTTCGTAATTCACAGCAGCGAAGAAGATGACAGACGATTGATGGATGAATATCCTGTTGGGGTGAATGATCACCGTTGCTCAAAGCTATATTCGTCCCACACGAATAGCTTCCAAGAACCAGCAAGTTCGTCGGAGAACTTTGGAACACTCCTGCTCTTCTGACTCCTCGGATCGTACACGGACTCCCGTGCAAAAGCAACGATAGAGCAACACTTCTCTTCTCTCTCAAGACTTCTGTTTACTTGTGTTAAGAAACACTTGTAAATTTTCGTAACTCTCTGTATATGCCTCTATCGTTGCCTGTGAGGGAGAAGAGACCTTTTATAGGCCCGAGTAGCAACTGCCCGGTTAGCACAACATTTGGAACGTGGTAAAAACCACTCTGAACGTGCAGTAACCGCTCAGATCATGCAAAGGCACGACCTGAAGCAAGTTACGCACCTCGCGCACCCCGCACGCCTTGTACACCACGCGCTAAACGTGCACTGAGCCACTTGTGCCACCTGTGCGCCCTGTGCACCCTGCGCCACCCGCACAACTGGGCGTGCACCTGAGCGCGCAACTGGGCACGCAACCTGGCCGTGCAAGTGGCTTGCACAACGAGCACAACTTAAGCGCACTATGCGCCTAGCGATGATGCTGACGTGCTAAGTGCAATATGCGCCAACAAAATACCACATTACGCCTCATGAGCCCATGAGCCCGAGTCTGTGTCCGAGTCCGAGTCGCTAAGCCCCTATGGGGCTTAGCTCCCATGGAAATAAATTTTCCAAGAGCAAAAAGCATGAATGCTTTCAAATGTTGATTTAGCCTTTTTTCCATTAGAAAAATAACCCCACATGGCATACCCATGTGCACCTCCACACCACATGTGCATCTCTAAAATAGCATAGCTAATATATAGAGATACAACTCCTTTGGCCTAGCCGATGTGGGACTAAAATTCACAATGAAAAGGCCAATACCCAACACATTTTGTAGAGGGTTGTCTCCCCCCACAATGAATGTTTCACCTCCCCCCTACCTCAAAAAACTTGAGTAACTCCGGAGTTTTAACTCTGGAAAAGGCTGTTCTCTAGGTTTGCAACCCAATTCTTCTCCATAGGAGTTGTGGTCACCTCCTTCCTTCCGCCATCTTCAGCCTCTTTACCGGTATTTTTTTTCTTTGCTCGAAACGTGCAGATGAGCAACTTTTATTTTTTTCTTTGCTGCAAATTACCGATCCACATCTTCTGTGTAAGTTTTTTTTTGCTTTTCTTTGCTGCAAACGTGCCGATCTAGAGTTTCCTACAAATTTTCTTCAGATTTGTGGTTGTACTATATTTCTTTGCTTTTTTTTGCTGCAAATTTGTAGATTTGTGAATACTTTACAGGGAAAATTTTAGATCTACATAATATTTGTAGATCTATTATATATTTGTAGATCTGCTTTATTTTTTCGTTTCTACCGAATTTTTGACATAATTTTTTTTCCTTTACAAAGAATATTTGTGGATCTGTTATATATTTGTAGATCTATTATATATATATTCATTTCTACCGAATTCTTTAGAATTTTTTGTTTTTACAGAATATTTGTAGATTTGTTATATATTTGTAGATCTGTTATATTTTTTCGTTTATACTGAATTTTTTACCGGAGAAATTTTCGTTTCCACAGAATATTTTGGTCCAAAAACTTTCGTCTGGATTTAAAATTTATAGACCTGTGAAAATTTTCTTTGCACCCAAAATAATATTTGTAGATCTGTTAGGTTTTCTTTTCTACTGACTCGATCTAAATCTAGAAAATTATTTGTTTCGATTTTATATATGAAGATATGTGCTATGTTAATTATATTACAATGTGGTTTTCATGTAGATGGATTTATCGAATCCCAATGATCCGTTACTAAATGCCTCAGTCGCAAGTATAATTACTGTCATAACTATAATTATGACTTTAATAGAAAACGAGGGCAATGACCGACCCAACATTGCAAGGGAACCCTCCCTAATTAGAGAACAGTGGAAGCAAGCACACATTTATCGAATTTTGATGGCATGACCAAATAATAGTGTCCATTATCTAAGGATGAGTAGTGCTGCTTTCTACGGTCTCGCAAATATTTTTCGTTCCAATGGGTCGCTCAATGATACTCGATCTGTTTGTGTGGAAGAACAACTAGCCATATTCCTTTACATATTGGGACATAAGGCAAAAAATAGAGTATGCGACATTGAATTCATTCGATCCGGAGAGACAATTTCTAGGTATTTTAATAAAGTCCTAGGTGCAATCTGTTCTATTCAAGAACGATTTATGAAGCAACCGGGGTCTGAAACTCCGAAGGAGATACTAAATTCAGCGGAATGGTATCCCTATTTTGAGGTACAATTAATTTTTATACAAATTCAGTTTATGTTATATAACCTACTAGTATTATACGTTAAATATGCATTTTATTGAACTGTAGGATTGTATAGGGATGATAGATGGCACCCACATCCAAGCCACCCTCCCAGCCTCTATAGTAGCGAGGTTTAGGGGTAGAAAACAAGTAACACAAACTGTGTTAGCAACTTGTACTCCCAACAAGAAGTTTACGTATGTCCTGGCAGGGTGGAAAGGTTGTGCTAATGACATGACAATTTTAAAGGATGCCCTTTCTAGGCCATCTCCACATGGCCTAAAGGTCATAACAGGTAACTAGTTTGAAGCATTCAAACTTTATAATCTAAGTTTTATTACTGTAGCTTCTAAAGATTAACAAAGAATTAATCTTACAATTTTATGCATGTCACTTCTTTACGTATAGGAAAGTATTACTTGGCTGATGCTGGCTACACCACAATACCGGGTTTTATTGTCCCTTATCGTGGAGTTAGGTACTACTTCAATCCTAAGAAGGATTGTCACCCTACCAATGCGAAGGAACTGTTCAACTATAGGCATTCTAAGTTGTGTAGTAAAATTGAATGCGCATTTGCCACCCTCAAGACAATTTTGCATCCTAGGGGAGAAAAAGTTCCATGAATTTGATACACAAGTTGATATTGTACTTGCTTGTTGTGTGCTGCACAACTACATACTTGGAGTTGACCCTAAAGACGAGTTAGTTGTGGATGAACCGTGTTTAGGTGAGGTGGAAGTCATGGAAGACAATTTGTTTGAGTATGAACAATTCTCCCAAAATAGTACGCAAGTCCAACGGAATGTGAAGAAGGCGTGGGAAGACATGCGTGATCAGATTGCACAACTCATGTGGCATGACTATTGTGCTGGACATGGTAGGGTATAATATCTTTGGCATATGTTGTAGCTATTTTTTGTTAGTATGAATTTATATTAGTAGCAATTTTTTGGAATAGCTTGTATGATGTTTTTGGCATATGCGTGATCAGATTGTAATCTGTCTTTTTATTAAAAGAAATATATAGTTTGTACTCTTTGGCAACAATTTTTTATTCTAAATGTGCACATGTGAGATGGGAGACAACTTTCCCAACTACCGACACTTCCAATCCCATGCAGGTAGCCCTTTTGTACCTCCTCAACCAAAAAAAAGGTCGTTTGGTACTAGTACAGGAAGTAAAAGCTACGAAATTGTAGGGGGCAAGAAAGGGTGACACAACCAAGTCCCATCCGTCCACTTGTAAACCCAATGCCCGACATAAATTGGATTGGCAATATTGATCCTTTTATGGATTCGTATTCCTTTGTTGTTAGTCAAGGATCTATTCCACAAGGACTTAATGAGGACCAAGATGAATATCCTCAAAAGAATAAATCCAAGAAGCCATCGAATAGTACGGGTAAGAATGTTCAAAAGGAAGGAGGAAAACCCAATAAGAGTTGGGAGGATGAACATACAGATGAACTTCTAAAGATTCTTGCTATGGAGGCCGAAGAGGGGGGGAAAATGTGACAAGGCTTTCAAAAATAGTTCCTACATACTTGCGACGATTTTCTTTGTACAGACAACTTTGAGGTGAACAAGTTTATAGGATTGCCCGAGACATTCCAAAGGGCATGGTTAGATAAATTCATGCAAGACAACTAGTCTTGCAGCTATGGATAACAACATCTACTACTGTTTTTGTAACATTTTATAGTTTGCCATGAAATATTTTGTACTTTGGGGCATGTTAAAACACCTTAACTGTAATATTTTGTATTGGAACAGCAGATGCTGCTGTTTCTGGACGGCAAGAACAACTACTGTTGTTATTTTGTATATTTTGGCAGTATGTCACATGCAAGTGAATGGGTTATAATTTCGAAAACACCTTGACTGTTATGTGTTTCATTATTATTTTTAGCATATATCTTTCATTATTTTCAGTCCATGCAGTTTTCAGTAGTGTTATTTGATTTAATGTTTGATATCTTTGTAACATGTCATACTACGTTGTTTTGAAAGAAAGAAAGCCAGGAGTGTACAGAACCTGGCCTAAATGTCACATACAAGTGAATGGGTTTAAAGGCGCTTGTTATTTCAAGTGCCAAGATTATGAGGAGGCAATGGGTTACTTCCACTCGAATGATAGGGATGAACGAAATGGAGTTAAAGGAGAAACCGTAGTTAATGGCCACCTAATGGCCATTATTGCTCTTTTGGGTTATCTTACGTTACTTGTTTCGATTTTTGTATGGAACTATATTATTTAGGAGCAAGTATTTGATGTTGGAGCAAGTCTATTTTGTAATTGGGGCCAAATCTGCTGCCTCATAAAGCTACTTGTGCATGTAATGATACTGTTTACGTCATGTTTATTTGCAAGGGCTGTCTATGAATGAAATATGAAGGTGCCACCTACATGACAAGCTAAAGTTGGTAGCCTCCCCTACCAATTTGGTGATGGATGGAGGTAGTAAACTTATAGCCAAATTTTAGACAATGATGAGGAAGGTGCAACCTTTGAGTCTACAACATACATCCGTTCCGACAACACAAATATGGAAGGTGGCCCACGATGAGAACCAAAACTTGATAGCCTCCCCCACCAATTTGGTGATGGATGGAGGTAGTCAAGTTTTCAAATTTGCGATGATGAGTGGGATGGTGAATCCTTTGAGCCAATTACTAAAATATCCTATTTAATAATGTGGGCTCAGTTTTGGATATTTAATTGTCACTTGTGTTTCAGTTTTCTGCAGGTATCCGTTCTTGGTTGTATATGGCAATTCTTTGTATGATGCATTCAGTTTCTTGCATGTGAATATCTGCTGTATTTGGGTATCAGTTTTCTGAGAGTATCCTTTCTTGGTTGTATTTGGTAATTCTCTGTAACGCCCGTAGGTCGTATTACGTATTTTTGTTATACGTGTACGTATTTTGACTCATATTGTGTGTCTCATTGCATGGTTTATTTTGGTATTTCATTTGCTTAGTTCGGGTTCGGTTGGGTTCGGTCTGGTTGGATTTTGTTTGGGTTAGTATGCAAACCCCCCTACCTACCACCATCCCCCATTTATTAACCCAACAACCCTTCTCTCTCCTCATTCATTTCCCATTACTACTCTTCTTCTTCTTTATTTCTCCACCGACCATCCGTAGTAGGCAAGTGCAACTTGCTTCATGGAGGAACTCAAGCTTTGTTGTTCCATTGTCTTCCTCACGAGATTATAAGACACTTTATTACTTGGCATTTTTAATTTCCGTAGTTCATTTCATGTAGATCTAAGTTTTAGTAATTTTGATCTTCATGGTTTTGATCTACTGGACTTGGTTGTTTTCATAAATAGAGAGTTCCATGTGGTGGGAATTTCGATTTTACGCAAGTTTGGCTTTTGAATGGCTGGATTTCACCAAGTCTTGACCGAGATGGGGCTTTCTTGAGCTCTTGAGCTTTTACGCCTGCTTGTCTTGGCCTTGGGGAGAAGATGAAGTTTTTACGCACACGTTCTTACGTGCTAGCATAGTATTTAGTTTTACGCCCACGTTTTACGTGCCAGCGTATCATTTACCCTATTTACGCATACGTTTCAAGTGCCCGCGTATTAATTACCCTTTACGCACACGTTCTCACGTGACCACATAATCTATTCTACGCAGAGCTGAACCGAGCTCTACGCAGAGGCTAGACTCCTGCTCGTGTAGAGGGTTTGCCCGCGTAGAGTCTCGCCCGCATGCGGCTTTGCTAGCGTAAAGCGCTTGCTCACGTAGAATCCCACCCACCTGCTCTCTTGCTCGCGTATAGCTGTCTATTCTTAGGTCTTATCCGCATAGAGCTGTTTTACGCTCGGGGTCTATTTGGCCTAGCGTAGTCTTGCTCGCGTAGAGACTTTGAGTCCCTATGGCGTACCCCGTTGCCTTTTTATATTCTTACGCCTTTTGTCATGAATTTGATAATTATGAATTTATTTAATATGTTTGGAATGGTAATTGTACACGGTATGGTATGAAGTAAACATGACATGACATGACATGATATAACAAGCAAGCATGATAGGAATGATTGAATACTGTTGCGACGGCTAGCATGACATGACAAGAATGAATGGCCTGGACACCGTGGACGAATGTGTTTGTATAAATGAACCAGTATTGTCTCGTATCATGTCTAGGGCAGGGACCCCTGAGTACCACGGTCAGGGGTACCTACTTAAACTGGCTAAGGCTAATAACTAGAATAATCCATTAGTCATGAAGAGATTTTCCAGCTACAGGCAATCCCGTTATCTGGGCGCCCCATCATGTGATCTGTAGCTTGCCGTCGAGTAGGGCATATTTCTAGCACACTGTCATGTGTTGCACCCTTCAAGCTACTTAAGGGTACATGCATTTCCTGGACGATGTACCCTCATGAATTAAAATCCTAATTGCGTCCGGATAGCCTGGATGGTCTGCAGGGCTTGTGGCTGTGGAACGATCTCATTACATCTTGCTAGTAATTAGGCCTGTGATAACCCTTGTTAGTTAAAGTATCAAGCCGTACTCATTGTGTGGCCATGATTGATTGGATGGAGTCTATCCCAGTCTAGTATCGTCCTGATCTTGTACAAGATCGTTAGCATGACCTGAATGCTTGTGCTTACTTCATCGATAAATGGTGGAAAACCAAGTTCCGTTCAGATGAAAGGTTACAACCCCGGTCCTTATTTGGTTTACGGGTTGTAATTTGGTTATCTGAATAGTCTCATGGTTATCTTATCGTATATCATCATAATTTTCCATATTTCCAGTCTTTTATTATATAATTATGTTTTGTGCTAATTGCTGGTTTTAGTTCTTAAGTGAAGCCCCCTTTGTGGCACTTGCTCTTTCTGGGATCTGACCCAGCTAGTTTTGTATGGCTAGATACCGGAGCGGCTCCAGAGGATCTCCCTACCTTCCAGCCAGATGGTGACCACCAGGCGTAACCCTGGCAACGAGTGGGTTTAATTTTTCTCTCCCACTCTATTATAAAAATATTCTTTTGAGGCATTTGGCCGACGAGCACATGTTAGCTCGATTGCACTTTACTTACTGTCTGCCTACGGGCTGTAGCATGATGAACAAATCCTAGGGTTGATCATGTATGATTGAAACTCTTGCTAGTCTTCATATTTTGTATGACTAGCTTCATGATCATCCAAATATGTAATGTATGGGACACCTTACTATTGTATATTTGGTGCTCTGACATCTTGTAACTGTTATTACTTGCTTGAGATTGATACAATATGCTTGTTCATGACCATAAGAGACTGATGGCTTGTAGTTAAACCCTCATGTATCTAGACAGCCGTGACTGTATAGCGAGGTGAGTTGCACTTCAATATACGTAGCTGCCTATGTCCGCCCCCGCTCTCCAATATTTTGGTTCTGGGGCGTTACATTCTCTGTGAGTACCAGTATTTGAAAGGTTGTATTTTATTTTTTGAAGACTTTTTACATTGGTCTGTGAGTATCAGTTTTACTGGTTTGGAGTTTTTTGCATGGGCTTTAATGAAATATAAATCTGGGATTTATTTGATTAATGAATACTTGGTAGTTCTTTATACGATGGTGAAACACAGGGATATGTTAGTTCTGTGTGGGTATCTTCTCACATATTTGGGAATATTGAAGCATGCAAGATATGGGGCTCACATGCAATGAACCAAACATGCCCTTACTTGGCTGATGCATTTTTCATATGTTATTCATAAGTAGTATTTTTCATTTGATACAATTTTTGAAAGCTACATTTCTGAGCCCTCGGAGTCCTTATGAACTTTTATTAACACTTTTTGTATCTACAGCTATGTGATAATGAAGTTTATGTTGAGTTTTTTGAGTTACATTTTACTGATACAAAAGGCTATGACGAGAATATATGGGCTCGATTTTTCTGAATGTTGCATATTAATACTACCATTGAATGTTACATGACGTGGGCTATGATGTGTGCTCGGTTGCATATGTGTTTTTCTGAGTTTCATATTCACTTTTTCTGTGTATCTACTTACATATGTAAATCTGGGCTATGATGAAATGTAAATCTGGGATTTATTTGATTAATAAAGACTTGAGTATCTTCTTAGGGATATGTTGGTTCTGTGTGGGTATCTTCTTACATATTTGGGAATATTGAAGCATACAAGATATGATACAATTACTTGGCTGATGCATTTTTTATATGTTTTTTATATGCAACATTTTTCATTTGATACAATTTTTGAAAGCTGGATTTTTGAGCCCACATAGTCCTTATGAACTCTTTTTAGAGTATCACTTTATGAGCCCACAAAGTTCTTATCAGCATTTTTCAACACTTGTACTTCAGGTTTTGCATTTTTTGGTTTTTTTAAGACTTGTGTTTCACTTTGCATTTTCAGACTTGTGTTTCAATTTTTAGAAGACTGGTGTATCTCAGGCCACTGCTAATTACATGAGAGTTCTTCAATTGAAATTTCACAGTTTTTGACCAATTTCCAATCGTATATGAGAGTTCTTCGAGTTATAGAGTAACAACTGTATATGTGGGATCTTCCATTGATCTTCATATGCTGCACTTTTTTTTTCATATGTTCTTCAATTGAGCTTCAGTTTTTGAGCTGCAGTTTCCAGTTTTTCAGTGGTAACATTACCTTATTTAATTCGATGGTGATACTATCACTTGTGGGGTGTCAGCCAAACATTGAAAGTGTGCATTTTAGATCCCACCTACACTTTCAAGTGGCCATCCGAACAAACTATATTGTAAGTCTCCACTTGCGGGAGGACAAAGCCCATTGTATCCAAATAATTTTTGGAAAGTGAAATATATTGTAAGTGAAATGAGTTACACCTCATGAAAGTGCCACTTTCATACTTCTATGCATCTACATCGAACCAAACAGGCCCTAACTTTGATTTTTCTGATTACAAAAAAAAAAGTACAAGAGAACCCTAACACTAAAGATTCTACATATAAAAATAAAAGATCCGGAGAAGTACAACGATGGAGATCTCTAACTCCTTTACTCCGTTGACGATTGACCGACGAAGGACAATTCTGAGGTCTCTGGCACACTGGCAAGAAGGACATCAATTGGGCTTTTTTTGCTCTTTTGAGTGTTGTCTCCAGTATGTCTCTGTATTTATGCATGTGCGTGAGTGTTTGTGGGTCACATGTCCATTATCTATAGTTATCCTCACTGGGATTGGCTATGCGTGCATATGACTCGAAAAATCGTTGTTTTCGATCTATGCGCTGCAAGTTCGAGCTGCTGCATGGTCTTTCCCACGCAATCTAGGCTGTTACGCTGTTCACTTCAAGAAAAATGACCCTCTCCATCTTTTTTACAACACACATTTGAATGCTTTAAATGACCCTCCCGCAAAATATCGACAACCGTTTATGCATATTTTGTTGAAAATTATTGCATGTTGATTTCATGATATGAAGAACATAAATTAAATTGCGAAAGCGTACCTAAATCCATTGATTGGCTTGATGGATCATGAAGCAGACGTCTCCTTATGGGGTTCGATTTCTAACTCGCTACGACCCTTAATAACAAAGATATAATCTTTGTTCCTCTTTCTGTTGATGGGGATGCAGAAGAGAATAGAGAAAATTATATGCGCTGCAAGTTCGAGCTGCTGCATGGTCTTTCCCACGCAATCTGGGCTGTTACGGCTGTTCACTACAAAAAAAATGACCCTCCGGCAAAATATCGACAACCGTTGATGCATATTTTGTTAAAAATTATTGCATGTTGATGTCATGAGATGAAGAACATAAATTAAATTGCGGAAGCGTACCTAAATCCATTGATTGGCTTGGTGGATCATGAAGCAGACGTCTCCTTATGGGGTTCGATCTTCCAACTCGCTACGACCCTTAATAACAAAGGTAAAATCTTTGTTCCTCTTTCTGTTGATGGGGATGCAGAAAAGAATAGAGAAAATTCTCTTTTTCGTGGTCGTATGAGTTGGGGACCATAACCTTAATGAATACATAAAAATATATATGTTTTGATATTTCTAATTTGGCCCCTCATCAAATTAGATTTATCTCTGGTATCTACACATTATTTCCATCACAATTATACTCTTAAGCCAATTTTCCAAATATATCACTTTAATTTGGCTTAATTATTTAGATTGTCCAATACAATTAATTTTACATGTGTGGCCCTAATTATTGAATAATTCCAACAATCTCCTACTGGGCCACATATGTAATCTTATAATTGTGTTAACCTTAGTGAGCTCATAAATTGTTATCTTAACATGTCACTCCCCGATCCCGATATACATATTTCTTCATGAATCATGTATATGGTATCTTATATTTAGCATGTGCATAATTCTATTTATTATTTATTAATGGTTGTATGTAGCCTTTAAGCATGTCATTAGTGGAATGGTTAGAGCATGTTTAGAGATTAGGGTTTTCTTAAGCCAGCCTAACCCCTATATATATATTCTCTTCCTCTCTCTCTCTCCTCATTCACTCTTCCATTTATTTCTCTCCAACCACCACAATTAGGCAAGTACAACTTGCTCAAAAGTGAAGATTTGTGCATTTTTCATCCTTGATATTTTTTTTTGATATTATTTGTCTATATTGTTCTTCTCATCATCCTCTACAAATTTAATACTTAGTTTTTTCGGTTTTGATGGATCGATTCTTGTAGATCTAAGTTTATGTCATTTTTTGTTTTCTTTAGTTTTGATCTATTAAACTTGCTTGTTTTCAAAATCTAGTTGTTCCATGTGGTAGAACATTTTATTTTACCCAAATTTGACCTTTGAAAAGTTAGATTTCGTTTTGTTTTGGCCGAGTTGTGCAAGTTTGAAGTTCATGGGTTCCTTGGCCATCTTTTTTGAATTTTGGAGAAGATGAGCAATTTGTCCACATGCAGTCTGGCCGCATGAGTCTTGGCCGTATGAGGCTGGCGGCGTGCAGTCTTTGGCCGCATGAGTCTAGCCGCATGAGTCTTGGCCGCATGAGTCTGGTCGCATGCAGTCTTTGGTCGCATGAGTCTGGCCGCATGAGTTTGGCTGCACGAGTCTTGGTCGCATGAGTTTGGCCGCATGAGTCTGGCCGCATGAGTCTGGCCGCATGCAGTCTTTGGCTGCATGAGTCTGGCCGCATGAGGCTGGCCGCATGAGTTTGGCCGCATGCAGTCTAGCCGCATGAGTCTGGCCGCATGAACCCTCGGCCGCATGCGTCCTTGTGTCTTGGTCCTCATTCCTAATCTGATTCCCTATGCGAGTGCTGGATAAACCTATGTGTGTACTAAGGTAGAATCTATGTGAGCACCGAGGTGCTATCCTATGTGCTAAGTGTTCCTACGTGATATCTGCCAGTACACCCAAGAGTCCAGCTTTTACATAGTGAATGGTCGGTAGCAATGACGTGGTATGTATTGTGTGTTGCATTACACCAAGAAGGGGCACATACATATGACTCCATGAGCCAGTACGGATCCCTTCTTGGGGTACTCTTACATTGTACGACATCTAGGGGAGTGAGCATGTGACCACGACATGTGAACCCCGAGGATAATGTAAAACCCCTAAATTTCTACTACGATTTTTTAAATAAATATGGTATTCATTTTTGTACTTCGTATTTGTATGTTGCGTACAATTTTGCGTTTCGTAAATTTCTCGTCAAGTGCGAATAAGTGCAAAGTACATATTTTTATAAAACGTTTTAATTATATAGATGTAGAAAATATTTCAAAATAATAGACGAAAAATATTTTATATTGCTTGAAATTGTAAATGCGTCGCACCGAGGATTGCCAAACTTTATTTTTATTTAAAAAAGGTCATTTTATTTTATGGTACAAGTATAACTAGTAATTTAGAAAAACTGTATTTTATGTAAGTATTATTTTTGCATACGAGTGTATATATATTTGTATTTTTGGAATTAATTATTATCATATTATTTCGAAAAAAGTATATTAAATATGGGTTGATTTAATATGTAATTAATTATGGTGATTTAAGTTGAAAAAAAATATATTAAGTTATTTAAATACAGTTTAAATTAGAGGTAGAATCTATCTACCTTGGATTATATTTGATTGAGTTACTTTTAAATCAATTTGAATTAAATAGTGGGAAAACCAAGGGGAATTAAAACTCTTCTTAGTCCTTATCTAGATAAGAATTTTGTAAACCCCCTAATTTTTTTAAAATAAATATTTGTAGAATTTTTTGATTTTTAAATAACTATTTATTGACTTATTATATAATTTGTGTTATTTTACATATATTTAGTATAGTGCTCATTAGTGAATTTAGTATAAAAATATATAAAGCTATTTTTTTAGTACATTAAGGATCTAAACTATATTATACAATTTTTCTTAAAATTTTAGAATTTATTTCATAACTTTTATTACTTTTTACATGTTACTTATATTGTACACTATTTACATAATATAGAATAAATGTCAAATTAGTATTAAATATTTCAGCTTATATAAATGAGATTAGATGAAGGTTGTTTAAATAAATATTAACTTTATTTATTATCTATAGTAATTTTAAATAATGTTATAGATAATTTAGATAAATATGAACTATATTTTAAGTTAATCATAATCCTAAGTCTAATAGGAAAGCATCCCTATCTATATTATATCATAACAAAGTAACTTCTATCAATTTAAATTAATTCCTATCTAATTTACGAGATAAATCTGAAAAAAATACCTATATAAACCCAATACATCCCCCTTCTATCAGCCATAATTTAAAATTATTTTTAGTCCAATAGAAACTCTAAAATTCGTCGTTAGAATTCAGCCCCGCTTTTTAGCAGCAAGAGCAACTTGGAACGACGATATCTCCTAGCTCCGAACTCCGTTTTGCCACTAGTTTTTTTTGAAAGAAGCGTATCGAGGTAAGGTTTCCAAAAACATATTTTAGTAGACAAAATTCATTCTGTAAATTTCTGCAAAATGGTTTGAGTATCTAGTGTCCAAAAAATAAACATGTTTCGGTATTTTTACAATTTCGGGAGATTCCGGAAACGAAAATGCGATCCGTTTAGTTTTTCGGAAAGATGATACGAAAACCTATAACATATAGTAAATTCAAAATATATTAAATAAATGTAATAGGTGCAATATTAATTATAATTAGATAATAGACTATTTTTAGCATCCGAAGTTGTTCCTACACCTTCCTCTTTGTGCGCTGTTGTTGATTCATCGCCAGGACATCATCTTACCTCACTCGGACATCAGGCAAGTATACCTTGCCAAATCGTACAGTAGATTTTATATGCATGTTCTTTAATTCTTTAGTGTTCCTTATCCCATCATATTCATGATTATTTTATCTTGAGTTGCGGTTACTTACCTTATTTCAGTTCTACTTATCTTGTTAGCGTACATTTACATTCTTGATATACATCTAGTGTGTTTTATATTGCCTTCGTGATCACTCGTATTTTGTGATAGAGTCGTCTAGTCCTACACTACTGGCTCTCATGATTTGACTTGACTTGACTTGACATGACTTGAGTAGGACTTGACTTTGACATTCTATAGATTGGGAGTGCTTATCTTGACTACGGTCTATAGGATTATTTTTCTAGGATTGGCTACCGTCTCAATTGGAGTGCTTGCCTTGACTGCGATTGAGACACTATAGATTGGGAGTGCTTGCCTTGACTACAGTCTATAGATTTGACCTATTAGCTACGACTGGTATGGCATGCCAGTGTCTTAGGATCTTTGTGTCTTAGATCTTGGTATCTTTGTTATTCTGAGTCGGTTGATTTTTTTCATTATTTTTTACTTCTTTGCATACTTGTATTGTTACTTTTTGGCTTGTATATTATGTACCTTGCTAGTCCTCTGAGGACCTGGTGATCTCTCCAAGTGTGTTGGTGATTTTCCCAGGTGCTCTAGCCAAGGACATAGTTTACAATCGACCTTCGCGATGCTAGCTTTCGGATCGTCTTTCGCTTCGCTCGACTCTTCCATCGTTGCTATGTATTTCTCTTTTTTTGTTGGCAGTAGATTTGTCTCTGCCCAACGTTTTGTACAAATAACATTTATAAGTTGATTTTAATATATATTTATTTGTGGATGAGATTAGTTTCATGGTTACTGTATTTTACAGCTTATGTATACATACGAGGTTTCCGTATATTAGAGTATGCTTTGTATGTATGCAGCTGGCATGTCTACGTACTTGGTCCTACGTATTTTGGGACTGGGGCGTTACAGATAACCTAGGGATTAACTAGGCAACTAACTTGGTAGATGCATTGGGTGGGAAGAATCCCGAGATCGTGCCATATTAGTCACCCCAGGTCCAGTCCTGACGTGTCGGGTTGGCCGCCACGGATATGGTTTCATTCGCCTTTAGCAGATGACTATATCCGACTTCTATGAACTATGTGTTATATGTATTAGCACGGTAGCCCTCCGGGGGACCGGTGCATAATCAATGTGCTATATGTCTAATGGTTTGGCTAGCCCTGCTGGGTTGATACGATCTGAGGCACTACAACAAAAAACCCATTTTACAACGTTTTGTTTACAACAATTTTAAAAATATTGTAAAAAGTGAGTTTTTTTTAAATGTTTTTATTGAAAACGTTGTAAAATATTAATGATAACAACGTTTTGTATTTAAATGTTGTGAATCTCATTCTCTTTTACAATGATTTAGGATAAATGTTGTAGATTTAATCTTTAACAACATTACTTTTGTGTAGCTAAAAAAAATGAAGGAGTTCCAGCGGCTAAAAAGAATGTTTCCCGAGAGTCTAACCCCTAAAAACCCCAATATTCTGTTCCCGCAACCCAACCCCTAAAAACCCCAATATTTTCTCACGGAAGAGGAAACCCTAATATATTTCCCGCTGGATCAAAGCCTAATATTTTTCCAGCGGGATCGAAACCTAATATATTTCCCGCGGATCCAAAATTTCCTCTTCAGAGAAATCTCTCATCTTCATCTTCATCTCCGCGGGAGAGGAAACCCTAATATCTGGTATGTTCTTTCTTTCTTTTTTTGTGAGTGCGACATCATCTTGCCGACATTTCATCGTCTTCGACTCATCTTGCCGATGTTTCATCTTGCTGATTTCTTCGACTTCATCTTGCCGACGTTTCAAACCATTTTATTTACAAGAATTTGATTTGATTTGGGTTATGTCCTAATTAAAGCCCTAAATTTTGGTTCTCCCAAATTGATGAATGGTCTACATAAATTTGGTGTTTCCTAATCGATCGGTGACCTTCATGATTTTGGTGCTCCCAAATCTATGGGAGAAATAAGTTTATTTATATGTTTTTATTGCTAATTTGTAGTTGGTCTATTTTTTCTGTCAACCTAATTTTTAGGTTTTGCTTATTTTGGTGCTGGCGAAGCTAATTTTTCTGTCAACATTATTTTTAATCTTGATTGTTTTTCTTTTTATTCTTTGAGTCTTGATTCATCTATATTATTGCAGAAATTGGTATTCATCAGTGTCATCCCTACCACTCGATTCCTTCCAACAGGTTATTTTTTTAATATTTTTCATTGGTCAATACGATGTTGATGCTACTAGAATGCATGTGATGGCCAGGTTAATTAGTGTTGAGACACTTTGATATTACACATGGCCTTAAGCCATGAGTGCACGGGCTTTCCAATTGCATATGTGGATGTACAATATCTGGACTTGATTGTAAAGTTGTTTCAAGTATGAATTGGTCTTGCTGCTGCTACACCTATTTATATGGAATTTGTCTCTTCGCTTGTCCCTCACTTTTGTTCCTTCCTTACTTGTGTTTCATGCATAGTTTGCACTATCGATATCGTCGATCTCGAAACATAGGAAGGATTTGATACTGATAATGATTTGGATACAGCGACTGCGATAATTGTTTTCATGTCACTCGACAAAGGGGATGTTCTATTTGGCAATTATCCTCATGAGTTGGGCAATGTTCCTTGTGTGAAGTCATGACATGGCACTGACAGTAACAATAAATACTTAGTGGCCAAATAAATACCTAGTGGACACTTTGATATTACAAAAGTTAAGAATATGAATTGGGACCTTCATATTCTTAACTTTGTGCAATGTGTCTAAGAGAATATTGTTAAATTGGGAGCGTATATAGGCTCTTGTTAAAGTTATATTAAGTAATGTTTTTAACACAAATATTATTGTTTTTGTTGGGGGTCTGATATTTAATTAGCTAATATAATTTATTTTATTTTTTATTGCACCATTTTACTTGATTCGATTATAAAATAGATGATTTGATTTTCTTACTAGCTCCCTAATGCTCTTTTGTTTGGTGTGAATTAGAGTACAGTCGCACGTTTCCAAAAATGGATAAAGCTTGGTTGCATTTTGAAAGGTTTTGAAATTACCCATAATAAAGTATTTACTTTTTTATTATTGGATTTACACCATTTTGATATTCATTCTATTTTTTCTTGTAAATATGTAGACACACCTCTAAATACCAACAGGGAGCGATGAATTTTGTAACTACCGCTTTGAAGAATCTAGATAATCCAGAAACAATTTCATGTCCTTGTATGAAATGCAAGAACTTGGATTCTCTTGCTGGTTCAACTGTGTATGAGCACTTAGTTTGTAAAGGAATGGATCCATTCTATACTACTTGGGCATTACATGGGGAACAATCTACACCTTATGCACCTTATGCAGAGGTGCACCAAGGTACAATATCATATAATATGTATCAAATGTATGCAAATGCACTTGCTCAAGATGAAGGGACTACAGATCATAGTAGTGATAGAAGTGGATCTGCTAATGTGCCGGAAGATGTTGAAACTCCTTTGTATATAATGGTTGCACAAATCAAACAAGATTGTCTGCGACAGTATCTTTATATAAAATCAAAACTACAAATGGTCTATCTAAGGTTTGTTTTGACGAACTTCTTAAAACCGTTGGTAACATGCTTCCAGAAGATAACAAGCTTCCTAAAACCTCATATGAAGCAAAGAAGTTGTTAAAGTCTTTTGATCTAAATTATGAAAAAATACATGCTTGTGAGAATGATTGTTGTTTATTTAGAAAAGAACTTGCAGATATGGATAATTGTCCCAAATGTGGTTATTCTCGTTGGAAAGTTAATGACTGCAATATAGAAGATAACAGGAACGAGAACAAGTATAAAAAAATGATTCCGGTGAAGGTGCTTAGATATTTTCCTATCATACCAAGGCTAAAAAGAATGTTTCTATCAATGGAAACATCTGAACATTTGAGGTGGCATAGCACCAATGCAAGTAAAGATGGCAAGTTACGCCATCCAGTTAACTTATTAGCCTGGAAAGCAATCGACAGAAAGTGGCCCAATTTTGCATCAGATCCACGAAATATAAGACTTGGTCTTGCTGCCGATGGATTTAACCCTTTCAGTA
Organism: Iris pallida; assembly: GCA_029216955.1. NCBI lineage: Eukaryota > Viridiplantae > Streptophyta > Magnoliopsida > Asparagales > Iridaceae > Iris > Iris pallida. The sequence continues at coordinate 25,427,146 of JANAVB010019800.1, forward strand.
ACCTTAGCTCTACCTATAGTTGTTGGCCTGTGATGCTTGTCGCATACAACCTTCCACCATGGTTATGCATGTTGAAAAAACATCTAATGTTGACTTTATTAATTCCAGGGCCGAAGCAACCTGGTAACGATATTGATGTTTATTTGCAGCCTCTCATAGAGGATTTAACAGAGTTATGGAACAATGGGGTAGAAGTTTATGATGCATACATTAAGGAAACATTTAATTTGAAGGTGATTTCAATGTGGACAATAAATGATTTCCCTGATTATGGAAATCTAGCTGGATGTACAACAAAAGGAACGGCGGCTTGCCCTATTTGTGGTGGTAATACTTTATCAATGTGGCTACCGCATAGCTGTAAGACTATATATATGGCTCATAGAAGATTCCTTCCTTCAGAACACCCATTTCGAACAAAAAGAAGTTGGTTCGATGGAAAACATGAAAATAGGGAAAAACCTATAATAATGACCGGTCGTGATATATTGGGAGCTACTAGTCAAATCGAAAATGACTGGGGAAAGAAAAAACAGAAACCAAAGAAAAGAAAGAAGTCAAATGCTGCAATTGATGGTGAGGTACAAATATGGAAGAAGAGATCAATATTTTTTGAGCTACCTTATTGGAAGGTAAGTCATTTTTAATCAAAATACTTATCTTTTTTTTTGTCTTAATATTTATGATTTCAAGATATAGTTCATAATAACATTAATTCTTTTTTCTTATTAGGATTTGCTTCTACGCCACAATTTGGATGTAATGCACATTGAAAAGAATGTATGTGAGAGTATACTTGGCACACTTCTAGATATTAAAGGGAAATCAAAAGATGGACTTAATTCTCGAAGAGATTTGCAAGAAATGGAAATTAGAAAAGAGTTGCATCCACATGATAGAGATGGTAAAGTATACCTTCCAGCAGCACCACACACATTATCAAAGACTGAAAAGCAATTATTTTATAATCGGTTAAGAAATTTGAAGGTACCCGATGGGTATAGTTCTGACATTAGGAATTGTTTCTCAAAGGAGAACAACATAATAAGTTTGAAATCTCATGATTGTCATGTTTTGATGCAACAATTGCTACTTGTAGCTTTGAAAGATCTCTTACACAAGGGACCGAGAAATGCAATACTTCGATTATGTTCATTTTTTAACGAAATATGCCAAAGGGTTATTGATCGAGACAGATTGGAATGTCTTGTGGCTGAAATTATTGAAACATTGTGCATGTTAGAAAGATATTTTCCTCCTTCTTTCTTTGATATTATGGTACATTTGACCATTCACCTAGTGCGAGAAGTACGTTTATGTGGACCGGTACAATATCGTTGGATGTATCCATTTGAAAGATACTCCACTATTTGATCTTACTTTCTCAAACCATATCAGTTTATACCTTTCATAAATAGCTGAAATAACTTGTCATTTATTTATTAGGTACATGAAAATACTCAAAGGATATGTAAAAAATTCAGCACCATTCACCTAGTGCGAGAAGTACGTTTATGTGGACCGGTACAATATCGTTCGATGTATCCATTTGAAAGATACTCCACTATTTGATCTTACTTTCTCAAACCATATCAGTTTATACCTTTCATAAATAGCTGAAATAACTTGTCATTTATTTATTAGGTACATGAAAATACTCTAAGGATATGTAAAAAATTCAGCACGTCCTGAAGGATGCATAGCAGAGTGCTATCTTTCCGAGGAGTGCATGAGGTATTGTAGTGGCTATACAGAACAAGCAAAAGAAATAGGTGTTCGTCATAGACGTAACGAAGACTCTCTTGACAACTTATTACATGAGGGACGCCCATTATCCAAAGGAGTGCATCTAATAATGTATCATGAAATCTTAAAAATTGCACATCGATATGTGCTATTTAATACTGCAAAGGTGGCACCTTATGAAGAGTAAGTATAAGGAGATTCATTATATAAAAGTAATAATTTAATGTTTAGATTGGGCGTGGCCATGTGTTTTCTTACCATATTGTTTCATCTAGAATGCATTTGACTGAATTGAAGAATTCAGATAAGCGTCTTTTCACAAATGAAAACAAACTTTGGAAGAAACACTCGGATACATTTTGTGATTGGTTTCAGAAAAAGGCACTAGTTCAAGTATTTTTTTTCTTGTTTTTTGACATTGCAATATGTATGACATCATTAGATCTTACTATAAGTTTCTTTATAGGTCAAGGAAGAAATCAGTACAGGCATTCATGTATGTGATACAATAAAGTGGTTGGCTTATGGGCCTGTAAAGGAAGTAATGTCATATTCTGGGTTCCTTATCAATGGGCGCCGATTTCAAATCAAAGATGTTCAGAGGTCCACTCAAAATAGTGGTGTTTCTTTAGAAGCAAAAACCGTATGTCAATCAAATTCAAATGACAATGCTGGAACTTCAAACTCAAGAGCTTTTTATGGGGTCTTGCGTGAAATTCTTGTTTTAGATTATAATACTTTTCAAATCCCTATTTTTAGGTGTGATTGGGCGCACATTTATCATGGTGTCAAGGTTGAAGATGGTTTTACGTTAGTAAATCTCCATCAATTCAAAAATCAGTTTGAAAGTGACCCTTTCATTCTAGCATCACAAGCGAAGCAAGTATTCTATTCTAGAGAGTCAGATTCTTCTAGTTGGTATGTTGTGTTGAAACCACCACCAAGAGGTTTCCACGAATTGGAATTATATAATGAGAATGCAGAAACAAGCTGTCAACCGTTGGATATTTCAAAACTTGGCGAAGCTATTGATGATGAGGATAATTCCTATGAAAGAAGGGATAAAGATTGTGAAGGCGTATTGGTTTAATTGTGTTAATGTCTCTTTTGAAGTTGGATTTTGACTTTTTGTTTATATATATGAACCTTTGGATCATAATGATTAGTTCCATTCAGTTGCAATTATATTTACTACAATATTATATGTGTTTTTCATCTATCTGGCCTTCTAGAATAGGATATAATTCTTTTTTATGTTCTATTTTGTCACTAACAACAATTTGACTAATATTCACCAGAGTTGTAAATCGTAAAAGCTATGGCTCCTACAACAGAGGTAATTAAGATTATCAATATATATAATTTATGGATATTCATGTATTCTGTATTTCATATACTAATTTAATTTATCCATGAAATGTTATTTATTTTTGTGTAAGTCAGGGAAACGGAAAAAAAAAATCACAACAATATGTTATGTCAGATGTTCAACTAGAGGGGGATGAAAGCCAGAGGGAGGTTTAGATGTATCTCGTTCTTCGCCTATTGACTTGCTTGATGTACCTAATTCCAACCTTAACGAGGAGACAATGTCGGTTAAGAACAAACGTGGTCCAACAAAGCTCAAGGGTCTTGGGATGGATCAAAATGCGACTAAAGAAGTAGAATATAATGAAAGAGGACAGCCTATAGGTGATACTTCAATTACCTTTGCCTCTTTCTTAGGGGCCTTAGTTCGATCTACAGTTCAAATATCTGTAAAGAATTGGACTTTGGTTTCTAAACAGCTAAAGGAGGACATGTGGACAGTTATACTGGTAAGTAAATTAGAGCTAAATATCTTAAGCTCACTTATAATTTCATAATATATTTTTATTATAGCATGATTTACATTACAGCAAAGGTACAAACTAGATGAGGTAAACAAGAAAAATACCTTGGCAAAAATGGGAAGCTATTTGAGAGAGTATCGGTCCAGGATTTCCACTAAGGTGAGAGCAGCTTGTGCATTGGAAGTAGATGAAGCACATCTACAGCTTGCCAAGTTGAAACCTCAAAACTTGACAGATCATGAATGGAAAGAGTTCATTAAACGGGCGTGCTCAGTGACGGCTAAAGTAAGTTGTAACATTCAATGTTCATATACAATATTACATTTTCAATTATTCCCTTTCGTTAATAAAAATTCATATTTGATGTAGGGTAAGAGCGATCTAATGAAGTATATAAGGAGTCATCATAAGCTATCCCATAAGATGAGTCGACAGGGTTATGCCCGATTGAAGCAAAAGATGGTAAAATTACTTCACTTAAGTTTATATATTTTATGATGTTTGGATTGTAACTGCATTTGTTGATTTCTTCTTTCACTTGTATAATGATTCTGTTAGCTGGCCACAAATGCTTACAAGTTGTTCCAATAGATAATTTCTGGATAGATACAGGGACTGTGCAAAACAGTCCTGGCACATTGAGTTGGATGGATATGTGCCAACAGTCCTGGCACATTGAGTTGGATAGATACAGGGACTGTGTAAAACAGGCAGGTAATCCCCTTCCTCACTGAATTAGTTCAGTCCAAGACTGAATGTTGTTCAGTCCAAGACTGAATTAGTTCAGTCCAAGACTAATACAGGGTCCCTGGGGTAGTGCACTTGAGCACTGGAGACTGATGTGAGGCACACAAGTGCCTATGCCAGCTGCTATAGCATATGGCTAGGAGCAATAGGCAGGGCCACGTCCCCGAGCCTAAACCTTCAGTCATACTCCAAATGAAGGGAGGGGTGGAAAGTGAGGATCAAGAAGAAGAGTACTCGCTACTTAGCGACCGCCTAAGTAATAATTATGTATTCTTTACTTCAAACCATGCAATTCGTTCATGAATGGAAGAAATATATAGAGTCATGTTCGAGTTCGAAATTCCCCATTCTATGCATAAGGGGTGTGTGTCTGTAATGTATGGTAAGGATGTAGGTATGATCAGTTCTAGTAACTTGAGTTGGTATTCGTCCCTTAAAAATTCTTGTTTTAGCTATAGCTAGCTTGTGAGGAGGTTTGAATGTATATGAAACTGTCACGTATTGATGTGCAAGATTTGCTCATATTTATATTGTGAAGTTGTGGAAAAGAATTTACCATAATTACACACGAGTCTCATAGGTGTGGATATAGCTTTAGCTTTTGCTGTATTAATCTGGCACATTCATCTTTAATTATGAACCTTAGATTGCATTTCCCATTTTTTTCAGATTCATATTTACCATCACATATTGGTACTACATGTTTATCTTGTCGAAAATTCTTTTTTGACTGCCGGGTGACCGCGCCTGTGACTGCAGCACTGTGACCGCGCCTCTTGACATTTTTATGTAATTACCTACAGTTCTTAATACCATTTTTATGTGGGTTGATATATTCCTTTACTTCTCAATACCATTTTTATGTGGGTTGGTATCATTTGGAGAGTAAGGACTGAAAGGGGTAGTAGAGAGGGGAGGGTTCCTGGGGCAGTGCACTTGAGCACTGGAGACTGATGCGAGGCACACAAGTTATTTTGTGATATGGTGCTCTTATTTGCAATTCTGTAAATATCATGGTTTGATAATTTTGCACTAATATGATTTAGCAACTCTGCTTAAGATCCCTCCTCAAAGTGGACCATGTTTCCGGATTATCTAGCACATACATCAATTTTGTGAAGTGCATTGTTCCAGTTTTGCTGTAGAAAACACCCTCCTGCTATACTTATGTTTGGTTGCCGCCTTCCGGTAACAAGTGTTCTCTTGGGCCAAATCAGGGATAGTACTATGAAGGACTTGGCTGATTTATTTCTTTTCTTTTCCCTGTGTTTCATTAAAGTACCAGATGTTATCTTTTTAATGCTGAATTCTCTGCAGACAAATATGTCTATGAACATTCATGATGGCGATCAATTACCAAATCATATCTTCTCAACTCTGACGTTTTGTTTTTGTATCTAATGGTTCTTACTCGATTATCAGGTTTTACTTAACATAATGCTTGGCTTAGCTAAAAACAATTTTAATTGCATTCGTTGATTTCTTCTTTCACTGAAATGTAAAATTGTATTATTTTATTTATTTTTGTAGAAGAAAGAGAGTCCAACACAAAAAGAAATATCAAGAGTTGATTTGTGGTCGGAAGGGCATAAATCAAAGAAACCCAAACAAGAAAATGCATATGTTGTCGAATCTCTGGTAAGTACAAATTAAGTTTTGAATATTTTATATATTTTTTATATTGTTTGCTTAATTTATATTTAAATTTCATTTTTAACATGTCAGAAAAAAAAATTCAAGAGATCAAAGAATCACAATCTGATTCACAAATATCATCAAGCTTGAAAGATGATGCTCTCTCAGAAGTATTGGGTGAAGACAGACCTGGTAGAACAGTAATTGGACTTGGGTTTGGATTTACACTTACTAAGTTGAATGCCCAAGCACATTCTTCTAAGATTATACATGCACTCGAAGATAAGGTCAATAGATTGGAGGACAAGTTGGACAAATTGATCGAGGTAAGTAGTTATATTATTGGAATTAACAAATGTCACAACTTGTGACTTGCATTCTAATTTGTGGTTCTCACAGCAAGGAGAGAAAAGAAGTGGACAAGAGAGGGTGCCATCACCACAAGTTGTTAGTACTCCCGAGGTAAATGTGTTTATAAAAGAAATATAAATTTGGAATTTAAAAAACCTATTTATTATGTATTAACTATAAATTCATTACATTTACAACAGTCACATCATGCTAGCAACACCAATAATGACCTCCATGAGCCGAGCATTGGACAAAAATGTAAGATTATGAGCTGGTACAAAAAGGGAGAGATTGTTGCAGAAGGATCAATAGCATCTATAGATCCCTCCTCACTAGTGCATTACAAACCCCTTGGACTAGATGCTTGGAAAGTTTGGATTAAAGTTGGATTGGTTCCTGAAGCTCATTTGTGGCGGACTACATCAGACCTGACATTGGTTGAGCATGCTATAGGAGTTCCAGTTGCATGGAATAAGCAATATATTTTACTTGATCCGTAAAGCTTTTGATTGGAACTTTTATCATTTAGGCTCTTTATCAAGTACTTTGACAGTTAAGATTTCTTAGTAAGTGTTTTTATAGTTTGGGCTCCTGATTTCTATTTGAGACTTCGTATCAAGCACACATTTGTTTAATGTTATATTTGATATACTTGCTTAATATTTTGTTGATCATTGGCTCTCTTTTTTCCAGTATGTGACATTTCAGTATGAATATTATTTAGGTGACTAATGATGGAATTAGCACTTTGCAAAATTTTCACACTTTAATGCATTTGTATGAACCAATTGATTGCAGGCTCTAATTAACCCCTTTTTAACTCCGCCAATGTAAGTGCATTAACATTGCCGGTCCCAAGCCCGGATAAAGGAGGAGGGAAGAGGTGCTCTCTGTCTACAATTAAGATTGTCTCAGAAGGTAAAAACTACTCATGTATGATAATCTGCACTTCCTTTCAGTTTGAACTATTATAAATGGACTATCATGGTAAAAACTACTAATAGCTACCACTGTCAGCTTATGGATGCACTCTCCTAGACTAACATCTAGCCTCTCCTTACTGAGCCATCTTTGATACAAAGTTGCTGTTGTACTAAGCCTTCCAACTGAGCCATTACATTCAATCAGTTGCAAATGCTAGTCAAGGCCAAGGTATGCTATACACCCCTCTTGAAGAAACAATTAAGTACTTGTAGGCCTAAACCTTGGAAATTTCATTAGCACCGGGCACTTTAGAAATCAAAATAATTGAAGCACAATTAATCCTAGATAGATCAATGTGTTCTTCACATGTATCTTTAAATAACCACATCACATCCTTCATAATATCCTCACAAAAATTTGATAAAAACAGGAAAACCATCAGGGCATGGAGCTTTATCTCAAGGCACATCAAATCCTGCTTGCTTAAATTCTGCTTCACTAAAAATGCTTATCCAATGTAGATAAATCCACCTATTGTCAATTGATAAAAACCATACCAATCCATTTATTCTGGTAGTAGTGGCTAGAGGGAAGAAATTCTACTTTTTGTCTTTCGCAGATTATTGGAAAGTCTCACACTCCATACATAGACACAACCTGCCTCCTGATTGGTGCTGCCATTTGGCAAAGTTCTGCAACAATATTGTCTTTATTGGTCCTCAATGACATCAAATACACACAACATTATCTAGTCAAGCTGTTTTTTCTACTAAAGAGAAAAATGACTTACCTGTTTAATCCTCTCACTTCAGTTTCAGTTGAATACTGGCAATACTTGTTCTCTTCTCTTCTATCACAGGTAGGTTGGTCCTTTCCTCTAGATGTTAAAATTGACCACCATAAATTTCCACATTCAAACTTCTACCAGAATGTTTTGCTTTGCTGTGTATCATCAGTAATCTAGCAAATTTTTAGTGGCTTTTGTAACTTGATGGCATCTGGACTTTGCAGTTCCCAATTTGCTCTCCGATCATATCTATACATCTTTTTTCATGCATTAGTAGCGGGACCTGCATCTTGGTTCTACAATGAGGAAAATGTGTGTTCTTCATCTCATCTTCAAAATGTTATGACTTTTTGCAGCTTCTGCACGTATGTCAATTGCAGTATAAGCTTTATTATTGTTAACTTCTTCTTTTTTACCTTCTCTCCATGAAAATCTAGGTTCAAGTGTTCTACTCAGTCAGACTCTTTCTGGGCCTGGTCTCAACTATTACAGAGAGTATTCTGGTTGTTGCTCTTTCCAGGAAGTATGGAAAAAGGCTTGGTACTTATACACGTGCGATGTTGTCCTTAACCAGTGGTTGCTTCTTTGCAAGTATAAGTAAATTTCTTACTTCGAGGATCTTATAATTTTCAATACTATTGATATCCAGTGAACTTATGGAAAGAGTTGTTTAAGGTTTTACTTTTTCTCCTTATGGATTATATGTATTTTAATGGTGTACTCCTACAAATACAGATGACTTTTTCTTGTTAAACCTGTTTAAAATGGTTCACATTTTATATCCTCATCCATACTCTCTCTAATACCTAAGTACTTTTGCAGGTTTTCTGCCAAGTACTTTTTCTATGTATGCTGTCACTCTTTCATCAGCTCTATTTATTCTTGAGAAATATGCTTTGGCAGTTGCTGTAGCTGCTGCTGGAGTGATCATTGGCTGGCCTTTCTCTATTTTAGTTGTTTTACCAGTTACAGTAGCTTCATTATATTATGAAAATTTTAAGCAGGTGATTTTGTCTGGGCTGGTGTCATCTCTCTGCATTCTTGTAAGTTCTCTAGTAATATTATTACTATCTTTGTACCCGGATTGTTTATAGGTTACTTGTTTTTTGCTTTCAGCATTTACTACAATCCTTTTGTACTCTGAATATTGTTTTCTTTCAGTTTGCTTTAACACCTGTTAAATTTCTTCTTCTTCTTCTTAGGTTCTCTCTGTTCTTTCTGATTACTACTGCTACGGAAGATGGACATCTTCGGTTCTCAATCTGTTGCAGTATAACGTACTGGGAGGTGGTGAGAGCCACTTGTATGGAACGGAAGGGCCCATGTTCTATTTCAAAAACACATTCAACAATTTTAACTTCTGCTTCATCCTTGCTCTTCTTTTCTTGGCACTTCTACCAAAAACAAGAAAGAAGTACACCCCTCATCTGCTAGTTGTTGTCTCTCCTATATATATTTGGTTGGCGTTTATGACTCTGCAGTCCCACAAAGAAGAAAGGTAAGAACTGTTATTGGGTATTTCTTTTTGATCTGAATGCTCTCTTTAATATTGGATTATATTCCATCCATTCAAATGTTAAGACAACTGTCTTTTTACCTTTCTGGAGAAGTAATGTGATCTGGGTTATAATTGAGATTCTTTTACTATATCTGAAATTTTTTCACGCTCACACCGTCAAGTTTTCTTCTTTGTCAATTACTAAATGGTTTTCTCCGTTCGATTTGGAGTAATTGTCTGCATACTTCAGGCGTTCGTATATAGTTTTGAAGTGATACCTTGAAAGAAGTGGCAGAGTGTCTTTAACGACAGCCGCCTAGCCAATCAAATTACTATTAAACTACTTTGCATAAATAGCTTACATGTGGTGATTCCACTGTCAGCTTCTGGATGCACTCTCCTAGACTAACATCTAGCCTCTCCTTACTGAGCCATCTTTGATACAAAGTTGCTGTTGTACTAAGCCTTCCAACTGAGCCATTACATTCAATCAGTTGTAAATGCTAGTCAAGGCCAAGGTATGCTATACACCCCTCTTGATTTTGTACTATGATTAGACCATGTTCTATTGGATTACTATAGCTTAGCTGGAACTTAGTATTGAATATTGTGAGTGAGCTACACTGATTTGAGAATGTTGTGCTGGACTTGGAAGTAACTGGCACCTCATTGGATACTGCATTGTTTACTATTGCTCACTGCACTGCTCTACTGAAAATGAGCTATTAATGATCCACCTAATCACTAAGTGAACACTATGTTCAGAATCAGACTTTGATCCCTGGATCTCATATCCTGTAAACTAATTCTTAAGAGCAGAAACTTCATACCCTATTTTTGGAATCACCACAGTTGTGCAACCTTCATAATTTTCAGCAATGGAATCCAACACTAAGTTTGCATTTGCTTTTATAGAAGGCAATAGAAGAATATTCTGATCATAGCTCCTTCAGAGAACAAATAAAATTTTGAAATCCTAAACAAGAAGAATGAAACAAAGGCATGGTTGCATCAACTCATTACAAATGTGTAACTGTTAGAATGATTTGGTTTTGGTTTCTAATTAGTGTGTCTTTTCATTTGCAGCTCTCGGGTCGTTGATCTTATCCGCCACATGCACACCAAGAAGTAGATTCTCCTTCTGTGACGATGTTCTTCTCTGGTTAATTGAGTTTCTGGTTTCATTTTTACGAGGCTTGATAGAAATTTTGAGTTTTTTGTTGTTGTCAAGAAACAAGTATTTGTTGGCCTGTATGCTAGTTTTATCGGTATGAGACTCTAATTTGAACCATGTAGTTGTATGGGAAGAGGCTGACTCTTGCATCAATTTGTAACAACTCTTTGACTAGATGAATCAATATATTCCTTGCTTAAAAAAATAGCTCTGTTCTGTGAAGTTGATGCTCTGATTCTTGTTGCACATTTGATACTTCTTGTGTACCTGCACGAGCTCATTTGCTAGGTCAAAGAATTCTTTTCATCATGTTTCTCAGTATTGACAAGCAGTACCCATTTGAAAATATATAGCCAATATGGTTTTATTACTTTACTCCAACGTAGCTGTTGTATTGTTGATGAATATTTGACAACATATAGAAGATATTGTGTAAGAACTATTTTACAACATTAACGAAATATTGTTAACACCTATAAGACAATAAAGAAGAAATATTGTGAAATACATATATACAACGTTTGTAAATAGTTGCTCATGTAAGAATGACAATATTGAAACAATGTTGTTAATGGTAGTTTGCAATATTTATAAAACATTGTTGAAAGCTGTAATGCCAACAAATTGAAACCGTTGTTAAACCTAATATTTACAATGTTCTAGAATCGTTGTTACAATGATAAAACATGTAGTCAAAAAATATGTTCACAACGTGTGGTGCAACGATAGCCCGATGTAGTAAAAGTATTTCAAACTTTCTACAACTCCTCGAGCAACAACATTTTTAAAAACATTGTAAAAAGGTATTAACAACGTATATCCAACACTGTAGAAAGGGTTTTTTGTTGTAGTGAGGATTCCTTTTAATCAGTATCGCGGGGATAACTCCGCCAAATATAGAAAGTCGTAAGAATGAATGGCCGCTTAAAAAATGACTTGACTGTGACTTGTACCTTCCGTTAGTAGCCGAGGGACATGGACTGTCATGGTGTGTGGTCCAACCCATGTCCTTATTTGGTTGTTAGGTTGGTCTATCGTGCTATGACAGGCTGTGGACCGAGCTTACGACCAGAAGCCTTTATTATTACTAGTATTATTATTTTATGCTTGTGTTTTATCTCACTCTTTTGTGCTCCCTTGTGGTACTTGCAATTCGGGGCTGACCCCGCTGGTTTTGTTTGGCCAGATCTCGTAGCAGCGCCTGAGGATTCAAACTTCTTTCCTGACGTCAATGGTGCATACTAGGAGCATGGCTGGCGGGGGACTCGAGTGGGTTTCTTCTCCACCACTCTAGTTTTCATCCCTTATGTTCTGGCGTTAGCCACCGGCACATGTTTAGCCGGTTAATCTGGATATTTTGTCTTTGCATAATTGTAATTAAATCAAACTGCAGCTGAATACGATTATATACTTATGACTCTCTGGGCTAGCTAACTTATAAAGCTAGATCCCCGTGATCATTTTGATGAAGCGTCGGGGATGTCTTACTGCTTTATCTCATATGCTTCTTAATTGATGTTTTCTTGCTTGAATGATTGAGACATAGATGCTCTGTGAGACCATAGGAGACTTGATTTTAGCATGCACCCCTTGTCTCTTGACAGCCACGATCGCCGTATGACATTTGCATACCTCATATGGAGTAGCTGGCCTAGTCCGTCTCCGTATTCCGGTACTGGGGCGTGACATAACCTTATGGTATATTCGGACAATCTCGTCCATTAACCATATCAATATAGGATCAAAATGGCCTTCGTCACATTTAGCATAACTAAACCATCATTGGTCACATATACCAATATAGCTAAACGACATAGATCAATCATGAATCCGTAGCATAGAAATTATACGCAATCTGATTAACATATGTCTATTTCCAACTAGTTCTCCTTAACTTTAGTGAGATCAATACTTTAACATAATAAACTGAATTTTTCATATATCTGATCAGATAAATATCCAAAATACTTTAATATATAAATGTGTACAAAGCCAAATAGCACCCAAATACATAAAATACAAACTCCCACTATATTGCCATATACTTATTTGGGTGATAATACTTTTTTGAGCGGATCCGCTAACATGAAGTTTGTCCTAATGTGTTATATGGACACTTTAACCATTATGAATTTTTTTTTCTTTCACAACTAGAAAGTTTATGTCAATATCCTTTGACTTATACAAGTTCATGTTGTTATTGGAATACAATACTACTGATTTTTTGTCACAACATAATTTGAATAGTCTTTCAACTGTTGGGAATCGGATACGCCCTCTTGCGCTCCAATACCGTGTCTGAGACGTTGTCGCAGCGAAAACTTAGGCCAACCCACCTGAAATAATCTACCTCCGTCTAACGGACATCAAGCACAGATAAAGACAAGTATATGGCGGTGATTACGTCACCTGGACAAATCTCAATCTCTATAACTCAGATAAAATTACAAGATTGATAAAAACTAATGTTGAACCCTTTGCCCTAATAGGTTCAACCCCCTCACCACACTCAAGAAGAAAAAAACGATATTACAATTGAAATTGCTCACCAACCCGTAGCAATCTCCCTAACCGAAGTTGACGACCCCTCGATTAGATCTCTTCTTTCTTCTGTCTTGGATGGCGAAGTCCTAAGAGCAAAGTGCGGAACTTTCTCTTAGATTTCCTGTAGACGAGCACCTCGAATCTCCACTTTTGTGCTGTGCTTTGTGCCTCCACCCTCACCCCATATATATAGGATGAAAAAAAAACCTATTTTAGGTCATAATAGGATTTCTTAAATAGGAAGCCCTCAAATAAGAATCCTACTACACCTAAAATAGCCCATCAACATCCTATTTTAGATTATAATAGGATCTCTTAAATAGGAAATCCTCAAATAAGAATACTATTATATCTAAAATAGCCCAGTACTAATTATGGACATCCATATTAAATCAAATATTTAATCAGACTTGGACTCCATAAATATGCTATTACCAAATCCAGACTGAACTCCAACAATCTCCCCCTCCAGTCTGATAAGAGAGTGTTGACCCCATGGCTCCTCAACTGGAGTCCATGCATGTTGTCATGCGATAGAGTTCCTGCTCCCCTATGCCACTGATCTTCGATCCCCCGAGCTGTTTTGCATCTTCCTTCGTCTCCAGCTCCTCGACCGTCACGTCGACGCTAGCTGCCATGTGTAGCATCTCTTGTACTACTGGGATCCTGCAATATCAATAACACGATCAAGACCGAAGTCCCTGATGATCAGTCTCACCGTAAATCTCGACTGCCAGTCCCCAACTTCTGTCTTCCACCCGAAAGTTTTAACGTTCCGACGAGCTTCTTTATCCTTAGCTGGCCCAACCAAGCAGATGGTGCGGTCCTCCTGAGATTCGAACTCCTGAACCTGCCCACCTTCGTGTCTAAACTTGAAGCTCCCACATACACATGCGTCCTCGAGCAGAACATCATGCACTGTGCATGCCGTCGATGACCCACAGCTCCCCCTGAATTGTGTGAATGATGATGCTCCCGCCTCAGATTGAGTTTGCTGCAAATCTTGATCTCCTTCCTGGCTTCGAACTGCTGAAACTGATATCGCTCCATGAAGCTTTGGCAAACCACCCATCGCCAAAATCGGATCCGTAGAGTAACCCCCACCTGGAGACCGACTAGCTGTCATGGGACCGACAGACTGACCCTCAAACTTTGACTCACCACCATCCGTCGCTTTGTCTCGACGACCCGTATCCTTCATATCCCTCAAAATACTTAGAAGCCCCTCCTCAGCAAGTTCTCGATGATCTACCTCCTGTCGAGCACCCCTCGAGCCTCCATCTGGTTTTTGTGGCCTTCCTGTATAGCTCAGCGGCTTGAGCCTGTACATGCCACAACACAAATCTCCCCGAGCCAGCTGTTGGGAAACCTTCGCAAGTATCCATTCTTTGTCCCCAAACAGACTGCGACAGCCATTATCTGCCTGCCTCCCTACCGAAATCAAGTTGTAGGACAAACTCGGTACATGTCACACACCCTTGAGAACGAGGTTCTCAGCGAGCTCCGTTGTCAAGTGCACATTACCTATGCCTACAACTGCAGCCGTCCCCTTGTCGCCCATCTTCACACGTCCAAACCTGTCGTCGCGGTATGACGTAAAGATCCTCCTATGTGGAGTGGCATGATACGACGCCCCCGTGTCCATGACCCAATCGTCGTCATGACACATGCCACAAGGATCCTCTGCGTCGGTTGATGCGATGACGATATATCTCATTGCTATGAGATCCTCCTGATCGTCCTTGCCTTTTGCCTTCTCAGCTTTGAGCTTCATGCAGTTCCTCTTGATATGACCCCTTTCGCTATAGTGATAGCAGCCCTCATTACGGTCCATAATCGCAAGATTCTGAGAACTCCCCTCTGTCCTCGCATGTGAATTAGGTCTTCCCTTCCCGTAGGAAGTCACCAGAGCGGACTCCTGTGACGATTCTACTTGCTTGCGTCGGACCTCCTCATTCAACAAGCTACTTTTGAATGCCTCCATCGTGACAACTCCATCAGGCACGGAGTTGCTCACCGATACCACTAACGTCTCCCAGCTTTTCGACAGAGAACTCAAGAGCAGTAGGGATTGAAGCTCATCATCAATCACCATCTTCATCGCAGACAGCTGATTGATGATACCCTGAACCTCATTCAGGTGTTGTGCCACTAGGGCACCCTCCGTGTACTTCGAGTTGACGAGTTGGCGAATAAGAAATGCCTTGTTGCCAGCCGTCTTCCTTTCGTACAGCGAATGCAGCTTCTCCCATAATGCTTTTGCTGAACTCTCTATGGACACGTGGTGAAATACCGAATCATCCAACCATTGGCGGATGAATCCAACGGCCTTCCGATCCAGTCATTTCCAGTCTTCAACAGCTTCGTCCATTGGCTTTGCGTTGTCGCCCTCCAACGGACCATACAAGTCCTCGCACCAGAGTAGATCCTCCATCATTGGCTTCCAAATCGCCAGTTTCCTCCTGTGAGGGTGATCATACGAGTGTTCATCTGCTCTGTAGACATGGTTGTCAGAATCTCTAAAGCTCTTATACCATATGTTGGGAATTGGATACGTCCTTTTGCGCTCCGATACCGGGTCTGAAACGTTGCCGTAGCGGAAACTTAGGCTAACCCACCTAAAATAACCAACCTCCGTCTAACGGACACCAAGCACAGATAAAGACAAGTATATGGCGGTGACTACGTCATCTGAATAAATCCCAATGTCTATAATTCAGATGAAATTACAAGATTGACAAAAACTAATGTTGAACCCTTTGCCCTAATAGGTTCAACCCCCTCACCACACTTAAGAAGAAAAAAAAGAGATTACAATTGAAATTGCTCACCAACCCATAGCAATCTTCCTAACTGAAGTTGACGACCCCTCGATTAGATCTCTTCTTCCTTCTGTCTTAGATGGCGAAGTCCTAAGAGCAAAGTGCGAAACTTTCTCTTAGATTTCCTATGGACGAGAATCTCGAATCTCTACTTTTGTGATGTGTTTTGTGTCTCCACCATCACCCCATATATATAGGATGAGAAAAATCTATTTTAGGTCATAATAGGATTTCTTAAATAGAAAGCCCTCAAATAAGAATCCTACTACACCTAAAATAGCCCATCAACATCCTATTTTAGATTATAATAGGATCTCTTAAATAGTAAACCCTCAAATAAGAATTCTATTATATCTAAAATAGCCCAGCACTAATTATGGACATCCAAATCAAATTGAATCAAATATTTAATCAGATTTGGACTCCATAAATATGCTATTACCAAATCCAGACTGGACTCCAACAACCCTCCTATAGGCGCAGCCTTGTGACAAAATTTCGTAACTATATTCCATGAATAGATGCCCCACAGCATGTTATAAACCTTGCTGCCATGGTGGAAGAAATTATGAGTGCCTATTTGACACTCATCCAAAATATATCTCCACTAGTCAACATAACATGATGTGGATCTCATGCTTTGTTGGCATCCAGCAATATCGGAGTCGGAATACCTTATGATCTCCAAAATTATCTGTCTTCTACAAAGAGCATATAATTCCTTGTTCTCTATGATTTAAATAGTTTGGCTGCTACCCAATGATCCATCTCATATTTGTTTAAATATCTGCCTAACATTTTAACTATGTACGCAATATCCGGACGCGTACATACTTGAGCATACATTAGACTCCCTACAACTTTTCATGAATGGGAAATCTATTGCACCTTAATTCTAATGCTAGTCTTAGGGCACTTGATTGAAACTGAACTTGTCTCCTTTAGCGACATGTGTCACTTGGTTTGCATTAAATACTTTAATCGATATACAAAACTAGAAAAATATATCTACTCCCACTGAACTTGTGATACACACAATCTTCAACAGTGTTTATTTTAAAACCAAACGAGATAATCACTTGGTAAAATTTGGAGTACCTTTGACGAGAAGCCTGTTTGACATCCATTTGATGTAACTCAAGGTCAAAATATGAAACAAGTGCTATGATCATTTTAAAAGAGTCTTTCATGGACACCGAAGAGAAAGTATTTTTAAAATCAATTCCTAACTTTTGAGTAAAGCCACTAGCTACAAGATATACTTTATACCTCTCCACATTACCCTTCGAATCCTTCTTGGTTTTAAATATCCATTTGCAACCAATGGGCTTCGCACCTTTTGGTAATGGAACAGGTTTTCAACTTTATTGTCTAGCATAAACTTATACTCTTCATTCATTGCCTTAATCTACTTTTGAGAATTGGAACTTTCCATGGCCTGACGAAAATTGATTATATCATCTTCCAGTATCCATAGTCTTCCTCACGTTCCTAGAAAAATATGACAAGATTATCCGAAATTATATTTCTCCTTTTTCTGGTAGACCATCTTAACATTATCGGTTCTTGAGGTTGTTGAGTTTGTTCCTAAGGAATAATTACCTTATCTTGAATGAGGGTGCCGCTACGTTGTCTTGTCAAGGTATCTCAACAATGACTTGTAGAGGTAATTCGACGTTTGTCTTGTTGAGGCTCCGAATTCACTTCTTGATCAATGACAAGTACAAAATCCTACACATTGTCAAAAGTGATAGTAGGAATCGCAATCGATTCCTTCTCAAAGACAATGTTCCTGACTTTATTTCTTCCACAATCTCAACATCCTAAAAAAATATTACACTTCTCGTCTCAAAAAATTTCCTTTGTGTGGGATCCTATAATTATTAATCCCTTGATCTGTCAGCATAGCCAATAAAGTAGTTGTTTACAATCTAACTTTGGTCTATCTTCCCTGTACACATTCAATATAGATATTAAAGTCTATAAAGTCAATGGAATTCAAATCCCATCAGACACAAGTTGTTCAACTCTATTTCTAGAGATGTGACTTAATCGTTTATGTCACAATGAGACTAAAAAAATTTGTTGTTAATTTTGTATTTAGTATCACATGACTCCACTTACAAGGTTTTATTGTAAGACGTAATAGTTTCAAGTGAATATATGTTATCATAAACCTTAAAGGAACCGTTACCAATAATATTGGAATTTAAAGATAGACTAAACTTATTGTTTCCAAATGAACAATGATAACCAGATTTATCTATTAAGGAAACTGAAACTGAATTTCGTCTAAAAGGCGGTAAAATAAAAGTATCTATCAAATCCAAATAATAATCGGTACCTGATAATAGCATAAAATGTCTTATTGCTTCCACTTCTACCGACTTGTCGTCACCCACATAGATATATCTTTCACCATCAATTGACTTTCGGTAGCTCAGACAAGCTTGTTTATAAACACTAATGTTGGTAGTAGCACCAGAATCTAACTACCATGTGTTTCTAAGTACTGAATCTAAATTAACCTCAGAAAATACCAAATTTAGAAATATACTTTTCTTTGTACACCATGCGTGGTACTTTGTACATTTCTTCCTTATGTGTCCTGGCTTGTCACAAAAGAAACAACCCTTAGTTTTATATTGTTGTATTCTTTTGAGCTGGACCCTTAGCAGCTTCTGTATTCCTTTTCTTTTTGCCCTTAAAATTTATTCCATTAAACATGGAAATTAAATTCTTATTGGCAAATATTGTAGCAACATTAACTGTAAAGAGAACAAAACAACAAAAACAAACATGCTCTAATTAATAACCAAAGAGTAAAATATAGTCAAACAAATTCAAATAATAGTGAATCCCATCTCAAGATACCTAGTACATCATTAATATCAAGTCTTTGGATAGTGATATTAACTACAAGTGGTACACTTGATGTAATGATCAAACGTTGACAATAAGTCATGTCAAATAATAAGCCTATCTTTGGATGTGATTATTATTCACATGTAAACCTTATAATTGTCACACATTTATCATCACATGTATGTGTGCAATTCGGCCAAGTATTAACCTTCCTTTGGGCCAGCTAATACTCGCATAAATTTACACACAAACATCCAACATCCCACATAGACTATCTATGCAAGAGAGGTCACTTTGGCGACTTCTTGTTTCAATGACTTTATTTAGAATATTAGACAACTATTGCTAGTTTTAAAGAAGCACCAAAATTTTGAATGTTGACTAAATCTTTACGTAACCGAATCCTTATGTACATGCATATTTGATTATTATAACTCAAAAAAATAATCATAGTAACTATCATATTTGTAATTTTAAAAAAAATTGCCAACACTGTCAGGAACAATAATGTGTTAGTATGAGGGTTACTACCATATTTACAAAATTTTGATATCTGTATTCCAATATGATTTAGATCATTGGAAAAATGCTAATATTCCAAAAGTCCAAATATTTTTAATTCTACATATCACAAATATTTCCATCCAGAACATAAGTTGCAATATGGACTCAACTGACATTATTATGAACTTAGTGTCTCGAAAGCTTTAAACCATATTGATACTTAATCAGATCTTTCTACATTAATGATTTCCTTATATCTGAAACATGCCATTACCAAGATACCAAATTCTTAATTATAAAAATTCGTTGCACTAGAACTAGACCTATCAATTGTACCGGGCCGGGCTAGCCCGACACGAGCCCGACCCAAAAAATTGGCCCATGTGCCGGCCCGGCTCGATTAATCGTAGGCCCGGGCCGGGCCGGCTCCATATATTGGGTCGTGTCGGGCCACATATATCGGCCCATAGGATTGACCCGGACCGACACGGTCACACAAATAAATAAGAATTAAGTGTCAAAGAAGTTATAGTCATATCTGACGAAATCAATTGATAGAAAATAGGATGAGCCTAAGTTCCAAAAAGTTATAGTCATATCTGATAGAAGTGTCAAAGAAGTACCATAACTACCAAAATAAGCCAAATCAGCGACGACATTAGCGACGAAAGCAAGAAACGTCGCCAATATTTTGCATATTAGCGACGTTACAGAAAAACGTCGCAAGACGTAACTGTTTGCGACGTTCAGCGATATTTTGCGACTACGTTAGTTTTATGAAAACAAGAAGTCGCAGAGTAGTCGATAAACATCGGTAAATAATTGAAAATAGCGACGTTTAGCGACTGAATTCATAATATATCGCAGTATACTATAGAATAGCGACATTTAGCGACGTCCGACTTTTCGTTGCTACATTATTTGATATAGGGTTCTGGACGCTGGTTCGAGTTTTTATCTTTTCCCCAAAAAATTTTGTTTGTCACCCCTTCCTCTCCCCCGACCACTTCGTCTGCGAGCTCCCAGACCCCGCAACCCCCCATCCAACACCGACGAGCCCCGGCGACCCCGCAACCACTTAGCATCCGGCGAGCCCCCCGACCCCGCGACCACCAGCGAGCCCCCTGACCTCGCGACCCCCCGGCGACCCTGGCGAGTCCTCCTCCTCCGACATGCTCCGTCGTCGACCCCTCCCTCAAGTCGTTCTCCTCCTCCTCCTCCTCCTTTCCTTCCCGACTAGGTAAACCCTAACCCTCTTTCAGAAATAATACTTTGACACGTGAACACTTTGACACACACGTGGACACTTTGACACACACACTTTGACATTTTGAAAATTTGACAACACGTGGACACTTTGATACACACATGGACCCAAATCTGACAAAAATAGGACACAACACTTTGACACTTTGACTCTTCCGGACACATGGACACACACACTGTGGACACTATGACATATGGACACTTTGACTCTTACTTTATTTGATAATTAATCTATTTTTGATATTTTTGTGTACTACTATGTGATTTATACACATTTCTATATGTAATGCCTAAAAAAAGAATTGTAATACCTTATATTCATATATGAATTGCACATTCATATTTTTGTGCTACTAATGGATTTATACACATTTATATTTGTGTACTACTAAGTGATTTTGATATCTAATATACTAAGGACTCATGGTTTAAAGTATCGGTCGATACTGATCCGGTACGGCCGATACCGATACGATTTTGCATGTCCCGATTCGATACCGACCGATACCTGATACTGACCGATACCGACATTGGGGGTCTCTTTTCGGTCAATTCGGCAAAATAAATTAAACGAAAAATACAAATCAGCAAGGGTTTAAAAAATAATAAGGTTGTTAAAGCATGTAAAAGAAGAAAATTAATCTATTATATGTAAACCAGTCGGTAAGGGATTTTATTTAGTTTCAAAACTACTAAGAAATAACACTGAAAATACTTAAAATTATGCCTAAATGTGTAAAATATATGTTTTAAAATGTAAATAAATTATTAATAATTATTTGTTTTCTGATCCAAAAATTCTATACTCCGATCCGAAACTGCCGATACTACCGATATCGTCAATACCAATACTCATAGGAATAGTCCGATACCGATTCCGATATCGATACTGTGAACCTTACTAAGGAGTATCCTAATACCTAGAGTTTATAGAGAATCTTAGAAGTGTAGGTATGATTGGTACAGTGTCAAGACATATGTCAAGATACTAGGTATGTAGGTGAGTGTTAGCTAGGTATCGCCAAGTATTTCATCGTAAGTGCTAGCTTGGACACCCCGAGGTCAACTTTTCCTTGTGGGCTCACAAGGAACACATGACGACAGAGATATCATTCTCTCTTATGTTAAGTGTTCGTGTTAGCCTGAAATCAAGTGTCCATGCAAGCCTTTTTCTGGAAATAAAATTTACTTAAGCATGCCTTTCGGGGCTATCAGAGTTATAGATTTTTTTAAAAATCTAGTGTAACACTGATTGCCAAAAAAGGCTTATATAAGTAAATTTTATTTTCAGAGAATGGCTCACATGGAACACGTGGCAACACCTAAGTGTATATTGTAGTACCTAGAGTGAGTATCCTAGTAGTATATAAGATGAACGTGTGTATAGGTAGTGTGTATAGTTAGTGTCATGGGTATTTGAAACTGTATCCTAGTATCAAGATACAAGAGAGTATCAAAGCACTCACTATTGTATTATGGTACATGATATCCACATGATACACAAATACCTAGAGTTAAGGTGATATGTAGGTAAGTGCTAGCTAGGTATCTTAGATACATAGATAAGTATCTGTGTCGGCCCGAAGTCAAGTTTCCATGCCAGCCCTTCTCTGACAAGTTAATTTACATCTGTAAGCCATTTGAGGCTGTTAGAGTTCTATAGATTTCAGAAAAATAGGAGAAAAGATAAAGAATTAAAGGAGTAAAAAATTCGAAAAAAAATAACGAGAAAGAAAAATCCTAGAAAAGAATTGGCCTTTTTTAGTTTTTTTTTTTTGAAGTCTTGTAGAACTCTAATAGCCTCAAAAGGCTTACAGAAGTAAATTTTCTTTGAAGAGAAGTGCTGACATTGAACACGTGACGACACTCATTTAATACTCATGTGTCTATGCATCCGTTTGGACAATATACTCGAATAATATGTATCTATCTTTGCAGAATTATCTTCAAATGGATATGAATTACTATCTGCGGCATCGTTCGTAGATGTATAATCGTCATCCTAATGACATGTGCGGTGTACGGGATAAATTTATACAGGGGTAGAGCAGTTTCTGCAGTTCGCCAAGGCGTTCTCTCAGTATATGGACCGTACCAAAATTAAGTGTCCATGTGTGAGATGTCACAACTTGAAATATCATCTAGAAGTGGACGTGACATATCATTTGTACTCGAGAGATTTCATATCAAATTATTATCAGTGGACCTCACATAGAGAACTAGTGCCTTTAGCATCGGAGCCAGAGTCTAATTTGGATCCGTATATGGATGTCCATGACCATGCTAATTACGACGAAGGGTGGGTGAACATGGTTTTCGACACTGCGAGGCCTAGTTTCGATTCGGACAGTGACATTTTCGCGTCGCAAAGAAACGTCGCCATGGCGACGAACAGCGACGGATTCTTTGTTAGCGACCATGTATTACGCGACATGGATGTTACGTCGCTAATTTCATCGCTAAACGAAATCAGCACCATTTTTTTGCCATTTAGCAACGTCCACTGGCGTTGTAGTACCTCGCTTCCGTTGGGGCAAATCACTATGTAGTAGGCTCTTGGCAAGTCAGACATGGTCGGGAACATAGATGGCTAGTCTGACTTAGCGACAAGTTTGGTATACGAAAACCATGGCATCAATAAAATTGATTTGGACGAATGATATGAGTACCGTTCCAACTAATGGATCGGCTACTGCTGGAATAAGTCCTAGATGCAGCAGTCTGTTTATTGGCGAATGAACTCTAAGGAGAGTGACACAACTGGTCTGCTGTTGATTTTGTTGATTTTGTTGGTTTTGTCGGTTTTCTTGGCTTTTTGAATGATTTGTTGCTTGGGTTTGATAAGTGTGCTTTCGCGTCGATTTCTGAATGCACCATTGGAAATTTTGAATAAAGGATTGAAGAAGGGATTCTAACATGATGCTTGTGCCATTGCAAGAGTTCGTGTAACTGACGCTTGACCGTCGTAAAGTGATATCCTACTCTCGGTGCAATCTTTTTAGGTGGGTGGTTCGGCCCCTTCTTTTCTACTCCTTCCCGCCAATAAATTCTTAAAGTTCAACGTTCAAATCGATGATGCTAACTGGATGTATACTTTGCCACTAAGATCAAGAACTTGGGATAATTATATCAATTTAGAGTTATTTACTCCAAATTTATAAGTTTCACATCAAAAAGAGAAAAGATAAGGTTCTAGAAAAGGGAAAATTATTTCATGATCTGCAAAACAAAATAAAGAAACATTGATTGCGGTATATTGTGCCTCGGACAATTTGGTGCCTACGGGACGCTAAATCAGAACGTACGACTTCGGGAAAAAGAACTCTTGCACGAGTACAAATGATTATGTTGTTTAATACTGTCCGCGTTATACAATTTACTTCAAACATATTAAACTATTCATATATTCGCATGGTCATGGATGACTTGTGTACAAGGTAAGCTTTCCTCGAAACAGTACCCGTGGCACTGGGACCGAATTTGCCTAGGAGGAAATTACGGAATAGCACTTTGGCGCAAGGCATTACGAGACCTCCAGTTAGGCTCGCAACCTGGACTAGTAGGACGCATCACAATACTACGTAATCGTTATTCATGGGGTCGATATCACCAATATAAGTATTATATCTATAAGATAGATTGCATGCTCACCTATTGTCTTGTGCAGGTGGCAAGTATTATATCTATTTTATGCAAAAAAATGAGCACGGCCGTGGCAAGATAAGTTGAAACTGATTATGTTGTTTTCTGCTTAAAATGTTGCCTTCGATATGAACTGCAAATCATATAGTTATAAATAGCAAGATCACTTCGTATGCTAAAATCCTTAATAAGCAGTGTCAGTTTAGACGAGTGGGTTTGTCCCGTCCACTAGCAAGTGTGCTAACCTCCAACTCCCCAGGTGCAGAGCGTGCTGCAGGAGCTCAAGACTAGACCTGAAGCTGAAGAACGGGAGGCAGCACGAAGCTCTCCAATTTTGAAGTATTTTGAAGCCCAATTTAGATCGAAGGCCTTTTGTTCAAATGTATAAAGGGGCATGAATGTATAGAACGACAAGGATTATTTCATGGCAGCTTGTCGAAAGTTTTTCTTATGTGTTTCAAAGATGTAGCCGCAACGGCATATGAAATGTAAAAATGATCTTGCACATATTTTACAAGTTTTATGAATAAAAAGCTAAATTTCTTCCTATTTTGCATCTTCAACTCTCTGTACTGTTTAGTTTCAACTAGTTGTCTCAAAAGAATAATCAAACTCACATTATTACCTTGTACAAGTCTAATATAGACTTGTACGACAACACATCCCGACTCGTGGGATCGATTTATCTCGAGTCAAGGCGAGGACGACCGATTTGGCGAGTCGGGGATTGACACACGTCGCTAATATGACTTATTTTGGTAGTACATGTTCAACACATGTCGGGTATTGGTATGGGCATGGATACAGTCCTCGTGAGGAGTATTCATGCAACATATATAGGTCATTGTCCTTGTGTCACGCCCCAGAACCAGAATACCGGAGAGCGGGGGAATGACTCAGCCAGCTACGTATTACGGGTAGATGAATACCGTATAATATGATCAATGATGTCTAAAAGACAGGGGGTGCATACTATATGAATGTCTCACTAGGGTTACTCAACATCTATTGTCTCAATCATTCAAACAAGAAGCAGTAATAGAAAACATGTAAGATAAAGCAGTAAGGCGTCCCAAGCACTCAGTCAAAATGTTCTTGAGATCTGGCTTTACAAAATATAGCCAGATGATATGACAAGGTATATAAAATCGTTATCTGCTGCAGTCTGACTTAGTTACAATTATGTAAAGTAAGCGCAAGACAGTTCGACTAACATATCGGTGCCAAGCGGCAAAATGTAAAGTAAGTAGTAAAATGAGCAGGGAAGCAGGGAAGCAAGGAACCCACTCGTGTCCTCCTGCGATCATCCCTCTAGTATTGACCATCTTGGAGGTGGAAGTAAACTGAGTCCTCGGGAGCTGGCTCCAAATCTGGCCATGCAAAACCAGAGAGGTTAGACCTCAAATAGTAAGTACCACAAGGAAGCACGATATGAGGGGTTAAAATCAGTAATAAGGGTTATAAATATAGTAAATAGGTCTCTGCTTGCTACTGGGGTTCACACAACATCACGACACTTCAAGCCAACTTTCCAACCAAAAAAGGATAGAAGTTGACCCGTCATGTCCTGACATTCTAATCATCTCAGTAGTTAACAGAGTAGGTATAGCACACAAACAAATCAATTTAAACGACAATACAACTACTACGGCTTGCTAACTGTAAGTTCCAAGTTGCCCTGGAAATATGCAATAAGGGATTCCTCAGTTCTTACAATGTACAAGCAACGCTAGTCTACCCAATAATCAATTGCACCAATCATAAATTAGACGTGTCCCAGCGGGATACCCGTCATCAATATATAAAAATATAAATAGATACCACTCCCTGCCCGTGTGGCAGGTTTGTAGTATCTGTGGGAACCAGCCGGCATGTCGGGGCACTAATTATCCCGAGATGGCTGCCATATAAGAACTCGAAAATCCATCCTCTCCATGCAATCGTTATTTTATTTAGCTTAATAGTCCCTATGTTAATTGAAATCTTATGTCGTGGATCATGGTCATTCAGAATGAGTACTTTCGTACAGAGTATGACATGCATAACTCTACGACGATGCCCATGCAGCTAGGTTGTAGGTCTTACATAGCATAATGCAACAATCAAACCTAGCCACAGAATAATCATGTCTTGACTGTAAGGTACACATGCTGCTTTTGTAGAAAATAAGTTGAAGTCTGCACGTATCCATATGCCAATGTTCGGAATCGGCTAGTCGATTGTGATGGTTCGTGGTTAGTATATGAACGTGTCTCATTCAATTCAAAGAGACGACTAGCCAGTCTTTTAGTTCCAACTAGGAACGCATGATCAATCATTAGTCGAGGTAACAACCAATGTAAATTTGGGACAAGGCATGAAAGTCAAACTAGTATTTAGTATGGTCGAGTCTACAACTCTCAGGGTTAAGTTCCAGTCATACTGGGTATCCATAAACCAATCGAGACACAGTGCACACTCCATACAATAATATGTATTAAAATATTAATATATCATGATTATATCGTGTTCATGCAAAACTTTTACGCGTAAAGAATGGATGCCAGGGCCATACTGCACCGGGCAATGGGGTAAGATACGCTAGGGCTAGGAAGCCTCCGGACAGGGGAGTACGCCAAAGAAAAATACGCCAAGGGGAAATACGCGTAAGGGGAGTACGCCAAAGAAAAATATGCCAAGAGGAAATACGCGTGAAACTTGTACGCGTAAAGAATAGAGTTACGCGTGAACTTGTACGCGTAAAGGAATAACGTTACGCGTAAACTTATACGCGTAAAGGAATAACGTTACGCGTAAACTTGTACACGTAAAGGAATAACGTTATGCGTAAACTTGTACGCGTAAAGGAATAACGTTACGCGTGAACTTGTACGCGTAAAAAAATAACGTTACGCATGAACTTGTACACGTAAAGGAATAACGTTACGCGTGAACTTGTACGCGTAAAGAAATAACATTACGCGTGAACTTGTACGCGTAAAGAAATAATGTTACGCGTAAACTTTTACGCGTAAAGAATGTACGCCAAGCCAGAGTAGACTTGCGTAATCCAGATTCACGCTGACACGAATAAACGTGGGCGTAGAGAACCTCCAGAACTACAAATTCCATGAAACCTTCAATCTAAGCCAAAAATGGGAGTTCCATAGATCAAGATGGGTATAACACAAATCTCAACAACCTGGAATAATTAAACTCGAAAATAAGGAAGTTTGATAGATCAAAACCACCAAAAATCTGAAAATAGCAAATTTCTACATCTACAAAAATAAAAGTTTCAAAATGTAAAATGTCAAGTTCTAAACTATCTTAGAATCACGAGAGGAAGATAAATGAACCATAAAAATGGATTCTCATGTGGAAGCAAGATGCACTTGCCTATAGACTTTCTTAGGTTAGAGGAGAGGTTAATGGAGAAGAAGAAGAGTAAATGAGAATGAATGAAGAGAGAGAAAGTAGTTGGGCTTTAAATGGAGATGGTGGTAGGTGGGGGTTGGGTTCATGATGAACCATCCTAAACCAAAACAAACCAACCCAAGTCGAACCCAAGTCAAAAATAAACCAAAAGCTAAGCAAAAGCAGAAAATAAAATACAGAAAAATAATTAGCAAAAAATTAAAGGAATTAAATACAGAACAAATGCAGGATAAATATTAAATAAATACATTCAAGCAGTACACGTATTAAAATACGTATTATGGGAACGGAGAGTGACACCTTGTCCCAAGTCGATGAGAAGAAAGCAAAATACAAGAGAGCATATCAGGTCACTCCAATGTCCATAGACCATTTTTTACTTTTCGAGTCAAATAAAGCTTTCCCTTGAATAGGTCTCCAGTCAGTTGCACAATCAAATGGTGTTGCCAACCAGTGGAATTATTCTGGGACAAAATTGCATGCAATCAAAGATACTATTCGTGGTCTCTGAAGAAACAAATAGGCTTAAACAAGGCAGTTGCACAATCAAATAGTATTGCCCAAATTTCACATGCCAATCAAGACCCAGCCCGGCCCGGCCCGAAGCCCACTGTGCCGTGGGTCACATGCCGGGCTGGGCTGAGATTTTCAACCCTTGGCCCGGCCTGGCCTGTAAGCCCCCTGAATTTCCGGAATTTATTTTTGATTTTTTAAATGAATTGTTATCGATAATTCATTTTGATTTAATTAATTTTGATCATTAAATGCTCTTTACCGTGACTTGGATTTCTAGAGCATCAGGGATGCCAGTCTCTGGAAACTTTCTTCTTAAAGTTTGTAGTAGACGAGATTATCTTTATGTTGATATATCGTGTCCCACTCAAACTTGTTCCCTTGTACTCTTTTTGCTTCGCACAAATTTGGGTCAATTTAGACCATTTAATTATTAATTGATTTCTCACTCTTTTCCATGATCCTCATAAGCACGTTACCATGACTTTTAATTTAGGAGCACAAGGCTAGTCATTCTCTCGAAACCAACTTGTCATGCCCGATCTACTCGAAACGCCCTATTCCTATGACCTTCGTGTCCCACTCAGACACACCATCTTGTGCTTCATTTGCTTCGCACAACTTTTGGGTCAATTTAGGCCAATTAATTATCTACCGTAATTTGTGACCTGACTTCCAATTTAATTTTGGGATCCGACATCGACCCAAACCTGTCAACCCTAAATATGGATATGGCCCACACGAAGCCTACTACCCGCATGATACTGGTGTCCCATTTATTTGAGCCCCCACATGTTACTTATTTACCCATGATCATAAATACCTATTTTAATTCAATTATTGCATCATGTCCGATTTTGACCCGACCCAGCTCAATCGAACCCAACCCAAACTTCATTTTGCCCCCTCATGAATATCCCCACACTCATTTTTCTGTAAATATTTAATACCTAGTATACCCATTTAAATATTTTAATGTACACTCAAATGATTTAATTTCCTAAAGGATAACCTATTTTTCCTACATTAAATCCTAGCCTTCATTTTTCCCCAACACTCAATCCCAACCACCCATTTCTTTCCTCACACTCACAAAATTTTTCCCTAGACAGCCAGCCCTAACTCCTAGGAATTACTTTTTCTCTCTCTCTCTCTCTCTCTCTCTCCTACATAAATGATAACACACACACACACAAAATTCTAATTCTCTCCCACTCACCTCTCTCTCTCTCTCTCCCTTTCTTAAAATTTTCCATAGCAGCAACTTCCCCATGCCGAGCCCCTCCCCCATGGCCGACTTCACCTCAGCCTCCTTCCCGAGCTCCTCCTTCCTTCTCCTCCAGAACCACCTCTCCAGCCCTTTCTCCTTCTCTTCTTCATCACCATCATTATTCATCACCACCACCATCTCCAGCTACGCACTACAACACCACCAACCACCCTCGCTGCCGCACCACCATGAGCCACACGCCACCACGTGCCGCTCACCGCCGTCGGGCTACGCCGCTCGCCGCCATCGTGCCCCCGTGCGGCCAGCAACAGCGAGCAGCAGCAGCGCAACATAGCAACAGCAGTGGTGTGCGCGGCAGCAGCCACTACCGACCGGCCGCGCGCCTTCGCGGCCGCCGCCGCCGGCGAGCCCCCTCCTGGCCGGGCGGATCTCCGAGCAGGCCCCCGTGGAGAGTCCCCGCGTCCCCGGCGCAAGAAACGTCTGATTCGTGCGTTTGGCACGGGTTCCCGTCGGTGCGAGCTCGGAATGGATCCGAAAATAGCATTCCGTCGCAGCGACTTCGCGCGCGTTTTCCGGGAAATCCGACTGTTGGATCGGCGATTTCCTTGCTCCCTCAATTTCGGTATATTGCTTTTCACTCCCCTCAATTTTCGTCCGTTAATTTTATCGTTTGATACATCAAAACCGGCCACAAAGTTGACCGTTTAAATTATGTAATTTTTGGACAGTTTTGCGAAGCCAACTTCGTCGATTCGTATCTCGTCCATCATAGCTCCATCTGGCGTCCTACTGGTTCCTATGCGAAGCTGGTATAACCCTCTTCCTGTTCCTCAAGTTTCGTTTCATTGTGAGCACGTTTGATTGGTTGAATTCGACGCCAAAGTTGGCCATCCGAATTCGTAATTTCCAAGTTGTAAATTTTTATTTTTGAACACGGGACTCTGAATTCAAATTCTGACACCACCAGTAGACTTGTGGCATCGTTCTGGCACATTTTCATATAAAGTTTGTTAGATTTGGAGGACGTGGGCCCTGGCACTCATTTCGGTGCAAAGCGGGTCCCACGGTCTGGGTCAACGAGACTTTTTGATGCCGGCTCATCGGAATCCAATTTTGGATATACCGTTGAGTTCGTATCGTCATTCTGGACTCGTTGACATATATTTTGCTAGGTTTTAGTGGACATTGGTTCCGATACGTATTTTGGTGCAAGTCGGATACCAATATCCGAGTCAACGGGTCATTTTGAGATCGGCTCATCGGAATCCAATTCTGGACATACCGTTGAGTTCGTATCGTCAATCTGGACTCGTTGACAAATAATTTGCTGATGTAAGCCCCTGTTTTTCAAAATTCATTTAATTAAGTGTTAATTAATTTTTAGTGTCAATTTAGCCTTAAAATAATTATTTAGATTTTTAGGAATTTTTCTAGAATTTTTAAATGATTTTTAAATAAGTTTTATATATTAAAATATTGATTTGTAATTTTCTAAATTGTTTTAATATGGTTTTGTAATTTTTAGAATTGTTTTAATATCATTTTGTAATTTATTAAAATGTTTTATTAGCTGTTTGTAATATTTAGATTTGTTTAGAAGTCAGTTTGTAATTAACCAATTGTTGTAAATATCGGGTTGCAAATTTATATTTTCATTTAGTGACTTAGGGACCTAAACCTAAATTCCTAAAAGTCTAAGGGTTTATTTGCAAAGCCACTGTCACCAACCCCAGACGACCAGCCACGTCGCCGGCGACCGACCCCGATCTTTCCCTGCCTTTCCCGGCCGTTCCACCGCCTCAAACTGCCTATAAATAAACCCCCTCTCTCCCCTGACCAAAACCCTAACCCTAAATTCTCCCCACGACCACCACGACCCCCTTCTTCCCAGACGAGACGACAAACCCTAACCCTAACTCCAGCGTACCCTAGCGCCGCCTTACCGTCCATCGTCGTCAGCCGCCACCACCACCGATCGACTCGACTTGTCAAGCCGACCCCAGCGCCACCCGACCGCCCTGACCACGACGCCTCCTCCGCCCAGTCACCGCCCCAACAGCCCGCTCGACTCGGACTTTTCTTCTGAGGTGCATGGCTTTTGAGGCGCATGCAGGCGACTTTCCTTCTGTCTTTTGGGATCAGAGAGCGTCAATGAGCGCATGGCTTTTGAGGCACATGCGGAGCTTCAGATGGAGACTTTCCTTCTGTCTTTTGGGATCAGAAAGCAGTCTGGGGCGCATGGCTTTTGAGGCGCATGCAGGTTTGGGCGCATGGCCGCAGAGGCGCATGCGGGTGGTTGGGTGGCCACGTGGCAGTAGCCGTCGGAGTAGAGTCATGATGATGCTGACGTTGCCGACGCTTCATTTTTCTGAAAAAGCTGCCAACTGTTCAGACTTTGGGTGATGTGCTGCCAACTCTGTCAGTTCAGCATTTAATGTTTCTGACATTCGATGGACAGCTGAGTGGGCACGTCGATTGGTGTTCCACTAGGCATAGGGACGCGTGGGGGTGCATCCTCTGTGATGCGCCTGGTACTGAAGGGCACGTCTGTGTGATGCGCTGGCTGGCTGGCGCATCCGACATGTCTTTTAATGATGCAGCTGTTTTGCTCCTCGAGTGCTTTAAATAGCCGTTTGGCTGAATTCAAGGCGTCCGGTTCATCCATTAAATGTAAATTCATTACACGGAATTCGAAGAGCCATCCACTTGGCGCGTGGGTTTGATCTGCCCGGCCTATAAATAGTGGCATGGAGAGAAGGTTTGCTTCTCGTTCCCTAACGTACTTCCAACATGAACTTGGGTACTCGGGTGCATTCTGTTGACGAAGTGCTCCCGAGGGTGAAGATGAGATGCCATGTCGTCATTGATGCACTTGAAGGTGACTGTTACATCCAAAAGGTGGAGTCGAGGGCTTCTGAGGCAGGCGGAAGGTGCCTGTTGCATCCAAAGATAGGGATGCTCGGGCCTCGTCTCCGTTGTTCTGGAAGAGCCGTAGATCGGAATGGCGGTGCTAGGCTCTTTCTTCCTTCAAAGTGGGTGTCGCCCACTCTGGTTGTGTTGAAAGCTGCTCCTTTAGCCGTGGTTTCGATCACGGTCTTCCTTCGCCTTTGGAGGCTCTTTCGAAGCCTCTCCTGGCCACAGATTTGCGGTGCTATTCTCTTTCTTGGTTCCAGCCAGAGGGTTAAATGCTTTGTTTAGTCGAAGCACTTATCAGGTGAGCCTGGCTGGAAGAGCGGCACATAACTGGGCTGCTGAAGGGATGCACATAACTGAGCTGGATGCACATAACTGAGCTGCTGAAAGAATGCACCTTGCTAAGGGCGCATTGTGAGATGCGCCCGGTTGAAGGCGCATGGTGATTGCTGCGCCTGACTGGAGGCGCATGATGGCTGCTGCGCCTGTCTGGAGGCGCATGGTGGCCGCTGGCTGTAGACTTAGGATCTTTCCTTTGTAGAAGCTTTCCTTTGTACAGCCTTCTCTAGATATGTAATAGACTTTTATGTGTGAATAAAAAGTTCTCTTTCCATGTCTATATTTGCTGCCTTTGTTGTTTTGTCCGAGCTCTGACGCATAGATTGTCTGTCGCATGGGTCTTCTTCATGAGCTGGGTGAAGGATTGACATTTGTCGGAGAGGTTTGCTATGAACCTCCGAATGTACGCCAGACGTCCCTGTAAGCCCCGAAGTTCTCGAAGATTCTTCGGAGGGTCCATGTTGAGGATGGCTTTCGTTTTCTCGGGATCGACATGAATGCCTTTTGCCGTGATGACAAAGCCCAAGAATTTTCCACTAGAAACCCTTAGAAAGGATTTAGTGGGATTCATCTTGAGTTGATGTGCTCGCATGAGATCAAAGACTGTCTTCAGGTCCTGTAAGTGATCTCTTTTAAAGCGGCTCTTGACCGCGATGTCGTCAACATAACATTCGACTGTCTTGCGAAGATGTTGACGGAAGATGGTACTCATAGCTCGTTGGTATGTCGTACTGACATTCTTCAAACCGAAGGGCATTACTGTGTAGCAGAAAACGCCCTTTGGAGTCCTGAATTACGTATGTTTTACGTCATCGGGGAACATCTTGATTTGATTGTAGCCTGTATACCCGTCCATAAAAGATATGCGTTCGAAGCCACATGTGTTGTCGATCATCACGTCAGTGATTGGAAGTGGGAATTCGTCCTTCGGGCAAGCAGAGTTGAGGTCTCTGAAGTCGATACAGACTCGTATCTTCCCATTCTTTTTGGTAACAGGTACGACGTTGGCTACCCAATCTGGGTGTTGCTCTTCACGGATGAAGCCGCTAGTCAAGAGTTTATCTACCTCCTGATCGATGGCATTCATGATGTCCGGACGAAAGCGCCGCTGTTGTTGCTTGATAGGTTTGGCATTAGGCAAGATATTCAACCTATGCATCGCAATCTGGGGATCAAGTCCCGGCATATCTTCGTAGCTCCAGGCGAAGACGTCGATATACTCCTTAGCCAGTTGGATTAAAGATTCTCGGTCTTTTCCTTCTAGGCTTTTGCTGATGAAGATGGGTTTGGAAGAAGACCCGTCTCCAAGGTCGATCTGCTCGACTTCATCCTCGATGGGAGGTTCACGTAATTCAAAACGGGACTCCCATTGTTGTCCTAGGCGTTGAGCCCAAGGTTCTTCTTCAAAGGGTTCCGGTGCTTGGTCTTCTTCTTCGCCTCTTTGAGGTTGTGCTGATGTCATATTAGCTGATAGCACTTTCCTGAAGACTGATCCAATACTGGTATCGGAATCCCAAGTCGATGCTTCGGACGAGTGAGAATGTTCTACGTCTTCTGCGTCTGAACTCTCTGGAGTTGATGGCGGCGTGACATAGCCTACCCCCCGTCGAGTTTTGTTGTAGTAGTCCTGTGGCTTTCCTTTGGATATTGGAAGCCGGAGAAGGAGACGTCGACCTTTGCCGTGGTTTAGGCCTTTGTCGCTTTTTAGGTCGTAGCCCATCTTTTAGATGAGGTACTTTGTCTTATCCGTGTACCGATAGAGTTGCATTCTGCCGGCATCTGGTTCTGGCTGGAGCGGCGAGAGGTCTTGACGACGCTTGCCTTCACCAAGGATGATGGATCCTTCGTCTCGACTTCGTGGAGGGACTATGTAGCAGACTCCTTGAGACGGGACTACTCGATTTATATGGACGGTCGTTATTTGTGTTTGCAACGACCGTAGAGCGTTATCTAATGTATACATGGCATTCCAATGTGGAAGACAAGAATAATTAAAAGATACTCTATTATTGATAAAGTACGAGATTTTATCCCGTGGGATTATATTGTCTAAGGAGGGTGCATCTACATCAGCAGAGATATATTCGTCGAGCTCCTCATCTGTAAGCAATGGGGTTGGATCAGGAGAGTCCACCACAGCTTCGGTTTTGGGGTCCGAGAGAGTTATATGAGTCCTCTCTGGCGTCTTGGATGACTGCGGGGGTTTGCCCTTGAGACGCACCTTCAGTGGTGCCTCAGTTGCGCCTCCAGTGATCGGTGCCTTTCCCTGTAATTTTACCACCAGGGGAGCCGATGTTTGAGGCGGCTTCCCTTTGAGGCGTATCTTCAGGGGAGCCTCAGGAATTGGTGCTTTTCCTGATAGCTTGATGCTCATTGGAGGCACCTTCTGGGGCAGTTTGCCCTTGAGTTGGATCTTCAGAGGGGCATCGGAAGTCATCTCAGGCTCCATATCCGGCTCGGCTGCCGTATCTGCCTCATCATCAGCATCATTGGCTTCCTCCTCGTCAAGTGATTTGTATAAGTCAGAATCGGTGAAGTAGGCTTCAATCCCTTTGAAAGGATCGATGTCTGCGAACTCCGTCCTGATAACGTCGTTGGTGGACACATATTTCATGCATTAGTGGAGCGTGGATGGCACCACCATGTACTCATGTAGCCATGGTCGACCGAGCAGGATGTTGTAATTGACCTCGGCATCCACCACATAGCAGGTCACCTCAGTTTTGAGGTTACCGATGTGACACTTCAGTCGAATTTTGCCCAGTGGCTCGCTTTTGCTAGTGTTGAAGCCGCTGATGGTTGTGTTGGAGGGCGCTAGCCGGTACATTGGGATCCCCAGTGTTGATAACAGTGCCTTTGGAATAATGCTGAGAGAAGACCCCGGATCAATCTGAATCCGGTTCACCTTGACTGAACCGACATACCCCATGTAATACAGCGGCCGGTTATGTCGGTAGTGCTTGAGCAGCATGTCTTGTTCGGTGAAAGTTATGTTTGGGATAACTTCATCCGTACAATGACAGTGCGCACAAGTAGTTGGGAGGTCTTCAGGCTGCTTGACCTGACTGAGAAAGGATTCGGCATCCTTCAGAGCTTCACAGAGAGCTTCTTGGGAGTCTTTGAAAAGACGCAGGAGCTCGAACAAAGATAGACGGGCAGGTGTGCTGGCCAGTTGTGCCAATATGTCAAAGTTGTGGGGCTTGGCTAGCCCCGAAGCATTCTCCTTCTGTAGAGGCCTGTCGAAACGAACCTCCACCTGCTTCTGCTTATTGGCTACTGAGGGCTTAGACGGGCCCTCTTCCTGGACAGCAGGGACGGTGCAAGGAGGCACCACCTCGGCGGCAGCTTCGCCGGGTTGGACGTTCTGTTGTGAACACGTCTGCACAGGAAGTGCCTCTTCTGTTGAAGAAGAGACCATACGGCAAGACTTGATCTTCCTACCTTTGGATTTGGAGGTAGGACGTACCTCCGGTTGAGTCATCTCGGAGACGACGTCAGGGTGGACCCATAGGACCTCTCCTCGAGATGTGGTGAGTGGGACGAGTCCACTCACATTATCACGGGTAGGTGGTAAGTTAACCACCTCCATTGTCGCCTTAGGGATGGGGACGACGCCATCTTGTGTGGTAGTCGACGGCAAGGTACCGAACTGGAGTGACACCACATTGGCTGACACCGTCTTCTCTTCATAATCGACGGAGATTACATCCGCATTGATCATGCGCTGGATGTAATTTTTGAGGACATAACAGTCCTTGGTCGGGTGTCCGACAAACCGATGGTAATGACAGTACGTCGGGTTATCCACTTTCCCAACTTCATCGGGCCGCTTCGGGTCCGGCAGCTTGATCTTGTCACCCTGCTTCAGTATTTCAAAGAGTTACAGGGTGTCTTCGTCGTTGAACGAATAAATCTCCTTGGGCCTCGGTGCCAGTGGAGGCTTCTGAGTAGGCGCAGATGCGCCTTTCGAGGCTTTGACAGTCAATACCTGTTTCCCCTTTGCTTCTCGTCCGGGGTTGTTGGCTGCAGACTTTTTCCCCTTGTCATCAAAGGCAGGGAAGCTGACACCTAGAAGACGCGCATTGGCCGCCTTCTTTTCTGCGGCTTCAGCTTTGATGATCAGGGAGCTCCAGTCGGGAGGGGGAGTAGAGTTGAGCCAGAGCTTCACTGCAGGCAGCATGTTCATGCTGCTAGAGGAGAGGAGCGCATGTTCTGGCATGCCTGGAGGTAGCCTGAAGCAGGCATGTCGGAAACGTTCGATGAACACCCGAACCGTTTCCTTCTCCTTCTGGCGTATCTCTATGAGGGACGCCATTGTCATGTCCTTCCCGCCGTCGTAGAAACGGTCGAGGAAGAGGCGCGTCAAGTCGTCGAAGGATGATATAGAATTGTCGGGGAGGCTGCAGTACCAATCATACGCTACTCCTTTTAGGGCCCCAACAAAGATGCTAGTGAGTAGCGCATCCTCCTTCGGGAGATGTCCCGTTTGGGACTGGAAGTATGTCAGGTAGCGACGCGGAGAGTCCTTCCCGTCGTACGGTGTGAGTGTTTATGGTTTATACTTCGGGAGATAAACCACCTTGTTCCACTCGAGGGGATAAGGCTGGGGAATGCCCATCTTCTGGCGCTCCTCTTGCCTGTTTTTGGACTCGAAGCGCTCCCGTAAGTCCTTGATCATTTTGACCACATCCTCCGTGGAGCTAGGAGCCGGGGAAGGTGGTACCATCTGGAGTGGAGCGTTTGAGGGCTCCGACGTCCGGGGTGCTTCTGTGTCTGAGGGTACCCGTAGAAGGGGTACACTCGACTCCCCATTGGCTCCTGGGTCAGGACCGGTTGAAGGTGCTCTGGTCAAGGCCGACTGTATCTCAAACACTGCTTGAGTCAGTGTTTGCATAGAGGCAGAGAGGGTTTTGAGTCCTCCCTCTAATGAGTATATGCGCTGGACGATGTCCTGCGGCGGCGCATCTGACTCAGAATCACCCCCTGCCATGTATACTGTCATGACACGGCCAGGAGTAGATGGATTGGTTGAGGCTTCGCTCTCGGCCTCACTCTCATGTGGGGGAGTCGCTTCTCCTGGTATTTGGCCACCCCCAGCCACGTTCTGGAGGTCATTCTCAATGAGCGCATCTGCAAGGGCCTGATTGCCCTCAACTCCGTCTTAAAGGGCCTCTTCGTCTCTACCCCCAGCTGTGTTCTGGGGGACATCCTCGTTTTGAGGGGCTTATGGGAGGCTGACTTTGCCTCGAGGATGAAGATCCGCCGCAGCTGTGCTTTGGACATCTTCGTCTTCGGAAGGAGGCTCAACAAGGGTCTGACTACCCCCAGCTTCCTCTAAGAACTTCCTCGATCGAGTGCCTTCGAACACTCCAGAGGTCGAGACAGCTGCCTTGGTTTTCCTCGGCTGGCTTTTGGATGAAGATGAGGAATTGCCAGTCGTCTTTCGGACTGACGAGGAGTTGGAGATCACGTTGCATGAAGCAACCCTTGGCTCCTCTTCTGCTGACACCTTCGTCCCAAGGCGACGTCGGAGGGATGTCGATGATTGCAGCCGCTGGAAGACTGACTGCCTTGGTGGTACTGCCGCCTTGCAACAGCAGTTGATGGTGACCGCCGCACAAGTATGCCCCGTGAGAGGCGTATCATGCTTGTTGGTCGACTCTCCTGACCGGCGTTTGTGAGTGATCACGTTACGCAAGTCGTTGGAGGAGAGTGTTACTTTCGCACCCCCTTCAAGCGCATGGCAAGGCCAAGCATTGGGGTGGTCAAGTGAGTGCTGCGCCCCCTGATCTGATACCAAATAGGCATCCCGATCAGTAGTGGGGGAACCACAACATTTGTTCGTCTTGTTCGACTTGGTTGCGCACGCAGCAGATGCGTCCAAGTGAGACAAGGGTTTTGAAGGTCGGCTCGTTTTTGGCGCCGCAGCACTCGAGCCGACCTTGTACAACTTACCATCAGCAGCGCGTATGATTGTGAGCGCATGCTTCTGGCTTGTTGCTGGCATAGCACGTTTGGGACACATGGCCCGTGCTGTCTTGGACTTCTTCGTACCAGACCGCTGGGGAGCGTAGTACTCAGAATCCAAATTCTCCTCGCCATTACAGCGAGTGAGTCTGTCAAAGACAGAGATCTTCTGTGGCGCATCAGAGACGATGCGCGGGGCATTGGCTGCGCCCCTGCTCCTTCGACGCATCTTCCTCGCCTGAGAGGGAGATGGCTGGGGAATGTGGTTAGCCGCACGTTTCCCCGAGAGATACGCTGCATCAGCGGGCGCATCTTGGTTGCTGAGGACATCAGCAGGAAGGGAGGGCTGGATTGGCGCATCCCCTTCGGTGGTGGTGCCCGAGGCGTCGACCTTGCGCACCCAGACTCGGCGGGTCTTCTTCAGCTTCGACAGCCGCTTCGAAGGACTCGTACTGCCTTCAGATATGAACTCCTCATACGCCTGTTGATTGAGGCGTACGACCAACGTCTTGTGGGAGGAGCCCACCTTCACGTCATCGGCTTGCGACATAACTTTCTCGGTGGAGGAGAAAGAGGTCCCCAGCAGAGTCGCCAGCTTGTTTGCCATTAAAATTCTTTGATGTAAATTTCAATACAAACAGAACAGTGTTATAATATAGGACTTAGATGTAGCCCTAGAAGTACACTTTTGTTTAATCTGGGTCCCTTGTGCCGATGGAGCGAGTGGTAATGCGTTGACTCCGTTGACGAGCTGACGACGGTTATCGGTTCTCTGAAGGTTTGGATTGC
The DNA here is from genome assembly GCA_029216955.1 of Iris pallida. NCBI lineage: Eukaryota > Viridiplantae > Streptophyta > Magnoliopsida > Asparagales > Iridaceae > Iris > Iris pallida. The sequence goes on from JANAVB010019800.1 coordinate 25,466,652, forward strand.
TCTGGGTGCTAGAGCTTGCTGAGAGGAGGAAGACGTTGAGTGTCTGTATCTGCCTCTCTGGTGGTATGTTGATTCGTATCTGTCTGTGTGTGTGGAAGAAGGAAATGATTCCTCTATTTATAGCTGGGCAGGTCGGCTGCTCATGTGCGCATATGTAGGATGCGCCGGTGCGTGGGGATGCCACGTGTTGATTGCTGATGGAGGCATATGGGTGATGCGCCCTGATCGAGGGGTTGACTTCTTCATACTGCTGTTGTGAGCCGGCACGTAGCAGAGGAGAAGATCTTTCTGTTGCGGAGATCTTGGATGAGTTGAGTCAAAGGATATGTGTCATCGATCCATGGCTCGGAGATCTCGGATTTGGTGGAGGATGATCTGGTGGGATGCGCCTTGGATTGGGCGCATGCGGAGACTTTGGCTCGTAACCTTTAGGAGTCACGAACTATTCTGGGCGCATGGCTTTGAGGCACATGCAGGCGACTTTCCTTCTGTCTTTGGGATCAGAGAGCGTTCTAGGGCACATGGCTTTTGAGGTGCATGCGGAGCTTCAGATGGAGACTTTCCTTCTGTCTTTTGGGATCAGAAAGCAGTCTGGGGCGCATGGCTTTTGAGGCGCATGCAGGTTTGGATGCATGGCCGCAGAGGCGCATGTGGGTGGTTGGGTGGCCACGTGGCAGTAGCCGTCGGAGTAGAGTCATGATGATGCTGACGTTGCCGACGCTTCATTTTTATGAAAAAGCTGTCAACTGTTCAGACTTTGGGAGATGTGCTGCCAACTCTGTCAGTTCAGCATTTAATGTTTCTGACATTCGATGGACAGCTGAGTGGGCACGTCGATTGGTGTTCCACTAGGTATGGGGACGCATGGGGGCGCATCCTCTGTGATGCGCCTGGTACTGAAGGGCGCGTATGTGTGATGCGCTGTCTGGCTGGCGCATCCGACATGTCTTTTAATGATGCGGCTGTTTCGCTCCTCGAGTGCTTTAAATAGCCGTTTGGCTGAATTCGAGGCATCCGGTTCATCCATTAAATGCAAATTCATTGTACGGAATTCGAAAAGCCATCCACTTGGCGCGTGGGTTTGATCTGCCCGGCCTATAAATAGTGGCATGGAGAGAAGGTTTGCTTCTCGTTCCCTCACGTACTTCCAACATGAACTTGGGTACTCGGGTGCATTCTGTTGACGAAGTTCTCCCGAGGGTGAAGATGAGACGCCATGTCGTCATTGATGCACTTGAAGGTGACTGTTACATCCAAAAGGCGGAGTCGAGGGCTTCTGAGGCAGGCGGAAGGTGCCTGTTGCATCCAAAGATAGGGATGCTCGGGCCTCGTCTCCATTGTTCTGGAAGAGCCGTAGATCAGAATGGCGGTGCTAGGCTCTTTCTTCCTTCAAAGTGGGTGTCGCCCACTCTGGTTGTGTTAAAAGCTGCTCCTTTAGCCGTGGTTTTGATCACGGTCTTCCTTCGCCTTTGGAGGCTCTTTCGAAGCCTCTCCTGGCCACAGATTTGCGGTGCTCTTCTCTTCCTTGGTTCCAGCCAGAGGGTTAAATGCTTTGTTTAGTCGAAGCACTTATCAGGTGAGCCTGGCTGGAAGAGCGGCACATAACTGGGCTGCTGAAGGGATGCACATAACTGAGCTGGATGCACATAACTGAGCTGCTGAAAGAATGCACCTTGCTGAGGGCGCATTGTGAGATGCGCCCGGTTGAAGGCGCATGGTGATTGTTGCGCCTGACTGGAGGCACATGATGGCTGCTGCGCCTGTCTGGAGGCGCATGGTGGCCGCTGGCTGTAGACTTAGGATCTTTCCTTTGTAGAAGTTTTCCTTTGTACAGCCTTCTCTAGACATATAATAGACTTTTATGTGTGAATAAAAAGTTCTCTTTCTATGTCTATATTTGCTGCCTTTGTTGTTTTGTCCGAGCTCTGACGCATAGATTGTCTGTCGCATGGGTCTTCTGGTTGTGAATTTTTATGCTTCTACACACCTATGCTTGTGCACTTGTACGTATGTACATTTTATTTACATTGTGCCTCAGTACATTGTACATCTATTGACCGATCACGTACCTGCTACAGTTTTAAACATTACATATACATCTGTCTCTATGACATATGTGTCCTTGCCTTGATAGACTATGTGATGCCATGTTTCCAGTTATTCCTCTCATGTTCATTTCCATGTTTCATATGCTAGTTTGTTAGATTCAGTACTTGCTCCCGTCCTGACAGGATAACGTTGTAGGTGTCCTTACTAAGGAGGAGTTACTATGCGACACATATTATGGAGACACTGCCGAGGACCCGGCTTTGCCATACAAGGATGTTCCTGCGGGGAGACTCGTCTAGTTTGCTTAGCTGTTTGGGATATTTAGTGTAGTCATGTATTAGGCTACATATTTTGTAACAGGATATGTATCCAGTTTTACATTTCCGATCACTTGTACTTTGGACTTATTTCTGTATGAGACGACTTTTGTGTTTGGAGCATTTATGACTTTATTTCACTTATAGAACTGTTAGCACATTTAGTCTTATCTTGTTGTCTTTAGAACAGCTTACTACGTTTTATCTCAACATAGGCTGGGCATGACTCGGCCTGGCCCAACAATTTGGGTAGCAGGTCGTGACATGTTTTTAGTGGTGGCCCATGCAGGTCCTGACTAAACTGTTTGGTTACGTTATTGTACCAAGCATGCCTGCAATTAGGAACTTAAGGTAATTAGACAACATTAGGAATGACGCTTAGAACACATAGAGGAATGCTAGGATTGCAACATAGGAAATACATCACATGTTTGCTATTATAATTAGATTTCCTTGCATATGATTACTTACTTTAAATATGTCCTTATAAGTCCTTTTATTTTGTAATTTAGATGGTGCTTACTCGTTCATCCCAGTATGTTACCCCCGAGAATAGGGCCCTCCTTATCCAGTCAGCTGACCAGTCGACTGATACACCTCCACCTACCACATTCCCCCACTCCACAAATCCACAAACCCAGATACCATAACCACCTTCCACATCACAGGCCCAGCAGGACCCGATACTTCTACCACCCCCTATCACTATACCCACCCAGGCTTCCGTCATACTCGACGGAAACCAGCTGCTCACTCTGATTCAGGGGTTCCTAACAACCCATCAGGAGCAGACTACCCTACTCCGCCAGAGCATGGAGCGTTCTGAGGGACGTCCCATGGTCCCACCACATGTAGAGCTACGGCAGAGAGCAGGGACGCTCAAGGACTTCATGGGTCTGAATCCCAAGGAGTTCTCAGAGACTGAGGGCATAGTAGTAGCAGATGACTGGCTAGATTCGGTAGAGAGAAAGCTTCTGGGAGTTAGGATGCCGGATGACCTCCAGGTCGAGGCAGCAGGATTTTTGCTGATAGACTTAGCAGCAGTCTGGTTCTGGAATGAGCCGTTGTTTGCGAGGGAGAGAGCCACTTGGGATCAGTTCAAGACCCAGTTCAAGAAGAAATTCTTCTCGACCACTGCTAGAGTAGCCATGGGGCTACGATTCCAGAACATCCAGCAGGGGAACCGTTCTGTTGATGACTATGCGACAGAGTTTAGTCGTCTGAGCCGTTTTGCTCCTAGTCTGGTTGCAGATCCAGAGGAGATGACCCGTAGGTTTTGCCATGGTCTAGTTCCAGACATTGGCATTCTTATAGTGGCGAACGGTACGACTGACTACTACCAGAGCCTAGAGTTGGCCCGGAGCATTGAGGAACATCTTCTGTCTAGCAAGAGGCCGGTTTCTGTACATCATGAGGGACCATCCAAGCGTCAGGCTTTCCAGCAGAGAGCACCGACGCCACCCCAGCAGACTTACCGTCCCCCTACACCACATCATCAGACCCCGCCAGTTAGAGCCCCGGGACCCCGACAGCAGCAGCAGCAGAAGGGAGCTATATGTTCTTTCTGCGGAAGACCAGGTCACGACTTCGCCGTCTGCAGGAAGAGGTTGGGTCAGTGTTTAGTTTGTGGGTCTGCCACCCATCAGCTTCGGAACTATCCAGCAGCGAAGCCTAGAGGACCACTCCCGACTCAGCAGCAGAGGTTTGGGCAGCATCTGCAGCAGCAGAAGGGACCTCAGGGGAAGGTTTATAGCCTAGCCCTTGAGCCGGAGCCGGAGCAGGTTTCGGAGCCAGATTACTTAGCTGACGTCATTACAGGTCATATTTATTTGCATACTTTTCTAGCTCTATGCCTGTTTGATTCTGGTGCATCTCATAGCTTCCTTTCATTAGAGTTTATGCATGAACATCACTTAGTATCTACACCTACTGCGGAGATTAGTAGAGTAATGACGGGAGGAGGACCAGTGCCTATTAGAGCTAGCTATAGATGCTCTATTACTATAGCCGGAAGAGAGTTTGAGGGGCGATTCTTTGTGATGCCACTCCCCGGTTATGATATCATATTGGGGATGGACTAGCTTAGCTAAGCCCATGCATCTATAGATTGCCATGAGGGTAGTATTTTGTTCAGTCCCCCAGGCACAGCACCATTCAGAGTCAGGAGGACAGGGCCGGAGATCAGCCTAGAGCCAAACTGTTGTACGACAGTCGGGGACGCAGTACCGCCACACCCTATCATTAGGGAGTTTATGGATGTATTCCCAGAGGATCTTCTAGGACTTTCGCCTGACAGAGATGTGGAGTTCACTATAGATTTAGTGTCGGGTTCATCACCAGTATCTCGGGCTTACTATAGAGTGAATCCCAAGGAGGCCATAGAGATGAAAGAGCAGATTGATGACCTATTGAAAAAGGGTTTCATTCGATCCAGTGCTTCTCCATGGGGAGCACCAGTGCTCTTTGTGCCTAAGAAGGATGGTACAGTCCGGTTGTGTATTGACTACCGGGCCTTGAATGCCATCACCATCAAGAACAAATATCCTCTACCCAGGATAGATGATTTGTTCGACCAGTTGAGTAGGGCGAAGGTGTTTTCCAGGATAGACTTGAGATCCGGGTACCACCAGGTGAAGGTTAGGGCAGCAGACATCCAGAAGACGGCATTTAACACGAAGTACGGGCAGTACGAGTTTCTGGTGATGCCATTTGGTCTCACAAATGTGCCAGCTGTCTTTATGAACTTGATGAATAAGACATTTTACCAGTATCTGGATAAGTTCGTCCAGGACTTTGCTAGGATAGCTGAACCCATGACGAAGCTGACGCGGAAGGACGCAGAGTACATCTGGTCAGAGGACTGCCAGGCAGCATTTGAGGAGCTGAAGAGGAGGCTGATGACCGCTCCAGTTCTGATATTACCTTCAGGTTCTGGAGGTTTCACCATTTACAGCGATGCTTCTGGGAAAGGGCTAGGATGTGTCCTACAGCAGCATAGAAAAGTGATTGCTTATGCATCTAGGCAATTACGGACTCATGAGAGGAATTATCCTACCCATGATCTAGAGTTAGCTGTGGTGATCTTTGCACTCAAGTTATGGAAATATTACTTATACGGAGAGCGTGTGGAGATCTTTACTGACCACAAAAGCTTAAAGTATGTGTTCACGCAGAAAGAGCTGAACATGAGGCAAAGACGATGGTTGGAGTTGATGAAAGACTTCGACATCGATTTACAGTATCACCCCGGGAAGGCAAATGTGGTGGCGGATGCGCTGAGCAGGCATCCGATGGCATGGTATCTGATGATTGATCGGCATTTGCGGGAGGATCTGGAGAAGCTCGGTATCGAGCTAGTTCGGCCAGGATCAGTGATACAGATAATGGCACTTGACATTCAGTCAGGTTTGATGGAGCAGATCAGAGAGGCACAGTCTACAGATGAGAGCCGTCGCAGACTTCGACCCCAGGCTTTAGCTGGATTGCTAGATGACTTCACTATAGCAGAGGATGGATCCTTGAGGAATGACAGCCGATTGTGCGTGCCGAAGGAAGAGCTGGTAGAGGCAGTCTTGCAGGAGGCACATCGATCGAGATATTCTATTCACCCTGGTGCTAACAAGATGTACCGTGACTTGCGGGAACATCTTTGGTGGCACGGGATGAAGAAGGATGTATCGCATTTCATCTCGAGATGCCTAGTTTGCCAGCAGGTCAAGGCGGAGCGCCAGAGGCCAGCTGGTTTGTTGCAGCCGTTACCAATTCCGGAGTGGAAGTGGGAACATATTACGATGGACTTCGTCTCAAGGCTTCCTCGTTCCCAAGGAGGGAAGGATGCCATTTGGGTCATCGTAGACAGGCTGACGAAGTGTGCGCACTTCATACCCTTCAAGGTGGGGCTTTCCATCGAGAAGTTGGCAGAGCTATACATGCAGCAGATAGTTCGCCTACACGGAGTGCCGGTGAGCATCGTGTCGGACAGAGACAGTAGATTTACATCCCACTACTGGAGGAGCTTGCAGGAGGAGTTGGGCAGTAGGCTCAAGTTCAGTACGGCGTACCACCCGCAGACAGATGGGCAGTCTGAGAGGACGATACAGACATTGGAGGATATGCAGAAGACCTGCGTGCTAGACTTTGGAGGATCATGGGAGAGCCATCTGCACTTGGTAGAGTTTTCATACAATAACAGCTACCAAGCCAGTATCGGTATGTCTCCTTTCGAGGCACTTTATGGACGACGATGCCGCACACCGCTCTTTTGGAATGATGTTGGAGACAGAGTTATGTTTGGGCCAGAGATAATCACGGATGCAGCAGAGAAAGTCGGAATGATCAGAGACAGGCTTAGAGTAGCTCAGGATAGGCAGAAACACTGGGCTGATGCTAGTCACAGACCGATGGAGTTCGCAGACGGTAATATGGTGCTAGTGAAGATATCACCTACTAGAGGGACGATCCGGTTCGGACGAGGAGGGAAGCTGAGCCCCAGATACATTGGGCCGTTCGAGGTACTTGGCAGGATCGGAGAGGTAGCTTACAGGGTTGCACTTCCACCCAACCTAGCAGGAGTTCACAATGTCTTCCACGTATCTCAGCTGAGGAGATATGTTCCATACCCCAGTCATGTGCTAGATCACTCAGAGTTGGAGGTCGGGCCGAGCCTTACAGTTTCTGAGCAGCCAGTGGAGATATTAGACAGGAGAGAGAAGAGGCTGAGGAATAAGGTTATACCCCTAGTGCGAGTAGCTTGGAGCCGTCACTCCCCAGGTGAATCTACTTGGGAGAGGGAGTCGGACATGAGGGAGAGATACCCTTACTTGTTCGATCCAACCGCTGCGAGGGAACCACCCGTTCCCGCTTGATACCTTAGAGGGTAGTTTCGATCATAGCCTTAGTCATTTGTTGCATTGCTTGCTATGTTAGAATATTGTAGGGTCTTCAATCCTTGTGAATTTTAAGAACGAAATTTTTCAAGGAGGGAAGACTTGTAAGCCCCTGTTTTTCAAAATTCATTTAATTAAGTGTTAATTAATTTTTAGTGTCAATTTAGCCTTAAAATAATTATTTAGATTTTTAGGAATTTTTTTAGAATTTTTAAATAATTTTTAAATGAGTTTTATATATTAAAATATTGATTTGTAATTTTTTAAATTATTTTAATATGGTTTTGTAATTTTTAGAATTGTTTTTATATCATTTTGCAATTTATTAAAATATTTTATTAGCTGTTTGTAATATTTAGATTTGTTTAGAAGTCAGTTTGTAATTAACCAATTGTTGTAAATATCGGGTTGCAAATTTATATTTGCATTTAGTGACTTAGGGACCTAAACCTATACTCCTAAAAGTCTAAGGGTTTATTTGCAAAGCCACTGTCACCTACCCCCGACGACCAGCCACGTCGCCGGCGACCGACCCCGATCTTTCCCCGCCTTTCCCGGCCGGTCCACCGCCTCAAACTGCCTATAAATAAACCCCCTCTCTCCCCTGACCAAAACCCCAACCCTAAATTCTCTCCACGACCACCACGACCCCCTTCTTCCCCGACGAGACGATAAACCCTAACCCTAACTCCGGCGTACCCTAGCGCCGCCTCACCGTCCATCGTCGTCAGCCGCCACCACCACCGATCGACTCGCCTTGTCAAGCCGACCCCACCGCCACCCAACCGCCCTGACCACGACGCCTCCTCCGTCCAGTCGCCGCCCCAACAGCCCGCTCGACTCGGACACGTACGTGTCACTGTGCCATTTTCCTTTCCCGACACGACTCGTCCTCACATATGAGACTCGCCGCGTCCTGGCGAACCCAGTGGTGAGTTTGGACACGACGAAATCGACTCGTGCTTGTCGTGCTAGCCTAGGATACAAGACACCTGTGTCCCTAACTGTCAGGACACAGGATTATTTTTTTTTTTTATGTATAAACCATTCAAAACCTAAATAATATTAACCAAAACCTAACCCCTAACACAGAGCTCGGGCTGACCCCCTGGCCAGCCCGACCCGACTAACCCCCCCACCCCCCCGCGCGTTCTTTGGCTCGGGTTTGAGCCCCCTGCTGTTATTTCTTTTCCTTTTCCTTTTTCTTTTTCTTTTGTTTTGTTTTATATATATAATTATATATATATATATATATATACATATATTTGTATATAAATATATGTATTATTATATATACTATTTTATGTATATATATATGCTGTTTTTATATATATATATATATATATATATATATATATATATATATATATATATATATATATATATATATATATATATATATATATATATACTTCATTTTAGTACTTTATTATAATATATATATGTATGTATGTATGTATATATATGTATTTATGTACATATATGTATGTATGTATATATTTTCTTGTGTGTATATTTTTATAGTTAGTAAATTTTATATATATATATATATATTTGTATTTATATACATATATGTATATATATATTTTCATGTGTATATATATATTATTATGTATACACTTTATAATTAAATGTTTCCTTATATATATATATATATATATATATATATATATATTTGTATATATATATATACTTTATAAATTAAGTATTTTCCTTATAAATATATATATGTATGTACTTTTAAACATATGTATGTATATTTTCACTATGCATAACTTTACCTTATTAAAATAGTAATATTTATTTTATACTTTTACCAAATTGTATTTTAGTATATTTAAATTACTGCGACCATTTGGTGTCCAAGCCTAGCACGGGTTTTTGGGCCCAAATGTGTTTTCACATATTCAAGACCTGTACAAGTCATATTGGACTTGATTCATGGCCTTGGGTCCTGTATTTGAACTTTGGTTCAAATTATATACATGGACAAAATACGCAGATAATTAATTATTTAATTTCAATTGTGTGAAATGCTGTTTTTGGATTTCTGAAAATACTTAGAGTACTGTTAAAATTCTGGAAAAATAGTATTTAGATACTATGTTAATTTAGCTAATTTAGTATAATTTTTGTAGTATTTAAATTACAGTTTTGCCACTAGTTTGGCTTATGGAACCAAAATTTATTTTCTGTATACTTAGGAAAGCTGATTTTTATAAAATACTTGTACTGGTTAATAAATTCCAGAAAAATTATAATAAATTTCTATAATTAGTAAGGATCTTTTTGGTACTTTATTTTAAGTAAAACTAGGCTTTTTGTCTATCTCAAAAATTGTTAGAACACAATGGTCATTTGATTTATTTATTGATTAATTACGACTTGTAGCTTTTTGTGTTATTTTGAGTTTTAGCCGTGTTGAACCCCACCCCTCACTAGTGTAAAGACCCTAGAAAGTTAGTTAAAGTAGTGTGTCACCCCACATTGGTCTCCTATGCTAAAATTATCATTTTGGCTAGGTGCCCAGTCACAAGTCGTGTCGCACCAATTAGTGTCTTAGCATTTTAGCTTAGTGTAAAAACTAAGTTATTGCATTTATTTCTACAGTGACGAGTTACCGGACATCTATAGCACTTTTATCGTAGCTTGTTTTGTTTTGCTTTGCTAGAGGCAAGTACTTTCTACGAACTTTACATGTTGTTACATAAATGAACTGCAAATCCCACCATGTTAAATGCTGATCCTTGGGGTAGCAAGTTAAAACGTCACATGTTGTACTTTCCATTACTACCATGCTTAGAACCATCTTTATGTATCTCTCACATGATAGAATATGGGTTATGGGGAAACTAGTAGCTGAGTACGTGATCATGCCCCCATTATCGTACCGAGCAAAGTTCATTCTATATGACACTGCGCCGTAGGCCATTATCCTATATTTCTGTACGGATGTACACCTATGCTTGTGCACTTGTACGTATGTATATTTTATTTACATTGTGCCTCAGTACATTGTACATCTATTGACCGATCACGTACCTGCTACAGTTTTAAATATTACATATACATCTGTCTCTATGACATATGTGTCCTTGCCATGATAGACTATGTGATGCCATGTTTCCAGTTATTCCTCTCATGTTCATTTCCATGTTTCATATGCTAGTTTGTTAGATTCAGTACTTGCTCCCGTCCTGACAGGATAACGTTGTAGGTGTCCTTACTGAGGAGGAGTTACTCTGCGACACATATTATGGAGACACTGCCGAGGACCCGGCTTTGCCATACGAGGATGTTCCTGCGGGGAGACTCGTCTAGTTTGCTTAGCTGTTTGGGATATTTAGTGTAGTCATGTATTAGGCTACATATTTTGTAACTGGACATGTATCCAGTTTTACATTTCAGATCACTTGTACTTTGGACTTATTTCTATATGAGACGACTTTTGTGTTTGGAGCATTTATGACTTTATTTCACTTATAGAACTGTTAGCACATTTAGTCTTATCCTGTTGTCTTTAGAACAGCTTACTACGTTTTATCTCAACGTAGGCTGGGCATGACTCGGCCTGGCCCAACAATTTGGGTAGCGGGTCGTAACAGCTGAGTTTTGAGGACATTGGCTCCGACACGCTTTTTCGTGCAAATCGAAATTTCAATGTCCTGGTCAACGGATCAATTTGAGATCGGGTCAACGGAATCCAATTCTGAATATACCGTTGGATTCGTATCGTCATTCTGGATTCGTGGACATATAATTTGTTAAGTTTAGTGCATTTTTATTTCGGCACATTTTTCGGTGCAAAGTGGGTCCGACACGGACACCGTTTTGACCCAAATTATCTTTTTGCCCCTGTGTCCAAATTGGACTTATGGATAGGCTATTCTAGCTATTTCGACCATTCTGGACACGTTGGTAATGTTTGTTTCACCATCCGACAACATCTATAGGTTTTTACCCTATTATTATAATCTTTTCCTTTTGTGGTATTTTGAGTTCCATCGATTCCAGTGATTTCACAACCACTGAAATTGAATGTGTTGACCCTGTAGATGTTTATAGAGACTAGATTTGACCTAGTTTGACCATGGTTGACTACTTTGACTGAATGTCGAAGTAGAGTCAACATTGACCTAGGTTAGACTAGTTTTGACCATGGTTGACCACAGTTGACTTGTTTGACTGAAAGTCAACCGTAGCCTAAAAACTGACTAGAACTTGACCGAGTTGACCCAAAGTCAATTGTTAGTCAACGTCAGTCAACATTTGACCTAGTTTGACCTAGAGTTGACCAGAGTTGACCAGTTGACCAAAAGTCAACTGTAAGTCAACCCTTGACTTGTCTTGACCTAGTTTGACTTAGTATGACTTGATTTTACTTCCAAACCCTTATATTGTTACAGTATTCCACCTATAGGTCCTCGAGGCACTGTTCTTGGACTCAGTCGACTTATCCATCACATGCAGGCGAGTACATTCTCTGATAATATTTCTGTTTTATGATATCGTCTATGTTTCTTGTATTTAGTGTAGATATCCTTGTTCTCTTGACACATTGTTCACACGGATTGGTATTTCTCTGGATCCCGTCATGAGATGTTATTCCTCGCTTTCCTTGGTATATCTTGTGCAAGTCTTTCTTGTTCCTTGTGCATTGTATAGACACGATTTCTGCGAAGGCTAGCTACCCTCTCAGAGAATCGCGCGTCATGATGTGTCTTGGTTGGATCCACTATACTAGTCAGGGACGGGGAGTATTAGTATAGATATGTGGTCAAAGCCTATTGTGCACCCATTATGCACCTATTGATTGTGAGTGTTGATCATACACCCCACGTATGGTTAGCCAGGCCTGTTACTATTGTGCAAGTTCCCAAGCCGACCACGTATTGTAGCTAGTACTCACACACCTAGATAGATGATTCTTGATTCTTGTACATACCATGATCAGTTTTACTTGCCTTGTTCTAGCTCTAGATTTACAGCTTATCTTGCCATGATACTCACATGTACATTTCGTGATTTCTTGTATATTCTCTCTATTTACTGCTACATTTTCAATATCGTCTAATTAGAACTGTTATTTGAGATTTGTGCTCGTTCCATCCTGACCGGATATGTTGACAAAATTTTAGGAGTTGTTATGCCATTATTGGACTTCAGGATGTTGCTAGCTGGGGTGGTTCTCGGTATTCTTCACCGTGAATTGTCTCTCAGGAGTTCTAGGTCTGGTAGTTATTAGTTTTGATATTGTTTTCCTCTGTTTTATTCTTGTCTTATATGATCATTGTAGATTCTAGTTGTTCTAGTGATATTGTTATTATTTCTTGTCTTATCTTCTTTAGTTTTCATGATGTGACATGAGTAAATTTCTAGTTATGGATCTTTAGATGTTGTAGTTGGTATATGGTACTTGACAGCGCTCTACCGTCGATACTGCGACATAGGCTGGGCATGGCCCACGTATTCATACCCGTATATCCGGGTGCGGGTCGTGACACGGCCCGCTATAGTTCATGGGCCCAAGAGGCCCGGGCTCGGCCCGGCCCACTTAACAACTCTAACTAGAACACATATCCTCCACTATACCAGCGCACTCAATATTAGTCACAGGAACAAAACCTACTTGTAATGTATCAGATGATGTCACCAATCATAAAAAAAAATTGACTGAAGTGTGACTAAAAGTTATTTGCATAATATGTATAAATAATCATATGAGTACACATTACATAAGCCACATAGTTTTCCTACATGTACATAAATTTTTGGCCATAGTTCCTTATGTCCCTATCTGTGTCAGATTTGGCCAAAAATTTTGCAAACAAAGGTAAAAAGTAAAATTTTCAAATAGATAGACCTGTTCGCGAGGCTTCTAAAGATGTTATGTCCATGGAATATAAACCCAAAGTCAACAAGAATTAATGTTAAGCCATAGTCAAAATTACAAGTCCATATGGGTCATTTATAAATACATATGCACAAACACTAAAGTTGCTAGAGTTTGAGAATTAGAAAAAATCACAATTGTATTAAATATCAATAACTTATTATAATTTCTATGAGTGGCTCACATGATAGTCTGACTCTGAGTACACCTTTCCTTGAAGCTTCAATAGAAAATCTGAACTTTTTTTTGAAGCATTCGTCGTACTTGTTCCATCGTGTCAACCATATAAGACCGATCAAGGATCATCAAAAAAATTATTTAGATTAACCAAATAAATTCAACAGTATGCATAAAGAGGGATGTAAACTGATAGATTATAATAATAAAAATGATCAAGCAATTGGAACCCTTAATTAAATTAGATCGAACGATCTAGGGTTCCTAAACAACAACAAAAATAGATTATGGAACTTCGATCTCATAAATCAAACATGGAGATTCTGATACCACTTGTTGAAAATTAGTCTGTTGATTCATGAGATAAAGAACATAAATTAAATTGTGGAAGTGTACCCGAATCCATTGATTAGCTTGATGGATCTTGAAGCGGACGTCTCCTTATGGGGTTCGATCTTCCAACTCGCTACGACCCTTAATAACAAAGATAAAATCTTTGTTCATCTCTCTGTTGATGGAAATGCAGAAGAGAATAGAGAAACCCTCTCTTTGGTGGTCGTATGAGTTGGGGACCATAACCCTGATAAATACATATAAATATATATGTTTTGATATTTCTAATTTGGCCCCTCATCAAATTAAATTTATCTCCGGTATCTACACATTATTTTCATGATAATTATACTCTTAAGCCAATTTTTCAAATAGATCACTTTAATTTGGTTTAATTATTTAGATAGCCCAACGCAATTAAATTTACATGTGTGGTCCCTAATTATTGAATAATTCCAACATATTTAGTGTGTCATAATTGATCTATCACGACGTACATTTTGACGCAGTAAAAGTTATCTCTTACATATTATGTTTACCATTTGTAACATACATAGCATGTCGTAAATGATCTTTGATG